>JAOTQQ010000052.1:2235910-2254394 GCA_026546715.1 Gallinago undulata
TGCCCCATCCCTGGAGGGGTTCAAGGCCAGGCTGGATGGGGCTTTGAGCAACCTGGTCTGGTGGGAGGTGTCCCTGGGCAGGGGGGTTGAACTAGATTATCTTTAAGGTCCCTTCCAACCCAAATCGTTCTATGATTCTGTGTGTGAGGTCCACACATGTCCCTTTGTCAGGGAAAAAGCTCCCACTTTTCTGCAGCATCTCTGTGCACCATCTCCTTTCACACACTCAAAGCTGGTGCTTCGGGGACCGGCACTTGCGATATGAAAGCGAGAAGTGGTTCATCTGCTCTGGGCACCAAAGCCCTCACCATCAAGGAGTGATGGTCAGACAAACACCTCATCTCTGTCTTGGGGACACTGCACAGCTGGAGAGCCCTGTAGCACCTCACTGGGATGGATCATCCCTGTGCTCTACCAGCTTTGCTCTGGGCAGCAGGGCTGTGCTGCTGATGCCACCCAGCTGCCACCCAGCAGTTGCTGAGTGACAGCAACTATTAGCATCAAGACAAAATTCACACTAAATGTCACACAGGCAATTAAAAGCAGCTTCTGGCTGCTAAAACATGCGCCGAAGACACGCTAGAGGCCTGCCCAGAGAGCAAGAACCTGCCCTTACCCTTGAGTCCACACAGATGGGATTTGTTCAAATAATTACCACCAGATCCAGCTGCACCATCTTTTACCTTCTCTGGGCTTTTTCTCTAGGGTACCCATCATTTGGCCAGCCTCCACCCACCTCCCTCCCAAAAACAAAAGGCTTTTACTAATCATCTGATAGTTCCATTAACAAACCAAGGAAATAGATGCTGAAAATGCGGACATGCGGGTTATGTCTGTATTTTCTACTTTTTAGGGCAGCTTAACACTTGCCTGTTAATTTTCACCCTTTTTGCTGCTTTTATGAAAGCTCTTCCTGCTTTCTGTCTCTCCTAAGGATCCCTGAGCCCCGGTAATCATGTGAATTATATTGAGATCAAAATGCAGAAAAGCTGTGTTTTCACATTGACCTTGAAGCCTTGAA
This sequence comes from Gallinago undulata, assembly GCA_026546715.1. Taxonomy (NCBI): domain Eukaryota; kingdom Metazoa; phylum Chordata; class Aves; order Charadriiformes; family Scolopacidae; genus Gallinago; species Gallinago undulata. The sequence goes on from JAOTQQ010000052.1 coordinate 2,236,932, forward strand.
GGCCATTCCCGCCTCCCACGGGCTACAGGGGGTGTCTGTCTCATTATAAAGGTGCTTTACACCATAACTTATGGCTGAGGAGGCTGTGAAGGTAAGTTTAACCAAAAATCTTTCTTTCTTATATTCCCAAGATTCTATCCTGCAACTAAAAGCTGGCATTTGAATTTTTTCAATTTATTTAGATCAATTTTAGTGGACATACCTATGGGAAATACTTGTCAAGGTACCAGCTGACACCAGGCAGGTGACTTGAGCTGGCCCCGTCGTAACTTGTGTGTGCCTTTTGCTGTAATGCAGTGCAGTAGGTAAATAAAAGCTGATAGTCTTCCTCCTAACGTCTTCGGAGAGCTTTTCTCCATATCAATTTGATAGCGGTAATTCAATTACAGAACCTATTATTGGAGGCTGCTGCAATATGGACTGCATTTTTAATTCATAGGGTGTAAAATGCAACTTCTGCTCCCACCTCTTCTTTACTCTGGAAATCCTGCTGCCAGTTCCCTGACTTAGTTGTTTTTTTTTTTGTTTTTTTTTGCCTTATAAAGCTGGTGTTCAAGCTTAATGAAGTCTATCACTTCAATGCTCTTTGATATGTACTTCAGAAGAGACTGGGTACTTGGTTCTCTTCTTATGTATATTAGGGGGGTCAGGAGCTGAATGCAGAGGGGGGGGAAGGGGTAGGGAGATGCCCCAGGACCTGAGAGCACCAGAGCAAAGGCATCTCTTCACTTTGCTGTGGTCCCTTGGGAAATCCAGCAGCTGGACTAATAGTGGATGTAATTGAAGAAATACTCCCCTTAAACGAGCAGGAGGTTCGGTATCTAAATATAATCCCTGCTGAAAGAGCATTCAAAAACTGAATTGTGACCTTCATGCCAGCCCAAAAGATTTTCAGTAGCTGTAAAGATTTAAAAAATTTATGTGGATCGTTTTGTCCAATTGTAGCTTTTTGATTTCTTCATACAGTTTGTATTTATTTTTACCTTCTGTCACAATGGAAATTCCAGTCCAGTATTCAATCAAAGTCAAGCGTTTTTATCACCTTTCCACTCAAATGCCTCAGTCAGATCCTTAAAATGTAACAGCAGCAGCACTGCGAGTAGTGGAAATATAAATATATAGAAAATCAACCTTTGGCACCATAGCCCATGAAAGTGCCTTTTCTTTTTCTCTTTATCCTGATGGAGTAATTTTTGTCAGAACACATTGCCACCAAAAGTGGTCTGGAGAATGTTGCTACTGGAGTATTTCAGTGGCCGGAGTGCTCCCCAGCCAGACCAGTTTGTGGGTACAAAGCTATAAGCCCTATTATGAGACTCATTTGCCAACTGGGAGTTGCATGTTTGCTTCCTCTCACTCAGGTGCAGAGAAAACCAAAGTTCTTTTTAATCTGGAAGGTGGAAAGCTGGCGTGGAACAAGAATAACCATCGCTCTGTGCCTTTCCAGATTCCCTTTATGCCCCCAGGAATTTTGCTTTTCTTCTACCACCACCTCGAAAGCTCTCGCTTCCTTCAATGCTGCTGGAGGAACACTGCTTTCCACAGCCACCTCCTTCTGGGGCTTTCTAGTCCTAGACTTGGTCTGACATGAAGCTGACCACAGGGTGACAGCAGACGCTCATCCAAACCCGTTGTCCTACCACAGGATGGAAACACTGGCACTAGGGTGGTGGGAGAGGAAGGACTGTGTAAGATCCAGCACACCCAGTTCTGTTTCTCTAGGTTTTGATGCCCAAAATGAATTCCTGTGGAGTTCATTGGCAATGGCCAATGAACAAAGATATCCATGTGTGGGTTCTTACGCTGTGTACCCTGCAGTAAATACAAATCAATTGACTGGCTTGGAGAGTCAGGTGGGCTCCAGGAGTGTCCTGGTCTTCCTTTCTGCTCGTCTCTGAAAGAGCATTGACCCAAGTCTTACCTTGGCCAAGTACCAGCAATTGTGATAAGTAATGGGCAGTATTTCCTAAGCATCTGTATGTCCTCTTCTGTGGGAAACATGGAGCTGATCTAGGAGTAGTTAATTTGGGAGCCATAACACAACTGCGGTGGAGAGCAGCACACTGGAAGACCACCCGTGGCTTTCAGCAGATCAGATCTCCCATAGTTAAACTAAATGTCACCGTGGTGTGCACGGCTGCTGATCTCAGGTTTGCTAATTTGCAACACAATGTGAAGAAGATGCCGCAGTTGTGAGTGGAGAAGCTGAATTATAGGTACTTAGGCTGCACTGTAGGGATATTAATTCTGTTTATTGCACAAACCTGCCTCTATAATTAATAGAAATAGTATCATTTCCTTGCTCTGTTTTCATTAATTCAGACTGATAGCTTTGGGGGATCAGAATGGATTAGGAAACACATTTCTGGAAGAAGAGGAGAGAACTGGAGGACTTTTTCTGGCTCTTCAGCATCGGTCCAGATCTCCTCCTTCAATGTGCAAGGAACAAAATTACTAGCGACGCTCCGTGTGTAACAGACCATCTGTCACCGTAAATGTAGCTTTATTTTGTTTCCCTGCTTCTGGGAGGAAAGAGCCAAACTTCCCTAGCTGCCTGTCTGAAGCAAATGTTATGAAATGTCTTTTAAAACCTTGAGAAAGAGCTGCAGTCAGTCCGAAGCCTCCTCGAACCCCAGCAGATCCCTGACACTGATGCCCACGCCTCCCGATAAAAACCCGGCTTCGGGGTTTCCCCTAACAAGCTGCAAACGAACCAAGCAGCCCACGTCTCCTTTAGCAGGAGTTTTATAGGCTTCCCCCTCTCTTAGGAGGGGTAGACATATCAAGGTTTAAAATTCTGCTTTATTTATCCCGGTGGTAGAGTATGATATTGTTCCCAGAGAAGCTCTAGTGATGCTTTATTGTGGTGGAGAGGAGGGCACCACACGAAGCAGAGCTGATGCGTGGCATGGGCTTCAGTTTGGGTGTTACTTTATTATTTTGGATGCTTTGGGATGCAAGGGGTGTCCAGAAATGAGCATGAAAACCCCAAGTCTCCGCAAGGGGCTTTTCACCTCTCCTGATGCTTTGTTTGCTCCCCAGCCCTCTCAAGGTCAAAAGGACAGCAATAGGTGTCAGAGATGACTTATTTTCCCAATGATTCATTGAAAAGAATATTAATCTTAATGGCTTTCTAACACGGAGTACACACTGACCACTGAACTGCTCGAAGGAGGGCCTTTTATTGATACGACTCCTTAGTCAAATATAATGCAATTAAATGATTGGATTTCATTACGCATATTGACATGGTGTCAGTGACAATTTCCACTCTCCCTATTATTTCTATAAATAAAGTCATCTGCCATAATTAGAAAATATGAACGTGCTAAGACCTCCATTAATTCTTCCCTATATTGATCTTAGAGCTGGGCAGATGTTTATTAATACCTTGTTACACTGCGTTCATCAGCTGTTACCAAGAATAGAAAGGTGAAGACCTGAACTCATACTGAAGGTTAAATAAAAGCAGAGCTGGATAAATCTTGGCTTCTGGTTAACTTTTTGAAAATATTTTGGTTTTTTATCAGGATTATTTTATTACTTTTTTTTTTAACCTCTCCCTTTCTTTTCCTTGGTGTGCTGTGGACCATTAATGAGACTCAGCAGCGTTCTCCTCCCTCCAGCACTGAGTTGAGCAGTCCTTTAGCTGCATCCTGATGTCCATTTTCATTTCAGAGGAGCTGAATTACACCAGCCTGTGACCTGCCCTCTTTTTCTCCCTCCTGGAAGTTATTTAAGGAGCAGAGGTGCTGGGTGAGAGGCCAGGTCCACCTCATTCAGTGTCTGGCACGTGCTGGTGGGTGCTTGGGGATGGGTGTGAGGAACAGTAGGTTCCTCACAACAGATGAACTTGTACCAAGCTGCAAGGGGTGCTGTGACCAGCCTGTGAGACCTCATGCACCCTCCCGGCATCCTGAAATGGTCTAACCAGATTCTCAGAGCTGGTTTAACCTCTGTCCCAAGCCATCTCCCATTGTCACCTTCATAGGGTCTTCTGCCAAGAAGCTCCACAGTTTAATTATGTTCTCTGTCAAAGTACTTTTTTCCTTTTTCTTTTAAACATTGCACTCGATAACCTCAGGTCACCTCCTGATCTTCTTCTCCTTTCCTATTTGTTGGGTGTTTCCTGTCTCTTCCCACTCTCTGTTCTTTCTGACCACCTGGATCTGTCTTCTTGGCACTTAATGCCCAGGTTTGGTGCCCACCAGGGCACTTCCAGCAATGTCAGCAGGGCTGCATTGACTGGTACCAGCAAAGCAACTGTCCTGTGACCCCTGCAGTCACTGCAGATGCTTGGCTTTGTCTCTGCGTGGCTGTACCAATGAGCTTGGAGGTGCCAAACTCCTGCTTGCTCACTTTCCCGGGATGCTCAGGCTGTCTTGGGGGAGAGGAGGTGCTTGATTTCTGGGATGAGCCAACCAAAGTACAAACAATGCTGGTTCACATGAAACAGACCATAAAATATTTTATACTTTTTATGTTTACTGCATTGGGACTGCAATGGAGCCTATTTCCTTATTTTTGGAGAAATTTAAATCTTGCTGGCAAAACCTAGTGAATTTCTCCTGGAGGACTCAGCCTTCCAAGGCTAAACCATTATTATTTTTTTTTTTCAGCTGATAATTATTGGAAATTTTTGCAAGCTCTTAATAGTTTCAGGTACACTGAAGTGAATGAGGTGAAATTATATGTCTCTTGTGACGTTTTCTCCCAGGATACTGAGCTATTGCTGTTTCTCATACAGAGCCCAGCAAAGCATGGCTGTTCCCAGCTGGGATTTAGCTTGTAGGGTAAGATGTAATGCACTGAAGTGGGTGAGGCAGCACTGGGTCTGGACCTGCCTTTATATTTTTGGCTGGGCCACACCTGAAATAAAACTAGAGCATGTTGTGAGTTGCCCAGGGCTGGAGTTGGGTTTTCTTCACTGCCGTACCCAGAACTGAGCAGCTGGGGCTCCTGGACTTCATCAGGCCTCAAAGAAGAATTTAATAATACTTTGAAGATAAGCTGTCCACATGATGGTGTAGGGCAGGTGTGACCCAAAGCCTACCATGTGGTAATCAGCCGAAATCCTGAGCTGATATGTACTTTGAAAGGCTGCTGGTGGTTGGCTGGCCCATCCCATCCCATCCCATCCCATCCCATCCCATCCCATCCCATCCCATCCCATGGCAACTTCAGAGGCAAACGAAGGCAGATGAAAAATGTCTCATCAAACCAACCAAACAGGGTTCATGTCAAAACTTCTCTTGACCTCAAAAAAGAACCCAGGTGCAAAATTTGGTTGCCTGCCCATGGAAGACACATGTGTGCAGGTACCTGTGCCTGCTCCTTTACTCTCCCCTGGGCTGATTTCAATAACAGTGCTCAGACCTTGTTTGGTACGAAGTCTCTTTAAATTCATATATATTAAAAAAAAAAAAAAAGGAAAAAATTTCAATATTACTTCCACCGCTTTCTAGCCCTTGCCTGTTTCCTTTGAGCTGGATGCTGTTTGTCTGTTCTCTTGTCAGCCACCTCAGAAATCACCCACTTTCTTTCTGCTCTCTCTTTCCCTTTCTCGGAATCGCCTTCGCAGAAATGCACATACCCAGCGATTCTTCGGGTCAGCATTTCAATTAGTTTAAAATTGTATATTTCTATTTCCTGGGTCTTTACGTATTTATTCTTATTTATATTGAATCCTTTTTTTTTTTTTTTCCTGAGTGTTTGTGTTGATTCCGATAACTCTGTCGGGTGCTTATCTGTATGAATAGAGCAATAGCTCTTGGACTGCTCTTTCCAAAGCAATGGACTGAGAGGCTTGCTTCAAACGTGAAAGCTTCTGTACTGAATTTATTAATATAGCAAGCTATTACAAATGTATGATCCATAAAAATACTTCAATCCCACGCTAAAGTAAGTGGGTTTTCTACCTTTTCTTCCTGGCCGGTTGTATTTTAGCAGTTGCCAGTCTTACACCTTTTTTTTTTTCCCATTACAGACTCCCCCAGTTCATCAGGGGAAAGGATGCTACTGACCTTATGATGACAGTCTTTCCAGAGATGACAGGGGTGGTTTAATTGTTGGTCTCAGCAGACAAGTGTGTGTGGATCATCCTGGGCTCCTCCAAAGAACTAATATAAAGGGAGGATCTAATGGGAATCAATCTCCCATCTCAAATGAGAGATGCTCCCTTCTCTTAAACGGCAGTAAAACAACCCCCCCTCTAAGCTGATCTGAATTAAAACCAGGCACAGACTAAGGCTTCCATTCCTATTTCTAGCTTGTTCAAGGAAAGACCTCTTTGCACTGTCTTCCTCCAAGCCATTTTTGGGCTAAGTGGAAAAAACACAGTTCCACAAAATCACTGTGTGAAGCCACCAGGAATGCAGCAAGATAATAGTGGAGAGAGATAAGGGGGAGGGGGATTAAGATTACTTCTGGGCTTTTTAAGAAATAAGAGGTGAAAAAGTTAATGGAATGCTCAACTGGGAGACATTGCTGGGACCTGACAAAAGTGGCAGACCGAGATAGCACAGCAGTTGGGTTCTATGAAACACCATTGCATGGCCAGCCTAGTCCACATACGTTGAAGTCCACATACGTTGAATTCCACATGGATTATGGCATGGAGCTCTTAGGAGCTATGGGTAACGAAGCTGATCATTTCCAGCTGAGGTGTGCAATAAAGAACTAGCTGAAGGACAATGAAGTGGTCAGCAGTGAAATAAGTACGATGGCATAATCGTGGCAGGACGGGTGCTCTGCCTCCTCTTGACCATCACGGATCCCTCAGAGGTTGAGCCTGGGATTCTTGTGTGGAATCTACCTATAGATTACACCTCATTTAAGGTCTGGGGTTTGCTTTCCCACCCGCTTGTGATTTTTCTGGGTCAATTTGGTTCTCGTTTAACGGAGGAGGCATTTGACAAGATGCTCTGGAGCCAACACAGCGGTGCCTGCTGCGCTTCGTGTTCGAGAGCGGGGCATATTGAGAATTTGCTTGTATTGTTGTGGAAATGAGACGTTGCTTCAATCGCCGTGGTGAGCTCGAGTGGAATATTCTGTAGAGACAACAACAGCCACCGACAATCCAAATCCGGCGGGTGCCTGGTCCGGCTTCTATTGAAGCTGATGGAGTATTTCTATTGCACTTAATGGACGTTGGCCTCAGCCTCGAAAGAGTGCTCTTCACGTTGAACTTCTCTGCTTTTGCAGAGGTCTTATTAGATTTGGAGAGTTGCTATTAGATTTGCTCAGTGGTATGAGAACATGACTATTCTGTTAAATTACTTTTTCGCGTAATAATTTTTTTTTTTTTTTTCCTGCAAGGATTTTTCTGTCTTAAGTCCTTTTTACCTTTTTGCCTTCCGCTGGTTAGGAAATTCACTCTCGCTTTCTGCCCTCAGCTACTACATCCAGTTATCTTGCAGGGTTAAACAGCTCTCATCCACTTCTCAAACGAGTGCTCTGTATCCTAAACTTAATTTTTGTTTCTTGGGAAGGTTGTCCCCTTTTTTTTTTTTTTTTTTAGTGGAGGAAGCAAAACAAGAAGAGCCTCATGAATGATGAGGAAACCTAAATCATAGTAGGTTCTTGACCGCAAGCTTTTCCAGGGCAAGGCTCAGCACTAACTTCTGGGGAAGCCCTCTTCCTGCCTGAGTCTCTTCTATCACAACATAGAGAAGGGCTTTGTGAGCCCCTTCTTAATGAAACAGATCTCCGAGATCCGAACTGTATTATATTATTTGTAGTATTTACACCTGCAATACCAGCAGCATGCTAAGTGCTTTGAAGACAGGTTGGAAGATAAAGTCCCTGCCTAAAGAGCTTAATGTTCATATTTTATTCAAAATAGTAATAAAAAAAATAATAATCCATACTTTGAGTCTGTAAGATACCGGATTAAAAAGGCTTTTCTCCTTAGATTAGCTCACGGAAATGTAACCCCCTGAAGGGAGGGAAGGAGGCAGCTGGGGAGGGAAGGGAGCCAGCACCACCGAGTACAAAGTGACTTCCAGCTGCCTCCTCTGGAGATGCACTTTCAGCCTCAGCCTGGGATCTTTATGGATGCTTTTATTCCCGGGAGCCCAGCTGGGATCAGAGAGGGTGGAATTTGCTGTGCCCCCCACCGTGCAGAAGCGAGACCCGGCCCCGCTCCATTGGGGATGGGGGAGGCAGGGGTGGTGTGATGGGGACGTTGCCTTTGGATCTGACTGTTTTGGAGCAAAATCAGATCACTCTTCCTCTTGGTCAGGAGTCAAGAGAGTATTACGCAGTTTCTCGGTTCTGATTGCTGTGCCCATTATTTGCTATTTCTATGTGGAGCACATCACAGCATCAGTATTCTTTATAAAAAAACAAATATTAAATTATTTAAAAACCAAGGAAAACTAAATAATGGCATCTGACAAATTTTGTCAGAGAAGTTGATGTTTCTGCATCAGGGATACTTGAAGTTTGGCGGAGGTGGGATAATTTTGCCATAATGAACAATGGTGCGAGTGAACTGGAGCACAGAGCTCAGGAAGGGAAGGGTGGACTTGACTAATATGTTTTTGAGGAGAGGAAGGCAGACCTGCCATTGCATGTTGATGGTTGAGAAGCGAAGCTGAGAAGAATTCTGAAGCCATAAGTTGCAGCTTGTGGCAGAATTTTTAATGTGTTTCCACATGAGTGATATTTGGTTAGATATCGTAAGTGCAGTACTGGAAAATCAGGATTAGCAAATGAGTAAATTAAAGTGAAAACTGGGCAAAGCGATTTGAAAGTAGATTTAAGTGCTTCAGTCATTATGGGCTTTGCCCTCCAAGGAATTTTTATTTTTTTTAATAGTCTGTGAATTCTTATTGGATTTGAAGTTGTTTCCGTTACAGACGCTAGAGATTTTCCAAGGAAATCTAATGGGCTTATAGAAGAAGAGTAACAGAACAACAACAGAAGAAATGCAGGTTGAAAGGGGTACAACCTTTTGAACTTAACGATCTCTCTTTTGTGAAATGAGATAAAATTCCTGGGCTTTGCTCCTGGCCACCACACAATGACAAAAAACACTTAACGAGGACCTCCTTGTGCCGCTCCTCATTTGTGGCCGAAACCCACACCTGCCTTTACAGGGTTAATTATTTCTGAAGCCCAAGTGGGACGCATGGATAGACTCAGGACATAAATATCCCTGGTTATTAGCTGCCCAGCGGGGAAATTGCCCGAATTTGGTGGTAGGAGAGGAGAAGGGTGTGTGATGGAGTTGGGGGGGGGGGTTCCCCAACCTGCCCCAACCCTGCCAAACACACTCCACTGACCCCGCTTCCAAACGACGGCGCTTTAATTAACATGGGAATCAGGACGTGGCACAAACCAGCCTCGTGCTGACGCCAAAATGAACCACGCAGCTCAAATATGAGAAATGGATAAAAAAAACCCCAAAACAAACCAACAAAAAGCATTAGTAAAAGAAAACAGCAGGTTGTGCGTAGTCCCACTGGCTTTGTTGGTATATTGTCTTTCCCGTGAAGATCTGGCATTTTTTGTATTGGTTCTCAAGTGACTTTGCAAAATATTAGAGATAGGGGAGCAGAGGCGCAGAGCAGCCCGATAACTACCCAAGGCGGTACCTACTGAGTCAAAATTACACCCAAGGCTTCCCCTCTCCGACTTGTGAGGTTGGATCGTGATGATTTTATCAGCAAGGTCATTGTGGCACCCGTGCTTAATCCAAAATCTAGTCTGATATTTGTTTAGGAGATTTGAGTAATCTCTTTAAGAGAATTAACAAGTGCTGGAGTCCCGAGGAACAATCTTTCCTCAGCCCTGTCTAAAGCAGAAGGATTTGAGGTCAAAGCTAAGGGAAGGGTTTTTTTAAGGCAGTCTGAAAAATGAAATTCTCTTTACAGCCAGTTGGGTTGTGGAAAATAGAGGCACAAAACCTGTAAATAACTTTAAGTGGTTTGGGGGTTCAGTTGTCCAACTTCCCTGGAGGCAAGGTGTGATACCTCAGTATTATATCTAAGTATATAAGTATTATAAGTCTTAGTTCAGAAATCAGCCATCTCTTTTTTACAAATTATTAGAAAGATGATCTGTGGATGCAAAGTCAAATGCTCACTCGAGGCTCTTGGGTTAAATCTTGGGAAGGGTTTTGAGGAATAGGCTTTGAATCCTTGCATCCAAAGCTATTCTGTGTGCCCTAGTTGTTGGATGGATCTAAAATAAACCGCTTCTACACGTTCTCATCTGAGAATCCATGGCTGACATCACATAAGATCAGCCCTTCTCTTGCTGATCGGTCCAAGTAAATAATGAAAACCCCACAAAAGCAGTGTTCCCACGAGATTCCTATCACGTCAGGTGGAACGGTCACCCAAGGTGGTGGTGTCGTAGTATTAAACCTTACACCCTTCTCCTTCCCCAAAAGGCCAAGGAGTTTTTATCTAGATCCAGAAACAAAGAACAACATCCCAGCCCGCGGGGGTGGATGCTGCGGATGCTCATCTCGGGCACCCCGCTGTTTCACAGCTGGCAGCAACTGATACATTTATCAGTCCTCTGAGCCAAGGCTCACCAGATGGGATCTCACCCCACTCAGAGGTAACGATGGACCATCACAACCTCAAGAGTAGAGGGAGTTTTGGGTATTAACTCACGTCAACTTCTAAGCCTGGGACCACAAGAAAATTTGGAAGGAAACTGGGAATCCTGAGGCCAAACACCCCAAATTTAAGAAGGTATAATGCAGAAGCTGCAGCTGGAAGGGGTGCTACAAATCACTGAACTTTACAGTCAAGTTTGCTATCCAAGCCATAAAAGGGTTGCTAACTTTGCGTGGCTAATAAATTGCAACAGTGATTTTACTGTGAAAACAAGTAAAACCTCCCATTAGATGGGTGAGAAGTGATATTAAATCTCATTCTTCTGCATTTGAGAGACAATTGTATAGAAATCTATTAATGATTCGATATTTGGAGAAATGGCAGCTTACATGAGCAAATGGAAGCACCTAACACAGCATATGGACAATCTCCTTGGCAAGGCCTATAATATTGAGGGTCCAAGAAGTATGGTGTGTGTTGGATAAACTAACACAATATTTGCACAAAACACAGTAGATGTGGTAAATATTAAATAAAGTTTTAAAAAAGCTGGTAAATTCAACATAACCTTGGGATGTGGAGAACCTGTAGGGATGTGGAAGACCCTTGCCTTTAAGTGACCTGCTGCATTTGATGAGATTAAATCCACCATTAAATCATATTCCAGTGTCCTCTACATCTGGTGGCTGCTGCAGAGCAGGGAGGTGAGCGGGTGTGGGAAGAGGACACAGTGGGACTGCCCGGTCATGGGGCTCAGAGGGTGCTAAAAAGCCTGACTATAATGCAGTCTCTTTTAAGATGAATGATAAGGGCTTGCAGGAAGGCAACCTACCTGAAGGAAACAGACATAGATCATGAAGCCCCTGAGAGCATGGTCCACAAAACCACCACTCAAAGCTATGGTGAGCCACCAAGATGGCCCATTGGGGTGGGTGCTCCCTGATGAGCCACCAGTGCTGAATACAAGCCCTGAAGGGTTAAATTATCCTCTTGGCACTTGCAAACTTCCTTAATAAGAAACAAAACCCACCTGGCATCCTCATGAATTTCCAACGAGTGCCCCAATAGGAGGCTGGAGCACCTGAATCACAGCTCTGGAAGTGCCCACCTGCTGACTGGCAGCTCCCTCTGCTTGCACAACCACCAGAAGTGCCTCTGAATTTTCTTTTTCTGACACTTACAGAACTGTCTGACAGCAAAACGGAAAAATTAGGTAGCCCAGCTCCTCCTGGACAGGAAAATGAAATGAGCCCCCAGTGGAGGAGCAGGGGAGGAAAAGGGCATTTCCAGCTTTCTCCATGCTGTGTGGTAGCAGACATGAGAAGTGACCGCCATTGCTCAAGCCCTTAACCCTTAGATACTCTCTTTTAGGAATGCCAGATGGAAAATCTTAAAAGTCTGAGAGTGTAGTGAAAACGCATTACAGGAAGGCGTGCAGAGTTAAACAACTTATTGAATGCTCATCTCTTTGATTCAGTGCATCTTGATGCACCATTTGCTTTGGCAGAAGCGCTACCAGCTCCCTGGGATCCATTCCAGCTTTATTCCAGGGCAATGCTGAATGGGTATTGCCCAAAGTAAGGGACACGTGAGGTTCCCAAATTAAAAAAAAACAAAACAACGGGGTATGAAATACCAGCTGCCACTGCCCAGAGCAAAGATTTGAGCTGATTTTCAAGAAGGAGCAGAGATGGGCCCCATTTATGCTCCTGGTCGCTGTATCTTCCCACGATCAATCAGAAGGAGCCCAGGACACGCTGGAGACCTGCGAGGCTCAGCAAGCTCAACTAAGCTTTCGGATGACTATCCAGATGGAGCCTTAAGTACAAATGTATAATGTCTGTCAGTGTTAATGAAAGCCTTGTAATGGGCACCTATGGAATATTCACAATACCTCAAGCCACCTGACCCCTTTATCAAACTCATCATTATTTGCAGAAACAAAATCAAAACATAAAAAACCCTGAAACAAACATAAAGAAACGAAACAAGAGCTACTTCTTTGATGGCTTCTCAGAGACAAGGTGCACAAGGGTATAGGGGGAGCACATAATTTACAGGTGGAGAGTATACATATGTATATTATACTTATCATATGGGTATTGCATGCGTATAGCAGCACCTTTCTGTACGTGAGCACACATGACTGGTTTGGTAAAGATCAATAATCATGCCCTTCTTCTTTTACGACCACCACGACTGCCAATCGAAGCCTACTCAACGCACAACTCACTCAAACATCTGTTTCTGGTGATGGTTTCAGAAATGACTAGGTGGGTTAGTAACTCAGGCGTCGGTTGTATCATGTGAGGGGAACGAGAAAACACTGATATTCAGAGCGTTGTATCATCCAGACATTTTTGGCACGACATATCCTCACGTTACACCCTAGCATTGCCAGAAGGCGTAAGAGTATGCGGAAAAAATAGTGGTTTTATTTTTCCTGTCTCTATTTGAAGTGTTGGATATAATTGCTAATACACAGCATGCTGCTCCTAGCAAAAGTATTAATATAGTTCCACTACTGCTAGTGGGTTTTATTATTAACTACTACTACTCGTGTCTATTTTCACATGTGAGTGGAAGTATGTGATAAGGGCATTCCTTAGCAGGTTTGTGCCATGACTTGGCCCTTCCCCTGAGGAGCAAAGCCTAAGGAACCGAGCTGTGGTGAGCACCCAGGCATCGCTGAGGCAGTTTCCTTAGCAACACGAGCCACACGAAAACCTCCTAAACATCCTGCTCACCCTCCCTTGAAGTTGTTGCTAAATAAGTGGATGCTGAACCTCTTACCTGAACTTTGGAGGTATAATCAATGCAAACAACTTTTTCTTGCAATCAACTTAACTTTTGCTAATGCCCTGACTCCAGGCTTAATAGAAAAAATAGCCTTTTTATTCTTTTTTTTTTTTTTTTTCCCTACAATATTATCTCCCAACATTGCCTGGGCTCATAAACAAATAAAGGAAGCAGATTCTAGGTCCTCAGCTGATACCAATTGTCATTAGTGATCTGTTAAAAGGAGTGAAACCATGGCAATCCAGAGCAATCAGCCCGGGATGTGCTGGTTCCAGGTGCTCATGATTAAGGCTGGATAAAGAGCAGATAAAGAGCTCACCCAGGAGTAGTGGTGGTTGGTTTGTTGGGGATGGTTCTGTGGAGTTTCTTGCTGGTGTATTTTGAAGAAAGCAGCTTTTTGGAGGTGTTGGACCAAAGAATTGGGAGCTGTTTGCAACGGGGAAAGAAGTTTGCAAGAAAGGAGAAAAGTTCTACTTGTGCATCCAAGGTACTGTGTCTACTATTTGGAAGTATTTCCCCTTTATTTGTATGTTGTTTCTTAAAGTATCTTTACTCCTTTTATTGCAGCCTTCTAGGCTAAAATATGTATGTTGTACTGCATCAAGATGGCACTTTTTGGGGGGGATTTACTGCAATCTGAAGTCTAGTCAGACTGAATGACTGGTTTTTCTTTTTCTGTAGGCATGGGGTCATGGAGGAGCTGTGCAGAAATGAGTGTATTGATTTATGCCTATCGTTGCTTGACGGGAGCAGAGGGGGGTCTCGGGGTTTTAGTTTGGCTGATGGGTTGTACTAAACACAGCCTGGTTCTGCTGCTATTACGTGTGAGCTATCTTTGATGCAGCCAAGTCACACTTGAAGTGTTGTAGAAGGTGAAACAGAGCCAGCTTTAGAGAATAATAATAACAGAATGATATTGTTTAGGCTAAAATGAGTCAATATTTGGAAAATTCCACTCTGAGTAATAAGACCTTGCCTGAGGGAGGCTGATTGATGCTGTCTGTGAGGAGAGAGCTGGTACCAGGTGGGAGAGTGAGTTAATAGCATGAGACAGAGCCTGAGTGCTCCTGTGGCCACCCAGAGGTGATGCTGAGGGTGCAGCTCAGGGGGAACAGGGGGGTGCATCCAGGAGAAGAGGAAGTGGGCACCAAGGCATTGGAAGTTGGGAATATGAAAACATGGGAAATAGAGCTTTAGTTGCAGTGTTGCACTGGGGATGGGTGCTGGTGGCAACCTGCTTGGTGGTGGTGGCGGATGCAGCCCTGATTATCGAGGCGTAGGGTGAGCATGGCATGGCCACAGGTTTCAGCTGAAGGTGGAGGAAGAAAAGGCAAATTTGGAGGAGGTGTAAAATTGTAGAGATTTTTGCTACTGGGGGGCTTGTCCCTGGAAGCCCTTGATGGTGATCCTGTCCCCATGTGGGGCCCAGCAGAAGGCTGCCTGACCTGAGTTCCAGGGCTGGTACCTCCTGTGGGCATCAGATGCATGAGGCCCTGGCTGTGGTATGCTGTCACGTGTCCTACAAAACTGACAGCAGTAATGAATGACAGTCCATATTTCTGTAGTATCTTCTACCTTGGGACACCTAACAACATGCACTGACAACAGTTTTCAGGGCTGGATTTTGGGCAGTTTCTTGAAGAGGCAATAGTTGGGGCTCCATGTCAGAGACCATGGCCAAATCTTTAATGCTTGTGATCAGGGGTGAGGGACTTGCTTTCCCTTCTTGCTGCCTACCTCCCCCTAACAAATAACCTGTCCTTACAGCATGTGCTGTACATCAGGGATGTCTAGAGGGTCTTTAAGGATGTGAATGGCTCAACCTGAGCACTTGGTTGGTCTCGGCTTGATGCTCCAACTCCGAAGCCACCTCTTCTCCATGATGGAGTGCATGTGCTCTAATCAGCTTTATTGGATGGGAGCAGCTGCCTGTAGCACCAGACAGCAGATCTAATGACACATAGCTGGAGGAGTTCTGGGCGAGACTGCAGCGATAACTTATTAAATATAACTCTGAGGGAGACAATTTTGCTAGTTTTGCAGAGATTACAAACAATTGAGAAATAAATGAGTCCTCCTTTCTCTCCCTGGTCCATTGGTCAGGATGTCCCTGGTTATTTGTGGGCCAAATCTGTTACTGACCATTGTATTCCTTGGCGTGAACTGAAACTTCAGCCTCCAGGTTCATGGCCATTAACCATGGTGACAATAAGCGATGCATTTGTCTCACATGATGAGCTTGCCTGGGGAAACTGCAGATGGCTTGATTGACTTATGGCTGTGGCTGGGAGCTTGTATCAGGTGGCTTCAAAACTGGGCAGGCTGGAGTGGCTGCTCGCTTGTGTGAGATGATGGTCCCTCCTGTGGAAGATGCTGGGCACTTGGCTAAAAGCAGTGCTCTACAGCAGCCACAGAATCACAGAATGCTATGGGGTTGGAAGGGACCTCTGGAGATCATCTAGTCCAACCCCCACCACCACCAAAGCAGGTCCCACAGGAATGTGTCCAGGTGGGGTTTGAATGTCTCCAGAGAAGGAGACTCCACCACCTCTCTGGGCAGCCTCTGCCAGGTCTCTGCCACCCTCACAGGAAAGAAGCTCCTCCTCGTGTTTAGATGGAATTTCTTATATTCAAATTTGTGCCTGTTCCCTTTTGTCCTGTCCCTGGGTGCCACTGTGAAAAGCCTGGCCCCATCCTCCTGACACCCACCCTTTAAGTATTTATAGGTGTTGATCAGATCCCCTCTCAGCCTTCTCTTCTCCAGACTAAAAAGACCCAAGTCCCTCAGCCTTTCCTCATAGGAGAGATGCTCCAGGCCCCTCATCATCTTCATAGCCCTCTGCTGTCCCCTCTCCAGCAGTTCCCTGTCCTCCTTGAACAGTGGTGCCCTGAATGGAATTTGCTGTTTCTGGGTTGAGAGTGTGATCGTAAAGGTGAAAAAGGGGACTGATTATATTCACCTGATCCTTTATGGTGGAATTTGGTAGGGGTTTTTCTGCTCAAAATTTTTGCCTGCCTTTCTCTGACGTGATTCACTTGCTGGTCTTTCTGATGCGACAGGGTAAAATGGAAGGGTCTTGATTTGTGTTGCGGGAGTAGGGACGGGAGCCGACGTGAATGCAGAGACTGATGCACTCGAGGCAGTGACTGCACCAAGGACTGCTTCAAATCCTTGAATATGGGCCCCAGAGGAGGTTGAACAAGCCTCTGTGCTTATGCAATTAAGGCCAAGCTCCTTCTCCAGTGCTGCGGTCATCTATTTAATCCTCAGAGGGAAATCACCTCCCTCGGGGGCTGCAAGGGGAGGAGGCAGTGGGTTTCTGCTTCGGGCTGTGTAACTGCAGGGTAGGAGCCTGAGGAGTGATTGCCGTTTTAGCAGCACCCGTGCCTCTTGTTTTGCTGGAGCTGTTGCTTATTTTCATGGATCAGGAGGCTGCAATCAATTCCCAAAATACCAAGAGTACAGCTTGAGACCCTGAGATCCGGGGTGGATGTGTACTTTTGAAGGAAAGAAAACATTTTGAAAGAAGTATCAATTTTATAATCACTATAAAGGCTTGACACAACAAGGGACTATTCTGCTACTGGGTGAAACAGAAAACAAGGAATCAAGACATCCAGATTCTGTTTCCAGCTTGTGTTTGGAGGCAAACGAGCACCTTCTTTCCCTGCTTTTGGCTCCTGTAGCCAAGGCAGAGCCAAAACTGGGGACAGAACTGTCCTGTGGCTTTAAGGTTGTACAGTGATGGAAAGCTTTGGAGAATGCTCCTATGGAGATATAAAATGATTAATCTGCAGGCATCTGAGAACCCTTTTAACTTTGCTTTTGGTCCTCTATCTGTTATTTCACTTGTGGGACTGTTAATATCTCGTAATGCACATCAGGCCATATCTTCATGATTAAAAAGGCTGTGTTTTATCTGTAACTAGTGAGAAATGCAGTTATTTTAAGTAGTGTAACTTCTGTACCGGTCAGACAAGGGGCATTAAATGGCTTTAATAACTTGGCTGGAGGCTTGTTTTGAGGGGGTGAAATCCCTGGGATGGTGTTAAATGGTCGCTGGGGCACCATCCCTGGGAAGGTGTCACC
>JAOTQQ010000052.1:2254494-2273384 GCA_026546715.1 Gallinago undulata
GGCTTGTTTTGAGGGGGTGAAATCCCTGGGATGGTGTTAAATGGTCGCTGGGGCACCATCCCTGGGAAGGTGTCACCACATCTCCAGAGCTGGTGTGGGGGGAGCAGAGGGGTAGGAGCACAGGAGGCCATGAGATGGAGGGCAGAATGGTGGGTGACAAGGCAGATTTCAGTGCCAGATGTAGCGTTTTAGCCTGAGCTGGGAAGAGAGAACAAGGGGAAATCCAGTAAGGGCACAGAGCCGGGGGATACCCCACACAGCGGGAGGGGTGAGGGATGGAGAGGGGGAAGGAAAGGTCATTTCTTTCCACACCAAGACCTTGTACTGACAGCAAAATCCCATCCAGGAGCAACTTCTGCCTCCTAAGGCTGCCCTGCTAATAGCTGTCATGTGGAGACCTGGCAGGTCCTCTGGCAGCAGTGGGATGCCTTCCATCACCCTCCCTCTCCTCTGAAACTTCTAGTGCTCATCAAAACCACGCTAATTAACCGTGTGTTAGCAGAGACAGACTTTGGTTTTAAGCAGAACAAACCCAACCCTGAGTGTGTGGGCAGGATGCGGATGGGCTTAAGCTATTTCTAGGCTTTCATTCATTCTTTCCTCCTAGGAGACGTTCTGTCTCCCCACCAGCCCTTTCCACATCGGCAACGGAGTTAAGAGTTAGGAGCAGAGTGGAAAAAAAAGGACAGTTTTCCAAGCTCTGCACATCTCTAGCACGGAGTGCTACTGTTCAAATAAACCCCGTACAGAAGCTAATTGCTGAGAAACAGTGGGATCTTTCAGAGCTCTAATTAAAGGCAATTTAAAGTCCCCACTGATATTAGCAGGAGCACAAAACCGCTGCTGGACGCAGACCAGTTTGCAAGACCAGCTTCCCAACTGGGGAGGGGGGGGGCAGCCGACCCGTTTTAGGAATGGGGAGTTAAATTGGCTGGTGGCGTGTAGAAAATTTGGCCTGTTATCCCTCCTGCACGACCCCTGGCAGTGCAGCTGGGAAATGATTTCCGAGAGCCAAGTGGCAGGGACGTGCCCGTGCCGAAGGGCGAGCGTGGTGCGAAGGGATGCCAACCCCATTTGGACCCAGCCTGGCAACGAATATCGTGATGTGCTCGATGCACGAGGGTCATGAGCATCTTCGGGGCTGCATCAGGAGCACAGAATTTCCACTTCTGCACTACAAGAGATGCCCTACCGAAATGACAATTAATTCCTGTTTCATCACGGGACTTTCCATCTCGCTTAATTTCTGGTGGAACACCTCTTGGGATCACACTGCCTGTTGTAAACAACCAAATTTTCCACCCAGCAGCATTTTACCCGTACAGGGGTGCCCGCGAGCGTGTCCCCGGCCACACGGGAGCTGGAAGGAGTTCAAGTGGCACTAACCCTGCTCGTGGGAAAGTGCATTTCTACAGTTGCACCACGCTAGCTCTGCCGTAGACCTCTAGTTAAATGCATGGGAAAGCCTAGGGTCAAGCCACCTGGCAGTAAATTAATGGTCCATGGTGTAGCTACTGCTGTGATCCCTCTCTTAAGAGAGAGGTGATGTTGCTCTAAGTGGCTTATATGCCCAGAATAATGGTGCTTGTGGCTTGCAGCTGTGTGGAGGAGGATGCTTATTGCATTTAAACAAGATTATCTGAGCCAAAAGGCAGTGCTCAGCCCAAGAGGCACTGCGGGGTCCCAAAGGGAGACCCTGGCAAGTCCCCTGAGATATCACTTTAGGTGGGTTCACACAGACCCCTTCACTGACTGGGTTTTGCTCCCCTTCACCCGGAGGGGTACTACAAGCACCAATATTTGTGTTTCTAGCCTCTAAAGCATGCGAAATCCAGGCTGCTCCTTTGCTACCACAACCCCTCTCCCGGCACAACATGCATGCTTATTGGTACACCTATCTACCAAAGGATCCTTAAATATCAAAGGGGGAAATTTTGGACACATGCAATGCTCTAGGCTGCCAGGTTGCCTCTGGGCTGTTGAATAGTAGCTCGGAAGGCAACACTTGGCTCTCGGCATCGGGGTCTCCCCAACACCCTGCCGCTGGATGAAGTGGCACAGTGCTGCGGCGACTTCTCTAGCTTCTTTAAAAGAAAAAGAGTAGAAAGGGAAATAAGAAAGATTTACCAGCTCTGAAGGCGTGAAGGGTGCTGGGGCCTTCTGCTTTCCTTCCCCATGGCCGTGCTCCTTGTCTCTCTTGCGCCCCATGTTGTAAATCCTATGCTCCCATCGGAAGAGCACTGGCTGCGGGCTCCCTCCAGAGCCCGTTGATGCAATCTGACTCGTTTGGAGAAGGTCGTTGGGAGGGCTCCTGCTCCTCCCTGCTGTGCCAACACTCAGCTTTGCCTTCCAGCGTGGGTGAGGGGTTGGGCTGGTCCCATGTCCTGCTCCCACATCTGGCTTGCTTGATCCACCGCAGCCTTGGGACTCCTGGGGTGTCCCCTGGGGTGACCAGCTAAGGCAATGCTGGGGCACCACGTTGGGGACACAGGGTGAAAAGAATACCCCGTTGGCTCCACCTAAGGACTTTTTTTGGGTTTTTTTGGGTGGGGAGAAGTCAATGGCTGAAGCTGGTGCAGAACCCACCTGCCTTTCCAAAGGGGCTGCTGGCGAATAAGGGGATTTGTAGCAAGGCAACAAAACCCTCCTGGGGAGAGACAGGATTTCTTCGAGTGGGACTGAGTGGATTACGAGCGGCAGCTAATCTGTATGGCTGCTTCATAAGTTTCCCCAGCTCCCGGACTCTGCGGTCAGCAACAGAGTCTATATGTGCTGGGAATAACTGATTTCTCAGAAACACCGCGTAAGGATACATGCGTGCGGAGGACTGGAACAAACTACGTGGGTTTCTTTGTATTTTAGCTTTATCTATAACAAAATCTCTCCCTGCTCCACCACCAGTTTAGTACCGAGGGACCAGATGTGCTGTCAAGCACCGTGGCTTGGTGGAAGCCTTCCTGCACCTGACAGTTCATATTCCTCGCGGATCCCTGCTTCTTTTCTTGATCTTATTGTAGGTATTTACCCTGAAAAATGCTCGTGGCAACAAACCTAACTCCAAAGCCAGTGGTTTTAGGCCATTTTCAACCTCCTATTCATTTGCTGCAGTCAAAATTCACAAGCAGAGGCAGAATGCAGGGGCTCATCCAGCCCAGGGACCGCACCGTAGGGGGATGATGCTACTCTTGGTCCCTGTGGTCAGACCAGCTTTGCTGCGTAGCAAAAGTCACATTAGCAATGAATTGCCAAGGCTTTCCAGGCTAAAAGTTACTGCAAAGCAGTGGAAGTGAGGACTTAAGCTCCAAGTTATTTAAATATTCCCAGATATTTTATCCTAATCCTGAACAGCCTCAGTTTCTCCCTTTGTGAATCCCTGATCTACGTGTTCTCTCTTCTTGGGCTCAAAGCCCTGTGTAAGACCCGGGTGATGTTCTAGCAGCTGCTTGTTGTGCACGCTTGGAAAAACAAGCTCTCAACGTTTTCTGGGGGAACAGGGGTATCCCAAATCAGCCCAAGGCTGGAATAAAGGCTCTGCTGTGGCACGGCACAGTGTTCCTGAGCCGGGGAGCGGGTGGAAGCGTCTCCTCTGCCCGTGGGAAGTTTGGGTGAGTTCTGCTGCCTCAGCCCTTCTCCCCTTTAAATGATAAAACGAAGCAGACGTCTGCTTTGCTCTGAAGTGACTACAGAATCATAAATACGAAGTCAAATAAGACCCAGAAGCCCGCTAAGTGGTGTGAAAGCTGGCACAGCCTGTTTTAATTTGCTACCACTACACCTTTAATTTGCCCGGCACAGCAAGAGAAGCCCCTGGGGGTGAAGTTGGAGGGACCTGCTGTGGGCTGCGAGCCAGGGCTTTGGAATTTCCTGGCAAATAGTCTTATTTGCAGCTTGTTATCTGCGAGTGTTTCCTGTGCCCTTTCCCTACCCCCTCTGCTGTTTCCATCCTCTGTCACCGCCTTCTGGAGGGTTCTGCTTCCCAAAGGAGAGGCCCAGGGGGTTTTTGGGTTGTCCCCCGCAATAACATCACAATATGCATCACTAAAATGCTGCCCTCAACCTCCAGCCCCACAAATGAACACTACCCACACCGAATTCACTCTTTGGGTGAGCAAGTGTAATTTACATCGTAAAGGGCAAACAGTTTCAAAGTGCTCTATAAAACATCCTTCTTGAATCCTCACTTAAAGCCTGGCTTGCACCAGCTTCTGGCCAAAGGAGGAAATCTTTTTTTGATTTAGCATCAGTAAAAAAAAACCAAAACAATCAGCAAAGCCTGAATTTGCTCTAACACACGCTTTAAGCTTCACAGCAGCCCCTCTAAGCTCTTGACAATGTCCCCATCCCGAACACCCCGGTGCATCCTGCAGCCTCCCCCGGTAAAGGATGAGGTTTACCTGAGCAGCGGTGGAGCAGCAGTGCCCAAAATGGAGATTTCAGTGGGGTCTGATGGGGAGTTTTTCCCTCTCATCTACATATTTCTGTCGTTTCCACCTTTGGGAAAAGAGCCCATCTAGGAGCAGGAGGTTTCCGTGTATCTCGTCTCTTGACGTCTCCAAATATTTCTCATTGCTCTCGCGGTTCCCAGGCAGTTTTAATTACTTTGTGTATTTTTAAGCAGAGGCGAAGCACCAGCGTTCAGCAATTATTCGGAAGCGAGCCGCCAGAAGGAAGAGGGTTTTGAAGACCCTCTGAATAAAGTCAGCCCAAGAAAGCTGAGCTTTCTCTCTCCAAACTTTTTACGTCAGGAAGCTCCTTGTTATCCCCCACCTTTATAAAAACTCCTTTTCCCATCCGTGCTGCCCGGGCTCCTCCGGGACATGGTGGCCATCCCCGGGAGGGCAGGATGCTCGGCGCGGGGTCGGTCCCTTTGCTGTCACTCGGCAAAATTCATTTCTCGGAGGAAAAAGGCAGGAATTGGGCAGGAAACTGAGCTGGGGGTTGGGGTGATCCCAGTATTATGCCGAGCCCACGGACTGGCAGCACCTTGCCTGCCCTTGCAACCTTTACTTCCCGAAATGCCAGGGCAGTGTGGAAGCAGGCGTGCGGCTCTTTCTCGACCCTGCAGATCCCCGCTCGTGCCAGGGTGAAATGGGGAGCTTCCCAGCTTTTCCCTCAGTCACCTCTATCAGACCACTTTGTCCTTGGGTGGTATTTGCCTTTTTTTATTTTTATTTTTCCCAGTCAGGAGCGTGCTGGGGAGATGCTCCCCTTCATCTCGGGCTGCTGACTGATTTCCCACGCTCTGCGCTTGCTATTTGCAAAAATAAAAGCTGATTTTGCTGGCGTAGCCCACAGTCGGTTGTTATAGGATCTCTCCCCCCTCGCCCCCCCCCCCCCCCCTCTTAAAATGTAAGGTCTCATGAATTAAGAAGCCACAGCCTGTCTAGATCTTACACCAGTCAGTCCCTGATTCATCACAGAATCTCCTTGGTAACTAGCTGTTCCTCTCTGATGGTTTGTTACAAAAAAGCTCTCCTTAATATAAAGATAAAATACAGTGAAGGCAGAAAGAGGAGCGAAACCATATAGATACCTTATACAGGAATGTATGTCTTGTGTGTGTGTGTGGCTACACTGAGTGTTTTCTGATGTGTGTGGGAAGCAGCCTCTCCGTGAAACTGTGGTATCACCCCAGGGGTGGGAAATGTGCCCTGGCTGCCCCATCCCTGCTAGAAATCCCTTTTTGTTGCTCCGGGGCCAGTAACCCCATCTGCAGGGTAATTAATCCCACAGGAGAAGGTGGTGTGGGCATCTAAGGAGGGGCTCAGCAGTTCAGGCTTTAATAAACCAAATTTCTGGCCCTGTGTGGGACCGATCACCAATTGCAAAGATTCGGTGAGAGGGGGACTTTTTGCAGGAACTGTATCCAGAATGTTTGATGCTGCCTCGTAGCCCTCCTGCTCCCAAAATGAGACCCCCTGCTGAATGACCCCTACCTGTGGGTCCTCTGCCTCTGCTCTGGGTGGAGGAAAGGTGCTCCCTGAAGAGTTGTTTGGGTTTTTCCCTGGGAACCAGCGTTGCTGGAAAAGTTAACGCTTCATGTTTGAAATGCACTGACTTTTTGAACAGAAATTACCAGCTACGTGGAGAGTTTCACCCGTGAATGCCTGAGCTCTGCTATGAGAGATGATCTCTCCCTGTTAGGTCCCGGTCCCGTTGGTCCAGGAGGGGTGTGCAGTGATTTGGAGGGTGTGATTAAGTTTCTCACACTCTGTGATGCTGAGCCCGGCGGGATAGAGAAGGGGACAGACAGACTGCTCTAAGCAGGTGCAGCTGAGCTGCTTTTAATTCATTTCACTGGATAAATTAGGAATTGAAACTCATTCTTGGATCTCTCATGCAAAACCCTTCCAGTAGCCTCCAGAATGTGACGGGGAGGATGAAGAGTGGAGCAGGTCCACAGCCGAGACGGGGCAAGTCACCTTCCTCTCCATGGTTCCTCACTGGTCCTTTCTGTCCCATGGCACTAATTCCTCTGAGTGAATACAACAAATGGCAACAAACCACCAAGTCTGTGAGGTGTCTTTTATCCCTGCAAGAGGCTTTTGAGCTCACCATTAAAGCCTGGCCACCCTCAGGGAAGAAGCCAGCATCCGGAGGAAGGCTTCACAGGCAGCCCTGGCAGTGGGACTATCACACGCAGGGAGTGCTGGCCATTTGGGGACAAAATCTGAGAGTTGAGAAAATCATGCTTGTTTTTGATCCAGTTGATCTATGCCAGGAACATGACATGGGTCCAGGCCAAATCCAAACCTTATTCTGGGTAAGGGATGTTTTGTTGTTTGTGGGTGTTTTTTTTAGATAATCAAAGTTGTGATAAGGGGGTCCTGACTCTCCCCACCCTCAATCAGGGGTAAAAGGAGATGCTGGTCCTTCCCCCATCCCACGCTGCCACTGGGTGCTACTGTTTCAGGCCTGGAGGGAAATACAAGGGGAAGCCTCTCCTCCGCCTCTTGCCTGCCTTTTAGTTTTATTTCTGAAGCTTGAAAGAAAGAGCAAAGCTTTGGCTGCTCTCAGATCTCTCTGCCTCCCCGTGGGAGGGAAGCTGGGAAGAAGACGGAGCCCCTGATGGGAAGGTCTATGGGGCATGTCCCTGATGGCTCCATCTCCAGGCTCCCTGGATGGAGGGAGGCCAGGTCCAACAGCACCGGTGCCTGGTGTTGGGGTCCCTGATACCTGGTGCCGTTCTTTGACCGTGGTGTGGCTGAAACCACCAGACTGGGGAAAAACAGGCTCATTTTTGTTGTGCCTGAGGGCGGCAGGACCTTCATCTCCCCCTAGGAGAGCATCAGGGCAGAGCCTGGCTGCCACATCCCACCACACAACTCTCCTGGAGCTGGGGACGCTCCCCTGGAGGCCCTCCTGCCCCATGGAGACGGTGGGTAGAGCTGAAGACGGACTGACTACCTTTGCTGGAAGTTCTGGAGCAGCCAGAGGGGCACATCTCAATTCTTACGTTATACATTTTAATTGCACCGCGTTGTGACTTGGAGCTTGGCAGTGGGAAAAGTGGAAAAGCATGGAAAGCTGCTTGTTTCTCAGCCCCCCAGCTGGTGCCTGCAGCCTTCGGTCGGTTCCCCTGCAGGTGCTTGCAGACAGCATCTCCTCGGCTGGCTTGCTGCCTGCCTCGGGGCGGGGGGGTTGGTTACAAATTCACATTTTTATATATATAAAAAAAAGAGCTTATGTGCGGTGTTTTGCTGTTGCCATCTCCTTTGCAATGTGTTTCTATTTTGGGAAAAGGAGCAAAGGTGGCTGGGGCTATTTATAGCAGGGGAAGGTGCATGGATCAGGGCGCCTACAGCTTGGGGGGGTGTGTGTTTCTTTGCTTTTCTGTGGCTTTTCCGTTTTATTTCAATTACTGGTTTAATCTCGAATCAGATTTGAACATAAAGGAATGTCAGTGGCAGTTTTAAAAAAAAAAAAGGGGGGGGGGAAATGTGCACAGCCTTGGCAAGTATTTTTTTTATGAATTGGATTTCTTGAGATGAAAGCTTCATTACTGAGAAACAATAAGGCCGCTACACTTTCAGGAGTACAAATGGGTTTCATTTGTATTAGGAAGATACAAGCTTATTATTTTTAGTCTGTTCCTGTGGCACCAGGAATGTTTAATGTGATAATCAATGTAATTGAGGAACTGCAAGTACAGAAAACTGCAGCGCTCTCAGGGGTGATCACGATGACGACTGTAGCGCGGCTGGAAGGGTCGGGGGACGGGTACAGTGTGGGGAAAACCAGGCTGGGATCCCCACTGTGGGTGATCCCGGGTCGTGCTGGGGTCTGTGGGAAGGTACAGGGGCCGGGCAGTGTCCTCTCCTGGGGTCTGGTGGGAAGAAGGACATCTAGGACCAAGCCTGGCTGCTGAACTTAGAATCATAGAATTATTCCGGTTGGAAAAGACCCTTGGGATCGTCAAATCCAACCATCAACCCTACTCTACGAAGTTCTCACCTGCACCATATCCCCCAGCACCGCATCTAAATGACTCTTAAACACGTCCAGGGATGGGGACTCAACCCCCTCCCTGGGCAGCCTGTTCCAGCGTCTGCACTTGGCAGCGACGTTTGTTTGAGCAGGTCTTTACTGAGTGTTTGCAAACCTTGATAGGTTCACAATTTGGCCAGTTTGGCTGTTTTGGGTTTTGTTTGTTTGGGTCTTTTTCTTGTTGTTATTGTTGTTTTTGTGGGGTTTTCTTTCTTCCCCAGGAATAGCAAAAGGCACACTTCTGACACCAAACCCCTCCTGCCAAATTCCCAAGCTGCTCCTCCCGAGTACAGGGCTGCTGAAGCTTTTCAATTAAATGCTTCAGAGCCTTTAACGCGGACAAAACACACGACGTTTCCTCTTTTTGGAATCTGCGAAGCCCATTTGTGAAACTCAGCCTGTGCTGGTACCCACCACAAATATTCCCAGCCCGTATTCTGTGGAAAGCATAAGCAGCAAACACGCTGGAGGACCCTGCCAGCTATAGGTGGGTCACCTATAGCTCTTCGGCCACCAGTTCCTGCATTGGGGAGCTGCTGGTTGCCACCTACCAAATCCAGCCTACAAATCCTGTACCTCCAGGCAATTTTGCTGCTGAATTTAAGCCCCTTCGTGACACGGTGGGGTGGGTTGGCTCTTCCCCGTTGATTTACTGCGTGTGTTAGTGGGTAGAAGTGGGGCAAGAAGGCTGAGTGTGGAGCACTGGGCTCCCCTGCCAACAGCTGGGCATCATTCTGGGCAGTGATGGGCAAGAAGAAATGTCTGGGATGGAAAATACTCTAGATGCAGCCTCCCAAGCTGCTTAATTCAAAGCAAGCCTGAAAGAAAGGACAGTTTGGTTTGTTTTCAGCCCTCTCTAATATTTTTTTTTCATTTCGAGGTGGGGAAATCGGCCCTGTTAAAAAAAAAAAAAAGTTGCTTTGTTCTAATTGTCTAATAAATCACAACTTTAGAGACCCAAAACTGTGTCTGTTGTGGGGGCAGCTGCCGGAGCTCCCATCCCACGCTCCGCTGCCCCACGGTGTGGGGCCTTCTTCCTCTGCCCAAAAGATGACAGAATGGCTGGGTTTGACCACGAAAACGAGCTCACTTTGGCACGTGCCACCAGTTCCTCTGTGATTCCAACAGCGGGTTTGAAGGCGTTATATTCCTTGGGTTTTTTTTTTTTTCCATTTGCGGAGATGTTTCTTTTATTGTACCTACTTGCCTAATAACTTTACCGTTTTAAACACACACCCAGGCGTTTTAGAAACCTATTTGTGATCTTTGTTGAAAAATAAAGGCAATCTTGCCAGTTCTTTGCAGAATACTCTATCACAAGATGCTCCCAAGGCCTGATTTAGCTTTTGGAGGGGTTTATCGAGGTAACCGCCACCCCCCAGCCCCCCCCTAGTGTTTTCCTGCTCCCTTTCTCCACTTTTTGGCAGCACATCCTTCTGTGCCGTCTCTGCCACTGAGGAACCATCCGCTTTTTCCCTCTCCAGGAGCAGCAGTTCACTCCTGCAGTAAATTTTCACCCCAAACAACACATCTATCGCCCTCACCGCAGACAGCCTGGCCCAGGGGGTGGGAAAGGAGAACTTTCTTCCTAAAGAATCAGGCTAAAAATCACATTTGCTGCTGATATTTTGAGGTGGTGCCGTGTTGGAGGCAGGACAGGGCTCCAGGCAGCTCCAGTCTAGCCCAGAAGGGCCAAGAACTGAACTGGGAGCTACTGGAAGAGATAATTCAGACATCCCTTATTGCTTAGCAAGGAGGGGGGACTTTCTGCAGAGAGAGGGTGATGGCCAGACCTGGTGCTTCAACACTTCCCCTGTTCCCTTAAAAGGCATCATCTTATTTTTGCGTGGCTTATTATCACACAGTGGTTTATCGCGTGCAAAATGCATACGAAACAGCATAATTTCCATAGTAACCATAATCACAACCTGCCTATGTAGGGCTACAAATGCCAGGTTGGGGCACACTTGGTAGTGCCAGGTACATACGTGTCCCTGCATAAGGCATATACGCTGCTGGCAGCCAGCGTTTTGGTTTTGGGCTTCCCTTCCCTATAAGCCCTTACAAAACCCTCGATTACTCATGTGTAATACCTGTGCACTAGACACACGCTGCTGTAATGCCTTTAAGGCTACGTGGCATTCTATTTGCAAGCCCTTCTATAAATAATAATCCAAAGCGCTTGCTGCTAAATCTGGCTGTCAGCAAGCAAACGCCAGGAAACAAACTGATTATTATTGCTGTTATTTGCACCATTCCGAAACCCATTAATTTGCTTGTTGCGGCGTTAGGTAATGAACACTCCTGCAGCAAGGTCACAATTCCGTTTTACATCAAATAACTCTCTTTTCTCATGTATGATACATGAAGCATATTTCTCGCCCGGGGCATAATGTTTTATTAAAATTATTTTCCTTTGTTCTTCCTTACGGATTGTCTATTACGACTGTAAAGATTGCCCGCGTGACATCTCTTTTTAAATTCGATGCATAATTATACGAAGCAGGAATTCATCTGATGCTACATTAATGAACCTCTCATCGTTTCCTTTGAACGGGGGGACGCGCTGCTATTATTTACCAGGCAACACGGGTTTAGCTAAGCTTTGTGGAATTTCACAGGCACCGACGCACGTATCGGATACACCCAGAGCAATGATGGAAGTAATGTGAAGGCAATCCGCTCGCTTCAAGCCAAAAAGACTAATGGAAATAGTAAAAATAGTAAAGATATGAAAGCAAGGGCTACGGAAATAAATATCCGAGAGGGGAACTTGCAGGGAAGGTTCACTGCGGCTGCAGACGTGCCTGGCTGAGTGTCAGCCTGGGTTAATTTGCAAGGTGACAGATGTCTTGGGAACGGGGAAATGCTGAAGAAAAGAGCTGGTGTCCCTGGGCCAGGTCTGCTGGTGGAGCTGAGCCACCCTCAGGTGTCCTTGGAGCATCACTGATTTACTGCAGCTGTGGCTTTGGCGCTTGTGTTTAAGGACGATTATACAATCCTACACCTTCGGGTTTTCTCAATCTTTGGTAAAGCAAAAAGCCTCCTGGCAGCACAAATACAACTTTGGTTGCCTGACCCTCTACTGCTTGGTCTGCTTCATCCACCTCAGCTGGTCCCGTCTCACCTCTGCCTCTTCCTTTGAGCCCAATTTTCCCCTTGATTGGCCCTAACCACCCCTTGCTGGGCTTTTTAGTGCTCCTGCTAGCCACCGTGCCCAGGTGTCCCTGGTTCCACCAGGGCTCCTCCTAAATACCCACCCATGCTGCCCTCAGGGGTGATTTCACCATCTCATTGCTCTGGCTGGAGGAGCCTCGGGGGTGTCCGCGGTGGTTGTAGCATCCACTCCATGAGGACAGAGCAGCACAAGAGGTCCCCACACCCTAAACCTGACCTGGAATTTGCAGGAGGTAAGTGCTGCTGTTATGGTTTTGTAGACAGAAAACCTCTGCCGGGTGGTAGATGTTAAGTGTTTGGTTCAAGGTCATCTTGGAAATCACTCGATAAACACTTCATTCTCGGCAAAGGATGTGCTTTGGGCTGTGATCTTATCCTCTAACAGGAGCTGAGATACGTTCCTCCTCCTCTTCCACCCTAGTCCAGTGGTGTATTTTGCTCACGCTTAACAATAAGTGGAAAATCATTAACTTTGCCTTCTGATATATGTTTTTAATTTCTTTATTCATAACGAGCTCATTGCTGCGGCGGCAGGAGTGAAATATGTGGTACTACTGGAATCTCCTTGCAGTTCAGCATTAATTAATGTCCACCTCTTACCCAGAGTTAACAGCGCCTAATCTTTCAGAGGCTGTTGTGGGAAATTCATTATTCTTTTCTAGCAGGGAGAAGTGAGATTTGCATTCCGGCCCTTTTTTTAAAGCTGTCTTTTAAGGGCTTTGAAGTGTTGCAAGAGAGTTGGAGACGTTGCTCCTTTGTTGTCTGAACCCAGCGCCATGTAATTGGGATTCCAGCCCATCTACTCGCCTTGTCGCTTCGTGTTTGCCAGTTGACAATTTCCACCAAGACCACGGTGAACTTTTTGTTAGAACAACAGGTCTGTCAGCCTTTATCCCTCTTCTTCTGGCAGAGATTTTAGTTGAATCCTCTGTGTCTTTTGCCGCTGCTGAGATGCTTTGCCCCCATCATGTGGGATGGACTCCCTGGCTCGTAGGGTGGTTTTCCTCACCTGCCCATTGCAATAACAATGTGCTGTGAATTTTGTTGGCCTTTGTCCCTCTGGAGGACATTGAATTTGGGAAAACTGCCCATCCAGTGGTATAAATATGACGCTAAAATCAAGTTGCCATTTGTCTATACTATGAGACTTGCCTTAACCTCACCTCTGGGTTATACTTATTTCTCCACGGGTCAAAGGGGATGGGTTTAGTGTCTGAAACACTGATTTTTTTCAATGTGCATGCGCCCTCCTCAGCGGGCTGGGGGTCAGGAAAGCTTGGGGAGCTTGTGCAAAGCAGCAGTCACAAAAGCAAAGCCTGGGGAAGCCGCAGGTTGGGAGCGTGGAGGAACTTTGAGCTTTTTTGTGTGTGTTGGGGATCTTCTGTGCTGTGTCTCCCTGCCCCTCCCTGGGAGAGCAGCAAACGGGGGGCAAACTGCTCCTTTTGTACTTCTGCATCCCCTCATTGGAAAGAAAAATGGGAAGTGATGGTTACTGACAGTTTCCCATCCTTGCTTAGCAGGGAGACTTGTGGTTAGAGTCACCCCTACCATCTCCTCACCCAGCACCTTTGGTAAGGAAATTTGGAGGGAGGGGTGTTATATCCTGCTCCATCCTCCTTTGCTAACTTTCCACTGGTAAGGTTTCTTGCTTTTCTTTTTGTGTCTCGTTTGGAGCGTGTGTAGGTGTTAGTCAAGAAAAATGGACAATGACGAACGCTAATTACTGCACCCTGAGGGCATCAGTCTCCCCACACTGCAGCTAACTCATTGGGACCGAGGGGGGTGGCTAAATGCACACTCCAGGGGTAGCACAGGCACTTAAGTAATGCACCATCTCACTTATAAATGTGCTTTGCACAACAAACCCTACTTTAAACCTTCCCCTTCGCTACACCCACTGGCAAATGTAGCCCCGATTTAATATAAGGATGTTTTTCCGGAGCTCCCTCCCGGTCCATCTGTCTGTGCTGAATTCATACGCAGAAGTTTATACCAAGAACTCCTGTTGAATTTGGGTATCAGAGGGGCCTTTCTAATAAAGATAATATACGTCAGCAGAGCTGGCAGGGTTTTTACTGGGGCAATTTTTCACTGAGTCCAGAGTAGATCTTCTTTGATAAATCTTGTCAGCTCCATCACCCTTGGTCTTAATGGCGTGAATAGCCATTCTGCAAAACAGCAGAGCCGTTCAGTGGCTTGTGGGTTTTGGCATCATGCTCGAGTGCTCTCCAGCCTTGTCTGCCTGTCTTTTGCTAATCTCTCTATGACTAATTCACTAACTTTTTTTTTTTTTTTTTTTTTAAATAATGCAAGAGAGAGGCTCCCGCAGTGCATCTCTTAACCTCTGCTGTTCAGGCTCTTATGATGGATGCTGCCCACTTTGCTGCAGGACGTGATCAACGCTGCTGCTTACCTGGCTTCGTTATCAGAGAAGTGTGGGTGGAGTTAACACTTTGTCCTTGGAGCCCCTGCGTGGTTGGTTTTTCATCTGAAGCTTTCAAATCGGGCTTCCTCTCTGCCTTTCCCGGACAGTTTGTTGCTCTGGACCAAACTGAAGTCTTATAGATAAACCAGGCTCTGCATTTTTTTTTGTGCGTGGTCTGGGATGGCAGGTTCATTCATGATGGGGGATGCTGCTGCTTGCTGAGCTAAAGCCAGCTAGAGATACCACCAGTATCTCTTGAGCATTGCAGTCTGTCTCACTGAGAAACCCACAGCCTGAGGCTGCGATGTTTCCTTGCCATCATGATGGAAATGACCTTCTTTCGCTGTCTGGGCCTGAAGGTTCTGCTGTGTAATGCAGGGGACAAAAAGGGAATTTGGAAACAGCTAGCCTGTGCCTGGTACCTGGGGCTAGTGCTCACGTCCCTTCCTTGCCATGGACCGTGCAGGACCAGTGGATACAGAATCACAGAATCTCATGGGGTTGAAAGGGACCTCTGGAGATCATCTAGTCCAACCCCCTGCCAAAGCAGGTCCACCCAGAGCAGGTGGAGTTTTGAATGTCTCCAGAGAACATGTCCAGGTGGGGTTTGAATGTCTCCAGAGAAGGACACTCCACCACCTCCCTGGACAGCCTCTTCCAGGGCTCTGCCACCCTCACGGGAATGAAGTTCCTCCTCATGCTTAGGTGGAACTTCTTATGTACAAGTTTGTGCCCATTTTCTCTTGTCCTGTCCCTGGGCACCACTAGAAAAAGCCTGGCCCCATCCTCCTGACACCCATCCCTTAAATATTTATAAGCATTGATCCGATCCCCCCTCAGTCTTTTCTCCAGACTAAAAGACCCAAGTCCCTCAGCCTTTCATACCTGTCCTGCCTTGTCAGCCTCACGGTAGCAAGTGGTGGGAGCTGTTGTTTTTTTTTTTCCTTTATTTTTTCTTTTAAAATATCTGTTGCCGATGGTACGTGTCAAGAAAACTCCAGTGTCTGCAGCAGAGATGGTATCTTAATGAGTTGAGTTAGCATCGGTGGCGATCTCCGCAGAAACAGGAAAATGGGTAAATGCCGTACAGTTTAGCGCGACCCGTGTATCGGCTCTATCTAACGCTGACCTTGCGAGGAGTCCTTGGATGATGTGAACTGCCTCTTATTGCTAGCAGAGAAAATAAAGTTGAAGCAGTTTATACCAGCTGAGCACCTGGTCATTACAGCTAATGTTGTAAAAGCTGCCGGGGAAGCACAGGCTAAAATGGCTATTCATCTTTGATCCCTCCGCAGTAGGAGAGTCTTCAGTAATCTTGAAGATCAGGGTTATAGAGAGCTCAAATTTTATCTACAGCTGGCTAAACCCTGTTTACAAAATGTCTCAGTTCAAAGAGGGAAGAACTGCCCGTGCAGTGCTGCGGGGGTCTCCCCTCCTTCGCCCTTCTTTTGGGCTATTAAACGTGAGCAGGTCTGACTTGTGTGGGGCTGTGGGTCCTCCAAGCTGAAGGTGGGAGCAGAAATGGAACCAGACTGGGTTTGAGAGAGGATGTAAAACCAAGTGAAGAGGAATATACTGTCCTGGCAAGGCTGGGGTTAATGGTGTGGCTGTCAGCTGGCGGTGTGGTGAAAGGCACTTCACCTTTCCAGGTGGCTTTAATTGTACCTCCTCTGCAGGGGGGGTGTAAAACACAACTGCACAAATAAACAAAATGATGGAGACAGTAGGGGGCATGGTTGCAGGCTCTTAGTTTCCAAACCAACAGACCTCCTAGCTGCTGTTTTTAGGTTCCCTGTGTATAAACACGTGTATGAAAAGCAGTTAATGAGGTTTTCAAATGCTGAAGCAGAAAGCCACTGAGGCCAGGAGCCAGCTTGTCTTTGGGTGTCTTGAGCCAAGGCTGAGATTTCTCCACCGAAGCCTTGGGAAGCAGACAGCGGGTTTGCTTTGGGAGAAGAGCATGTCTGACCAAGAGAAAAAGAGGTTCAGACTGCAAAGCAAAACAGGGTGAGTTCTGCGGTTTGTTTGCAAAAGGCTGGTTCTTTGAGAGTCTGCTCTGGTCTCGTATACGATGACGGAAAGGGATGGATATGGTAAAGGTTGTGGTGCTTCAGTGATGGATGGAAAACTGTTTTCTCCTCTCTCAACTCGTAGAAGTAAGGCCATGTGTCTGTTCAGGGATTCCTTAGGAAGCTATTCCTGTCACTCCCGCAATGCTCCATACCCTGGGCACCTCACAGACCGCAGGAGGTGTTTACTCTCTTTATCTTGCTCTTCTCCCAACAATGCAAACATATAAAAGACAATTTGGAAACGTTTGTGCCTTTTGATTGACAATAGAAATCTTTGCTGTGAGTTTTGGCAAAAGGTTCATCGTCCCCAGAATGTTTTTTCGTTAACTCTCATTTCATTTGCATGACTAAACAGTGGTTCTGCATCACTTCACTACAAAAGATTTGCTGAGCTCCAAATATGCTTCATTGCTGGAAAAAAAAAAATCCAGCAGTAAATCGAGCTTCTATGTATGGGTAAATTGCTTTAAACTAAAAATCTCAATAGCAACAATTCCTTTTATCCCTTCAAATGTAGCCTTGGGCAATATGAAATGGTGAGGTTTCAAGCCCCAGAAGATTCTGGGTGTGGATGGTGGAAACAGCAGGAGATGCCTTCGTTTAAGAAATAATCCTGGTTACTGTCAGGGCAATAACATGAAACACTGATGATTCACTGCTGGAACTTGCTACCATATCAAATGTATTGCCATGAATTATTTAGCAAATCTAATTGAATGTTAATTTTTCTAGTGCAGATAAGTAACCATTGAGTTTGGGACGAAAAAAAATCAATTTATATGACATAGTTATGATATCCCTTAGAACTTGCTTGGGATGTTCCATAGTGCTGCCTGCTTTACGCTGCCTTTTCATGCTCTTCTGTTGGGACTAGCTTGGCCTGGGATGTCCAACAGCCCTGGGCTCTCTCAAATTTTACATGCAGAAAGGATGTAAAAACTCCCTGGATTTCCAGGGCAGGGGATGTGTCGAACACTTTGTCCTTTCCGGAGCATTTACAACATTTTTGGGCAGTGTGACAGAAACACCCGAGGAGCGCAGGAGGCTTGGGTTTGGTCCCTGCATCTGGCAGGACTCGCGGAGGAGATGCTGGGGATCTGCTGAGCCACGGTGGAAGCCGGCCAGGATGTAACAGAGTTGGAAAGCAGCTCTGCCATGGAAACTAGGGAACAGTGTAAAGAGGTGGTGTAGGCTAAGAAACCTAGATTTGGTCTATCGAGGTCAACATCATCTACTGGGGATTAGGCAGGATCAAGTAATTAATGAAAAGGATAATTTATACCAGTTTTTTAATCCCTGCAGAGAGAACAGATGACACACTTCTGCTGTCGATCCTTCTTTGCGTGTTTTTTTGGTGAAGTGCAGGGAGGGGAAGGATGGGCAACAGGCTGCAGAAGTTGTCACTAATGCTTCCTGAGTGCTCCTCTCTGCTGGTCCAGCCACCCTTCTTCCCTGCAGGTATCTGATGGGCCAAAATCAGTGCCCATTCCTGGCAGCCCCACTGCAAGGCCATGCTAGCTCCCTCCGAGCCCCCCAAAGCATCACTCAGTAGAACCTATGCCTGCTCCAGCATATCATTACCATGCCACGGGGAGGATGGACATGCTACCGAGTCAACCGAGTGCTGGAATTACTCCTGGAGGCACCACCATGAGTGTTACAAGCCTCCGTTGCTGTAGTTCCATAATTTGAAAGCAGCTGAAAAAGCAGCATCCTTAGGGATGCCCAAAGTCTGGTCTTAAGGATGTGGTTTGGCCTAATTCCTCCATTCTGAATAAGCTGATATCCCTGTTATTGGTTTTAAATTCTTGGTTGTAACTAGGAGCATGGAAGGGACGTATCTTTGTCTTAGGACATATGTCCGAATGACAAAAAAAATAGTTGCAGTCCAAGGTAAATTGACCAACCGAGGTTTATTTACTGCAAAATTGTCCACTCGGTCCATGAACAAATGGATTTGTGACTTCGGGAAAGCTGCCTCGCATCAGGTGGACGTGCAGGTCTTGGCAAACTACAACTCTGTTTGACATCTCCAGCACTAGGGTTGAATGAGGTCGGTGGAATTTTTCTGCCTCCAAGTACTAAAACTTTTCACAAAACCAGCCTAAATCAGAGGGATAGTTTTGGCTGCAGAGAAGAGGAGGGTAACGATTTCTGAAACTGTCGCTCTCCTTGTTTCAAAGCTCAAAAAATGCTGTTTCAATACTTTCAAAATGAAACTCTTGGACTCCGTATTGAATTAGTTTTCTGGTTTAACAATGTCCCTTAATTTTTTTTTTTTAAAGAAACAACACTAGATTTAAAAATATTTAAAGTAGACTTGAAATGAAACATACATCGCTCTTCCTGATGTAGCATCTTTGATGCCAAAGAGGTAGGGCCCGAGTGCTCTGATGCTTGAGATTTTGGTATGGATGTCAAGGGTTGTTTCCCACAATATTCTTGCTTTTATTGCTAAAACACGTCACTCTAAACTACTCGACTGCAGCATCTTTCATCCTGGAGAAGAGGAGGCTCCGGGGAGACCTAATAGCGGCCTTCCAGTACGTGAGGGGGCTACAGGAGAGATGGGGAGAGCCTGTTTACAAAGGCCTGCAGGGACAGGACGAGGGCAAGTGGGTGTAAACTGAAGAAAAGCAGATTTAGATTGAGTATTAGGAATAAGTTCTTTCCAATGAGGGTGGTGGAGCACTGGAACAGGTTGCCCAGGGAGGTGGTTGAGGCCCCTT
>JAOTQQ010000052.1:2273484-2287428 GCA_026546715.1 Gallinago undulata
AGGCCCCTTCCCTGAAGACATTCAAGGGGAGGCTCGACAAGGCCCTGGGCAACCTGGTCTAGTTGGGGGTGTCCCTGTTGATTGTGGGAAGGCCGGACTAGATGACCTTTGGAGGTCCCTTTGAGGCCCGGATGGTTCTATGATTCTATGGAGCTGTTTAGCCATGTGTGGAAGCATGTTCCTGGGCTTTCCAGGGCCATGTCTCCTCCCGCTCTGCTTTCCTGGTCCCCTGGTGCAAGGCTGTCCAGCCACCCTTTCCAGCCACCTGTTGCAGGCAATCTGAATGCTAAATTAAAGGCCATGTTGTGGAAATGAGTGATTTCTTTGGTGCCCATGTTCCTGCTTTGGCTGCCATCCCCCTGTGGGGATGTGGGACTCATTTCAACTGTCTTCAGGGAGACATGGTCAGATTTGGAGGCAGCTTTGGTCCTCCTGGGAGGGGTTTTGGAGTGCTTTCCTCCCTTGCCCTTGTCGCACAACCTGGGACCCTTACCATCTCCCCTGCTACATACGTATTGTCTCGTCTAAATCTTCCCTGGAAGTTTTAGTTTTACTTTGCCTCTGACATCAAAAGAAAAGTGAGCTGGCACCCTTTGAAATCAGCAACATGTAAAAGGAGAGTATTTGATTGCACCGGGTTTGGCCTCTGTGAGGCAGCTCCCTCCGCTGCAGCAACCTGCTCAGAAATAAGATAATTTTAACATGCCCAAAGTGGAAACGGCTCCTAAAACACTGGGAGAGAGAAAGCGGCACAATCAGATGCAACACGCCTGTGTTTTTTCCAGCACGTGCGAGGAGGTGCGATAGACGGTCACCCCTGGCAAAGGCAGAGAAGAAATTCCTTGAGGTAAAGGGAAGAACATCGGAAGCTATTTCCCACTGCCTGTTTGTAATAGTTTGTAGAGCGCTACAAATTAAATTCTATATTATTTTTAGGCTGTGTCATTGTCAGCCTATAGCCTTTGAGAGCATTTATGATTCAGAAGAGGATTTATAGGCACTTTGGTGTTTGGTTGGTTTTTTTTTGTTTGTTTGTTTTTTTCAATGGGTTGGACTAGATGATCTTAAAAGGTCCCTTCCAACCTAGCTGATTCTGTGATTTTTTTTATTTTTTTTTGGGGGGGGTGTGTGTGTGTCTTTTATGTCACTTTACAGCTGTGTGACACTGCTGAGGCTACAGCCAGGTGAGGAAGCTGCCAGTGGTGGGGTATGGAAAACAGAGTGGGATCTTTTCCTTCGAAGGTGGATTTCCATCTTAAATATTTCTCCAGCCAGACAAGCCCTTTCCTCCACTGTCCTTTTCAACTTGTCCACCTTGGGTTGAGTCCTGAGGAGCCTCATGTTCCCAGCAAGACCTGGTAGGCTTGAGCAGAGGCAGCAAATGGAGCCCCAGGAGCATGGTCATGGGTCAGCAAGGGCTGTTTGACCCATCACGTGGTGTCTTTCTGCTTGGCAATTTTCCCTTGTTGGACAGGACATCAGAGGCAGATTCACTTTGCTCTTGCTATATTTTGTGTGGTTAAAGCACCGTCTCGGAGAGGATGATGGCAGAGCTGACGTCCACGTAAGCACAACAGACCTGGAGATTCCAAAGCTTTGGGAGCTGCACGAGGGCAGCCAAAAGCAGAAAGAAAGGCAGAGCTGGAGTGGGAAGAGGCACCCGTAGAATTTGGAAAGAGCCGTTGGGAGAAAGGCCAAATTGGGCAGTGGGCTGTCAGTGGCTGGTGTGACACAGGGTAGCAGCCACACTGCTGGTGGTGGCCCTTGGGAAGGGCACTTTCCTTCAGTCCCACGTGGAAAGAGGGTGATGGTGTGAAGTTCCTCTCCTCTAGGATGCTTTCCAGGCTGGAATCCCAGCCCA
This sequence comes from Gallinago undulata, assembly GCA_026546715.1. NCBI lineage: Eukaryota > Metazoa > Chordata > Aves > Charadriiformes > Scolopacidae > Gallinago > Gallinago undulata. Next base: position 2,275,346 of record JAOTQQ010000052.1, read on the forward strand.
GCCAGACTCCACTGCATCACAGTCCCCTGGGGCTTCCCTGTCAACTCTCCATCTTCTCCTCCAGGTTGCTTTCCAGGTTGGAATCCCAGCCCAGCCAGACTCCCCTGTGCTACAGACCCCTGGGGCTTCCCTGTCAACTGTGTGTGAAGCCGAAGACGCTTAAAAACGCCACCACCATCCCCCAAACACGCCTTTTAAAACGGTTTTATTTCTCTCTGTTGTGTTCTCTGAGCCTGCTCTCCTCTGATTGCGTGGCCAAGGGAGGGAAACCTTACCTTGAGGGAAGTGTAATGGTTGTTAAGCTGTGTGCTGAAGGTCTTTGCACCCATTAAAGTGCAAGAAATTGCAAGTATAGCCTCACTCCCTGGTTTCATAGATCTGTTGTGGATTAGGATTGTCCTGAAGAGCTAATGTGGAGCTGGAGCTCCAGGAAATCAATCCGCAGGAGTTTGTGCATTGATCTGTTTGGAAGCATTAACCTGAGGAATTTCTCCATCTACACTTGTTTTGATTTGTACACATGTACTCAGGGATTGATTTTTCTTAAGATCCGGGCACTGAATTAGATGTTTTTCTGGATGCGCTTGTTCAAGCTCGGCTTTTGTAAGGAGACATCAGCTGGGATTTCACCTAATTTGGCTTTGTTATTGAGATTCACCGGCAGTAAGCAGTAGGTCTGTGACTGTGTTTTCCTCAGCAGCCCTTCAAAGGGCAGAGTGCTCTTTTTATCTGTAAGGCTTAACTGTGTGTTCACCCATGTGATGCAGGAAAGGGGAGGGGGGGGTCCAAAACCAGCTATTGCTGTGCAACACGGTCATGGGGCTGAATTCCTACCCCAATAAATCATGGTATAGAAGAGAAAGACACTGAAGTGTTATCTTTTCTCAGGAAAAGTAATGTGTAGAGATAGATGTGATGCACATGTAAAAAAAAAATATATATATGTAAGTACGTTTGTATATTTTCTCCCCAAATTGCTTTGTTGTCCTCTGGCCATGGAGGAATGACAGTGGAGCCCTAAATAAAGTGAAAACCAGGTGGCCCTTGGCTGTGTAATTCTGATGAAAACCATGTTTTGGAAGAGAAGGAAGTCCAGAGGGCTACAGGAGAGGTTCCCCTACTACATCTGCTTGGTGATGGTGCTGCCCATCTTCCACTTGATCTCATTTGGGTGCAGTCATGCCTGCCTCTCGCTGTGGCTCTCTGCAAGTGACAAGTCCCTTCAATGAAAAGAGGAGGATATTTTTGCCCAAATTGCTAAAAGAAGGTATTAATACAGCCTTGTTTCCCTCTTCACTTCCCCAAGGGATCTTTGGATGCTCTTGCCCACCTCATGTGACTTGGCCCTGGTGGTCCCAGGATGGACTGCTCTGAATCATGATGGGGCTGCTCCAAAACCAGCTGTAAATGGAGACACTGAGCATTTACAGAGATAAAAGAAAAGTTATTTTGTCCTCTTTAGGCTTAGCACCTCTTTACCTTCAACCCATGATGAGCTTGGCTCACGGGGTTGAGGCGGAGTGAGATGGAGCATTATTGATTTCGGTGGTATTTCATATGCAGGGTCTGAGCTCAGGCACACTGTGTTACCAAAAGCTGATAACAAACAGATATGAAACACCTTTGAAATGTTAACTTATCCTGAAAAGCCTATTTCTTGAATACCTCTAAGCAACACAGAGCTTCATCCTAGACAATCAGCTCCCTTCTCCCTATTTTAATAAGCAGGAAGCATAGCATATGGCTGGAAAGGATGCGACAAATATTTTCGCGTTCACGCAGCTCAGGAAAGAAGGGATGTCACAAAACTTCAAGAAATCCCAGATTCAAAGTAGAGAGATGAAAAAGAGAGGAGAGAAAGCCGGGAGTGGTGAGGTCTGGGGCAGGAGTGTGCCTTTCCCCCTCAGATGTAGGGCCCCATCTTTTCCCTATGGGCTGGAAGAGGAGGTGTAGGCTGTGCCCTTCCAGGGGATGTTTTATTTTTGACCTGCACGGCAAGAGAAAAGCCAGAAGACTGGCTTTCTGTCATGCCGGGCTCTTGTTCAATGCGACACGCGCTCCCCCTCCCCAGCTGCATTTCCCCCGCGCTCCTTCTGAAGTCAGGTTTGCTGCTGAACTCCTCGTGTGGGTACACGGTGACCCATTTCAGTTCAAATGAACTAGGTTAGCTAAAGCAGTGGGAAAAAAAATAAATATGTAGGTCTCTTGCTATTTTGTCTCGCTTTAAGCGAAATCCATCGGACGCTGAAGACCGGTCCCTCGGCTGATGTAAGTCAATGTAACTCCTTTGACTTTGATGGCGACTGGCCTCTTCATTTCCAGCTGCAGATCTCGCCTGGCATCTGGCACAATCTACCCCGTGGGGTGTTTATTTTAATAGCCCACTAAAACTCTTATTCTCCAGGGGAGATGGCGGCCGGCAGCCGTGTGTTTAGCAAAAAATCCACACCCGTGCAGATTCCATGAGTATTTGCTTCAAAGATGTAAACACCACGTTACCCAATTAAAGGAGTGTCCTTAATAATTCATCAGGCAATTAAAGTGTTCATTGCCCTTTATCCCAGAGAGTTCCAACAATGATATATAACGTGAACCCAAGTTAAAATGCTATAACAAATGACCAGTGATCCAATGTATCAAACATAATGAGAACGTGAAGGCAACCAAGGGTGGCTTGTCAAGAATGGAGGGTATAACACAGCTAGTGGAGCTAACTTAATTTCTGGAAATACCACTGGTCTTGAGGAGTGGGGCATGGAGGGCGGGGGTGTGTCTGGGGAAGAAATCTCAGTAATACGTTCCAGGGAAAACGAACCTGTTACAAAGTTCTAGATGGGAAAGTGCTGTAGTTCTCCAGATGGGAAAGATCTGTCTCCCCAGTTGTTATTAATAAGCCTCTTGAAAATGTCATGAGAAAGGGAAATGAGCAACCAAACGAGAGGGATTATAGCAGAAGCGGCATTTCAGCTTAGCTCGGACTGCCTGTCACAGCACAGTGTTACTTCATACTTGTGGAATGAAAAATGCAAGAGCAAGGGGAGGGGGGAAAAACCCCCAACAAATGTTTTTGTTACTAATTCTGGCCTGGATGTTAGGGTTTGGTTTTGATTGGTGGTTTTTTGTGTTTTTTTTTTTTAAAAAAGACCCAAGAGGTTAGGAGTCCAATTCACACTGAGTTATAATTCAATTTGGACAGTTCATTTCCCTTCTGAAAATCTCAGCCACTGCTGTAAAAATACCAGATCCTCAGTGGTACCAGATCTCCTGTCTGTGCCGTTACCAGCAGCAGCTCCCAGCAGCAGAGGTAGTATTTTTGTGGTCTCCATGTGCACCCAAAGATGTGTAGGTGATGTAAAGATACAGTTGGCATGTGCTGAACTGTGAGTGAAGGAGGGGATGATGGTTCCGTCTTCTCATGTTTAAATAGTATCTTGTGGTGGGGGGGATGATTAAAGAATATTATTGGTGCTTTTGAAGAGCTGTTCTTGAGGCATTTGATTCTAGATATGGAAAAGGATGGGGTGGAAGAGAATGCAGATACAAAAATGATGGTCCCACAGTTCCCCTTTCCAAGCTCTGAGGTTCAAATTTTCTTCTGTGGAGAAAAACTCAAATGAGACTTGTTCTTGGACCAGAGCTTGAGATGGGCTTCACAAATATTCACAGCCGCTTTGGCTGCGGGCCTGGATGGGGCACGCGTTGAAAATGCATGGCTTCCTTCAGGAGCGCTTTTGGTGGGTGTATCTTTGATGTTTTTATGGGGACACCCGTTATCTGCTAGTTTAGGAAAGAACTGCCCTGTTCAAGGGACTGTGTTTGCTGGTTTATTTGTAAGCCCTTACTGACCTGTGAGACCTATGGGAACTCTGGCCGTTAACACTGGAGTCTTAGTGCAGGATCTTACATCCAAAAAATCCAAAGGACCAGGAGACATGTTGTGGAGTCTGCTTCGTGCAGCAGGGACAAGAAAGGACATGGTCCTAATCCCTGCTTTGGTTACTGACTTGCTCCCAAATCTTTGATGCTTTGTGGTATTATTATTTTCCCCCCGTTTATTCGGTCTCTTGTGAACCCTTTGGAGAAGGAGCAGCTGCTTGCTGCAGGGCTGCCTGGCACTTAGTGCTGTTACTACATGGCAACTTGTAAGAATAGCAGGGAGGGCTATTGGATAGCCAGTTTTATATTATATTAACTCATTTGGAGTGGATTATATGGACTAGAACAGTGTAATTGAACGCAGGGCTCATCTTTTCCCCACCGCTTGCAGTGCACAATAACTCCGGTTATTTATATTGCCGGTGCTTTCTCCTTCATGTGATGCAAAGGAGACTCAGCCTCCTGACTCGAAGTCCCCAAAGACTTTTGGGGTGAGGATCTTCTCTTTGCTACGTATCGGAAAGCTTCTGTAGTCCCTGCTGGCCTCTGGGAGAAGCCACTTTCCAGAGGTAGACACGGCTCTGCCATCCTCGCCTGCACAGCGGCATCCCTGCTGCTGCACTGCGCTACCTGCCCTCCCTGGAGTAATAGGCTGAGGGAGCTGGACACTTCTTAGCCACCCCCTGTCCTAGTTTAAAGAATAGCCACATCTACGGGGATAAAATATTCCGGTTTGTCAGGTCACTTCAGAATCAACTTTTTCACTGGACGGAATTTAAAGGCGAAAGAATGCAGGTAAATCAAAGCACGAGCCACCAAAAAACCCAACAGCAAAACATGCTTTTAATGTGATTATTAACGCAAACAACTTTCTGTTGGTTTAACTCGGCCAGCTTTTAGCTCTTTGTTGTAGGTGAAAGCAGGCATCTCCCTCTCAGCTTCGGAAAGGCACACAGAAAAAGCAGTATCCCTGTTTCTGCCGTTAGGAGCCTGCGTGTCCGTGTCCTTGTCCTTCCCTCTTGCCTTTTGCACTTGGTTCCCTTCTTTTTGCAAATGAGCACTTGGAAGCTGTTCAGCCCGATGGGGGACTACAGCTGTTCTCTCCCTCCTCATCGTTCTGGTCATTTGGCTGACATTTCCACTGCGTACCTAAACCTCCCCGTTCCTGGAGTCAGTCTTCTTCTCTTTGCAGTAAGACCTTTACTATTGATATAAGATTTGAAAAAAAAATACCCAGGCATTTTAGGGCAGTCATAACTATTTTCTCTTGACTTAAGATGCTTAAATGAGAAATGGCTTCTGTGGTTTACTGATGTCTCACCTCATTGTGGAGATACTGCTGAAGGTCCCTTGGCAGCTAGATGCTGCCATCATTTCCTTTGTATAACCGCTATTCATTGCCATAAAGCTTAGGAGATGACCTGAACTAAAGCCAAAGATCCAAGATCCTATCCTGAGAATCCAAGATCCTATCCTGAGAAAGTCCAGAAAAACTCAGCTCCAAATTTGCTGTGAAAATATTAAATTTGTGATGAAGTTCTGTGGGGGGGGGGGGGGGAATAAAGAATTGCTGCCTTGCAAAAGCCACAAGAATACAAGAATTTCAGTAGCTTACAAGAGAAGTGTTCTTTTTGATGGCTGCCTGAATCCTCCTCATGTCATATAATTTATGTTAATTAAATGCTGATGGAATCTGAAGAAGCATATTGATGGAAGATGTATTTGAGATACTGTTATTAATTCATCATTCAGTAGCTAGTGCATGAAATAATACATTCCTAGGCTCTGATTTAGGTCATTTCATTTTCAATATTACCAAGATGTCTCTTTCCTTCTGAAATAACCCTTTAATCTACCGTTTCAAAAAACAAAACACAACAGCACAAACAGCAAAAAACCTCACCAAAACAACTCATTAGAGGCAACCTGGTTGAACAGCTCCGGAGTAGTAACTATTTACGCACTTCTAGAGCTATAGCACATACTGATCACAGTTCTTCTAGCAAACAGGCAATAAAACATTTATTTAAAAATAGGTGTAACTTTCAAGTATATGAAGAAGAATTTCTGAACTCAATAGCAGGTGCTTTATTGCACCCTGAATTACATTTTGGCAAGTTTAAGGACACAACAACTTTTCTGGAAGCTCAGGGAACCTATGTTTTGTACCTAACACTGGTAGTGAGCTGTGGCCAGGACTGAGCCTCCTCCATCCAGCCTGGTCTGAGCTGAGCCTGGCTGCAAACTTGACGGTATAACAAGGTGATGTGGAGACACTGGTGGTGTCAAAAGGAAAGATGCCCTGGATACTGGAGACCCTCAGCTAGAGCTGAAATAAGAAGCAAACTCTATAAAATAGTAGAATGGGTTGTTTTGGAGAACAACAGACTAAGCAAGAGTGGTGATGATTGTCTAATACAAACCTAAGAGTTTGCCTTGGCTTCAGTGGTAGAATTTCTATTGACCTCTGTGTGTTTTGGATTGGGTCCCAGGTGACTGGAGTGCTTATAATTGAACCTGAATAGTCGGGGGAAAAAAAAACCATGGGAGATAGTTTCTCACCATGTTATGATACTGACTGGTGCTGGAGTTGGTTTCATAGATTATCTGTGTATGTCCAGTCCAATTTTACAAGTTCATCTGGGGAATCAACAGTATCCAGAAACCTGACTTCTTCTACTACCCTGAAGGGAGGCAGTTGGATCTCCAAAGGTCCCTGTTCTTCGCTAGAAGAAGTGGCTCTGTAACCTGCACCTGCCTGTTATGCTTAGTGTCACCCAGAGGAAGGACTGACACGTCCACCTTGAGACTCCCTTGGTGGAAGGACAGAGGAGGTCTAACTCCAAATCCAGGAAGGTGCCGACAGGAGGCTGTGAAGTACAATTCCCACTGATTGCAATGTCTCTAAAAGAGCCTTCCTGATTTGTCTGCAAAGGTTTTGAGGTGTTCATCCAAGGCTTGCAGCTTTCTCCCCTCTCCAAAAGCATTATTGCTTCAGGAGGTGGGGAAGCGTTGCTGTTGACAAGCGTTATGTTAATACATGAGGATGTTCACACTTTCCCCATCGCTGCATCGAGCCCCGGGGAGGAGTTCTGAAAGGATGGAGAAACCTAATGATGAGCTTCTCTGAGACAATTACCAATGTAATGGGGAACGGAATGGGAGAAGCCATGAAAACCAAGGTGAAATTTCCGGAGTGACTGATGCTGAACTAACTGTGGGCACCGCTGAAGGAAGCTGTCCCATCTTCTGCTCTGAGGTGTGCAGGTTTTGCCACTTTCTTCACCCAATACCATCACGTGTTTGGCAAGTTGAGTTGTCTTTAGAGCTACGTGGTTAGTTTTCTGCTGGATCACCGAGCTTAAGCCAGTGGGAGATTTCTGCTCGTGCTGTAAATGGAGTAAAGTTGCAGCCTTGGCAAACTGTGCCGTAAAATCAGCAGTATAATGTGATAACTGCTAATGCTGTAGGTCGGATATATGGGCGTACGTGATGACTACACTCTTTCTCTGGGGTGGGGAAATGGTGGCTTCACAGTGCTCGTAAGCAACTGGAAGAACCGAATATCAGCGTTCAGCCTCCGGGGACCTTTGTATTGCACCATCAAGAGAGAAATAAAGATCTGGGAAGAGGTTTCTTTGAGCATCTGCGTGGGGAGGACGGGGGTGTTCCAGATTGCAAACAGCCATCTTCCCCTTCTGCTCCCCGAGACTAAAAAACCCCAGCGTCGTTGTGGATTTTGCTCACAACCATTCAGCCCAGTGAAGGCTTTTATTTAAATGTAATTCCTGCGGCTTCTCGAATGGCAGCTGGAAATCTTTCCTTGTGACGATTCCGCCAGGTTGATTAGAAAAAAAGCACTTTTAGCCCATTATGTTTCGTTCAGATCGTGTTATTCAAGTTGGTAAGAAGGGGTTTGAAAACTGTTTGTGTTTGTGTAGAGCAGGGAGAGGAGGATGCTTACTTTAATTCCCAGGAAAGGCTGTGCTTGTGGAAAGCTCTGACTATCCCAAAGATCAAAGGTGTCTCTACATACAACCTGCCTCCTGCCTGCTTTCTGCTAATGAAGGTTTCTGGCTAATCCCAGCTATTAGTGATCCTAGCTATTAGCAGTGGTAACACACGGACAGGTCTGTGTTGGGGGCGCAAAGCTGGAAATAGCCAGGAATCGCTCTTTGCCCCAAAAACCATTGGGGTTTCTGGAGCATGGACTGGAAAAGGCCTTCACAGGAGACAGGGCCGGGAGCTGCCTGCACTTTACGCTGGTCGTACGTGTGGATTTGGGCATCTCTGCAGCCTGAAAACCAGTGTTTTCCCTCCCTAGTTGTAAGTCTTAGGCGTTCAGATGTTTTCATGACAGTAAGGCCTGTCAACATTGCTTGCTAGGACTGGTATTTGCTGTTGGTTTTGGCTTCTTCCCTTTCCAAGGTTGGGGCACGGTGCAGGATAAGAAGCTTTGTGGTCTGTAGAGCAAAGCACAAGAACTTCTCAGCTTCTGCATGGCATCCATGTCCTTTTTGTTTTCGCACTGCTGCGGTTTTATGTACATCCGCCTGCCTGGGGACTTGCCATCTTATTTGTAATCTATTGTTTTAATTATTTTCTGTGAAGGTGCCCAAAGACCTTGGGGTATTGAGACACAAATACATTATTTATTCATTAATTATTCATTATTGCTAACTACTTGCTACAACATAGTTGTCTGCAGTAATGTGCCTGGATGAACCCTCTCCCATGAATAAGAGGATAGCTGCTTTCTTTGCCAACTATTCCTGGGAAAGATTGCTAAAAGAATTGAGGGGAGAAATCACTACATTTGGCCAATAACTCTTTTCCCGACGTGAATCTCTAGAAGTTGACCTAAAAATCATCAGGTTGAACATAGGCTCCCCAGTCAACATCTGGGGTTCATAAGCTATAGCTGATTTGCCCCAGAGTTCCCAGGAAAGGGTAAAAGGGCTTTAATTTCCCAGGTTATCACTGACTTTTCCCACTTACGAAGCCTGTCTCCTCCTCCCTCTGCAGCTTCACCAAGGTCTGAAACTATTCCAGTTACCTCTGCAGTTTGGTGCGCAGGTAGTTGCCTTCCCTGCATTTTGTTCGAAATGCAGAAATAAACACAGAAATGTTAAAAATAGAAATAACCCTGAGCTGAAATAACTTCCCCTTCCTGGCTGACTGCCTTCAGTCATGTTTCAGCCGAGATTGTTGAGGCTGGAGCGACTCAGGGCGAAACTCAGTGCCAGTTTTCTCAGAACGACGCTTGTTCTCAGTTCTTCATGGGCTTTTTACTCATTTCTTGTCCCTCTATGATCCGATTTTTCCATGATTTTCCCTGCGCTGATTGCTACCAAAGAAGGGCCTGCAGTGAACCTCCAGATGCCATCCTGCCTGATTTCCACAGCAGGAGATGCATGTTCTTGGCCAAAGCGTGGTGGCTTCATCCTGCCTTCCTCTCTAACGCTGTAGTTCATAGCAACCCCTGGCTACCAGGGAGTAATTGTGGGATTTAAAACTTGGATAGAGGTCTGAGCTGTGGTTCTGGAGGGGCTGTGGTCCTCTGCCAGCCCCACCATTGCCTGTGTGGCTGTGGGTCAAGTGGGATGATACTGGTGTCCTTGGTGCTGCTGGAGGACACGCGGCTTTGGAGCTGGTTAAACACAACTCTGATGAGCGACAGCTTTAAACAAGGTCCTTTCAAACCTCAGGGAAATTTTAACAGGCTACAGGAGATCTGTTTTGGTGTTTTGTTTAAAATAACTAATAACTGCTAAACTTTGGATTTTTAGCTTGAGGGGAAATCTCTTAACTAGGTAATTGATTGGGAATGGGTCAGTGAGGTTGCAACACCTCAGGTGGATTGAGGAGGCTGGCTTTTTGGGGGATGGGAAGACAGACTGGAGGGACTGGAGGTGGAGGAAAGCTGTGTGTGATATATCGTGACAGAGTTTTCATCCTCCCAAAAGAGCGTTTCTTTGGGGACTATTGCAGCAACCTGAATTTGTGTGGAAATAAAGCTCCCCCAAGGCAGGATGAACCAATGCAGGCTGCCAGGCACTGCTGCGACTAGCAGGTCCAGTGAGACCATCAGGATAATTTTTTTTTTAACGTCTTGAGATCATTTCTGGGAGCTCTGAAACTGAGAGGAAAAACCTCTTTGGTTTCATAGTCTCATTGAAAATCCCCCCGGGACACTGCGGTCACCACGACTGTCTGCTCGAGAAATTTTTGCATCTGCTTGACTGGTGTGTTAGATTGCTACAGTAATCAAGGAAATTAAGTCTTTAGTGATGGGAACGGATTTTCTGACAGCCCTGGAGAGGGCAGAGAGGAGGTTCTGGTAAAAAAATATCCTGGCAGTAGAAGGGTAAATCGAGCACCCATCATTGCTGTCAGGTCTTTAATGGAAGACAGCTCAATCACCGGCAGGATCGATCCCTACAGATCAACTATCAACTTTTCCTACGTCCTTGCAGCTTGTAAATCTAACTCCACCTCTCAATAATTTCAAAGGAAAGCCACAAAAGGAGGAAACAAAGGGGAAACGAAACACTTCCCTACCACATTGCTTTGTGAGTACGCCTCTTCTCCGCGTGAAGCCAGGCTGCTGCCTGGGGAGTTTGTAGCTTGAATTTGCACCTCTCTCTCTGCCCCCATCCCATGAGCCCCGTCACAGCGGGGATGTGCCCGTCTCTGCCCCTCTGGAGTGACAAAATCCACTTCGTAAATACTTCAGAGCAAATGTTCTCGGGATGGAGTTGGACGCACTTCATTAGATGCAGTTGTGAGTCTCTCCAGCAGAATTGTGTGTACTAAACGCTCAGCGTCTTAGATCTTTTGCAGGGTAATTTTCCCTCTGTTGCTCTCTCCAGTACTCCCAGTGCTCCCACCCTCTTGGAGCGGTGTGAAAGCGGGGCTCGTGTGTTTTCAGTCTGTCATTGATCTACCTGGAGAGGCTGTCGCGGTAGAAAGCAAGGTAGGGAAGTGCTGGAAAGGTAACTATGGGGGCTCTCACACTTACAAACAGCTTTGGAGCCCCGCTGCTCAGCTGCCACCTCCCTCTGAGAGGACCATGAAAAGGGACATCAATGACCACCCCAAAACTGTTGGGGAGGTGCCCAAGCACTGCCGGACCAGCTGCTGGGAGGAGAGGACCCGGAGCTGGGGTGAAGAACGACAGAAAAAACACCCGTCTAATACAATCCCCGCATTTGGCCATAGGCACACGGCGAGTATTTTTAGCTCTCACGCTCTCCCCGACACCTGGGCGTTAATTTTTATAGCACCCCAATCTGTTTGCCTACGACTGTCTGTCTCGTGCAGCCCTGCTGTCCCCTCCGCGTCAAACCCAGGCTCGGAGCCAACAGCTGGAGGCACTGGATACGGCAGCGAGAGGAGCATCCGATGCCAAAGCCACCTCCTAGGCCTGGATTAATAGGACACCGCTCAAATGCTTGCTCAGTCGAAGGAAAAAAGGGAATGTCAACACGTCCTGGCAGCCGAAGGCCTTGGCGCGTAATTGTGTAGAGGCTAAAATTGTGCGGAAAGTGATAAACTCCGAGAAGCGTCTCGGCGTTTTATGGGAAGGCGTAGGCCGTGCATTACCGTCGGACATCATCGTGTAAATTATCGCCTGCTCTGTACCTCCCGACTGCGCTGTAATCCTTCACAGGGCTGCGAGAGGCAATGAGGGAACCGCTTCTCGTCCCGCGGAAGCGTGACATCGCTCTGACAGCCGTTCAGCTGGGGGTCCGGGCGCCTGGAGAGCATCCAGAGCCACCTGCGCGACAAGCCAGAGCTGATCTGAGGCTGCACCCGCCTCCCTGCCCCAAGATCCCCGTCAATAAGCAAACAGATCCGGCCGACATCTGTAGAAAGTGGATTTTTTACAAGCCTCGTCGCCACGTATATATTGCCATCTTTGCTCAAAGGAAAGAACGAGAGAGGAAAGAGGGAGCATGGCCAGGAGGTGGAGGGAGGTCATTCTCCCCCTCTTCTCGGCACTGGTGAGGTCACAACTGGAATACTGCGTCCAGTTCTGGGCCCCTCAGCTCAAGAGGGACAGGGAACTGCTGGAGAGAGTCCAGCATAGGGCAACGAAGATGATTCAAGGATTGGAGCATCTCCCTTATGAGGAAAGGCTGAGAGAGCTGGGACTCTAGCCTGGAGAAGAGAAGGCTGAGGGGAGACCTTATCAATGCTTATAA
>JAOTQQ010000052.1:2313214-2336465 GCA_026546715.1 Gallinago undulata
GAGGTGGTGGAGTCTCCTTCTCTGGAGACATTCAAACCCCACCTGGCCACGTTCCTGTGGGACCTGCTCTGAGTGACCCCGCTTTGTCAGAGGGGTTGGACCATCTCTGAAGGTCCCTTTCAACCCCTCCAATTCTGTGATCTGCAAGCCGAGCGTGGGCTGCTGCAGACAGGGCTGCTGCTCTTCTGCAGCCTCCTCACAGGCCGGTGCTCTCGGGATATTTGGAGTCTCCCCGCAGGGATTTTGTGCCTCATTTTGCCCCCAGTCTAATTGCACCCAGACCTGCATGGATGTGGTTAGCTTGGTGCTGGCCTTCTGCTAATCGCGTTGCCGTGATCCAGGGGTGTGAGTCAGGGCATTGCTGATGCACGACACGTCTTGAGGTTGGCTTGGCACTTGGTCTGCTGGAAAATGCCACAGCTCCACGCAAGAGTGATGCACCTCAGCAGGCAGCGGGATTAGAGCAGAGTGATACAATTCTCATGGAGCACAGCAAAACGTTCTCCTTCTATTGGCATAAAGGAGATGTCTCCTCGGCTCACGTATGAAAGGCTAGCTGAGGAAGAGCATGGCCGGGATGTCATGTTAGTTACGAAAATACCTCTTGACACATTTTGTGAGGAGTCACTGAAGCAGCAAGGATGGCAGTCAAGGAGTTGTTCTTATCTGAACAAGCATCTCCGCAGCTCATCCTGCAACTGATCCTGCTTTCTGGGCATGAGCGTACTTGTAAAGTCCATAAATTTACTGTCACAATCAAGTCAGGAAGCAAAGGAGATGCTCTGTTCCTGCAAGTGTCTGTACGTTCTCTTTTAAAAAGCTCAGGCCATGAAGAGTGTTCTGCAGAGTATCCAGGTGGCTTTGTCTGAAATGAGAATAAAAGCGTGTGAGCGAGTGTCCGGATTCGATACGCATCTGAGAGGTCCCTGGTACTCCAGGAGAGAAGAATGAACATTTGCTTTTGGGAAGCTTCTTTGTGTCACAGGGTTAAAGACAGGAAAATTCTTTGCTCTGAGGGTGATGAGACACTGGCCCAGGTTGCCCAGAGAAGCTGTGGAGGCCCCATCCCTGGAGGGGTTCAAGGCCAGGCTGGATGGAGCTTTGAGCAACCTGCTCTACTGGAAGGTGTCCCTGCCCAGGGCAGGGGGTTGGAACTCAATGATCTTTAAGGTCGCTTCCAACTCAAATGATTCTATGAGTCTATGATTCTAAAATAAGCCTCAATTTGAAATCATTGCAGAGAAGGCAGTTTCCCACAGGTAAAGAGCTCAGGCCAAACCTCCCTTCCTTTCGGTGCTGTGTGACACCTACCAGAGCTTCTCCAGCAGAGACACCTTCACTGACGCACTCTTGTAGTCCTTTGTAACTGGTACTGATGTGTCTACAGCTCCTCTTTTCTTCAGAGGAATTGAAAAGGTTGTGTCAAGTAAAGACCTATGTCTTTGACAGAAATAGCAGGTAGAAGAATTAAAAGGACCCAGAGGACAGAAAACGAGTATTTAAAAGAAAGAGAAATGACACAGGCCCATTTTTTCAGTTTGACTGAGACTTGGCTCACATCTTCTTGTATTCGCTACATGAATACCAGCAGCTCTTGGAGTTAGAGGTCCAATATTGGGTTTGCTGTCACCATCCTGAGTACAGACACCTCGGGGCAGCTCCTGCACCCCCTGGAGATATGGAAGGAAAAGACTTGCCCTCCTGAAACTACCTAAGATTTTCTTCCAATGCTGAACTCCGGAGAAAGGAAACACTCTTCAAAAATTGCTCCTTAAGGAAATGATTATGGATCTTGTGAACAAAATTTGGGCGACAAAGGGCTCGTTGCCATCCTTTGTCACTGAGCAATACGTGTGAATGTGGACGCTGAGACTTTTTCCTGGCTTACTCCCAAGGAGAACGCAGCAAAAAAAGAGGTCCTAGCAGCTGTGGTCCCTGTGGTTGCTGAATTGTGCCGTTGACTTCTTGGGCAAGACTTAATTTCTTTGTGTTTCAGCTTACTCATCTGTAAAGCAAACATTTTTTTCTATTGCTGAAGGAATTTGTTAGTCCAGGTGGTATCCATGGAGTGCTCTGAGACCTCCTGACTCTCACCCATCTCTGTTGGAGCGGATAGAGCGCTGCCACTCAAACCCAAGGTCACGCTGACATTGAGAGATTGCTGGACATGACTGAGCTGCCTTTTTTTTTTTTTTTTTTTCTGTTAAAATAGATGCACTGAAAACAGTTTGCTCCCTTTTGCCATTTCAGCAGCCTCCCTTTTAGTCTGAGAGCTTGCCTCAAGTCAAATGGTCAAACGGTAAAAGGTTTCCATCCATCCATCCTGAGAGGAAGCCAGCACAGAGGACACCGCAGCAGCCATCGGGCCGCCCCAACTCAGCTATCACAGAAGGCTTTTCCCCATCACCTCATCTAAATGGCTGAGAAGTAATTAGGCCTAATGTTTCCCGATTGCCTTCCCGCAGCAAGGTTGACTCCAGCCCCGGAATGCCTGAAACATTTTTTTCTCCTAATAGAGGGCTCACCGTAAGCTGGAAACGCGTCACACACCAGGCCAGTTCTTTCCACATCATAAACTCCTAATGCTCCTTCAGACTGTGGGCTTTGGTTTTTTTTTTTTTTTTTTTGCATTTGCTAAGGCCTGGCAACACGCCAGACACGCTGCCGTGCCTGACTCTTCTTTATATTTTAGCCACCCTTGAGTTAATCGCCGAGTATTTCGGGCGGCGGAAAGCCCTTCCCTTTCCTCCTGGGTACCAGCTGGAAGCACCCAGCCCCTCCACGGCTGGGAGCCCTCCCCTAGAGCAGGGACAGGGGGACACTTGTGCTGAGATGTGACCTTCCTGCCCCGGCCGTGGCGTTGCCAGCATTCCCAGGGCTTCAGGGAGCTCCTGGGGCTGGGAGCCAAGCTGTCCTCGCTTCCAGGTTCCCACTCCACGTGCTCCTAAATAGTTCCTTTAATCTCCACGTGCCGCTGATCCTATTCCCCCATTTCTTTTCTTTTTTTTTTTTTTCTCCTCTACCTGCCTCCCCCTCTAAAATCCCAGCAAAGCAGCGTGGTTGGGAAGTTCAGATCATCAGAGATTTCTGGGAGGGGAGGTGTCCGGGGTGGGGGGCGGGTTGTGAGAAGGCACAAAGCTGCGAAAATCTGCCAGCACAGATTTTCAGCGTTTCAGGGCTTGACTTCTGCCCTCAGATCTGGGGTGATCCCGTTGGGATGCAATTGACTGTCGGTCCCAAGAACCAGAAGGCAATTCCGCTTCGTTAATCGCTTTCCTGGCTGGTTTCTAATGGCCTTATCAACAGGCTTTGCCGTCCACAAACCGCCCCCTCTTTGAAGTGCTCTGCCTGATCACCCCTTCCTTTAATTTGCTCCTTTTATGGGAAGGCTCTGGTAACTGCAGGATTTCCTCTTTTCCCCACTGGCTTCAAGTCTGATGTGCTTTCCAGATTCTCCAGCTGCTCAACACTAGTTAAGATTGTGCCAACTTGTCAGTGATAAACCCTCCTTTATTTATTTGTTTATTTCCCACCCCCCCACCCCCCCCCCAAGGCTTCTGTGTACAAAGCTTCCAGCACAAAAATCCTGCTTCAGTCCTGAAGCTTGGCAGACAGACGTCTCAGGCCAGGAGCAAATATCTTTTGCCAGGTTAAAACCAACGATAATACATTTGGCCATTTTTTTCAGTCCTGAGAGCTTAAAAAAATAAAATATAATAGCTTGTGTGATGGAGGAGTTTATGAGCTTATTTAACTCAAATGAGTTTGATTTAGCACGTGGGTTTTGCGAGGGATTCATCCTCGGTACGGCGTTATTGCAGTGCTTTAAATCCCTCCTCTTTTAAGGTTAATGCAGTTGTGTTGGCAGAACGATGAGGCTGTATTCTGCAACTTTATACTTAGCTCTCCAAATGCCTCCAGGAGTTAATTCTGTCCACGAAACCTACTTGCATATGCACGTTCATGCAAATACACCCAAACCCACGCATCCGTGGATGGTTTTCTCTTTGCCCTTTCTACAAGCTCTGACCTTGTACCAACCCTCCCCCTGGAGCCACAGGAACTGCTCCTTCCAGAGCTCTGCGGAGCTCCTCTCCCCAGACAAAAGGCTTCACCTCCTCAGTGCGAGGGACATGGTCCTCTCCATGTCCTCTCCATGTCGGGAGCCACCGCTCCCCAAATCCTGGCTTCCCAGGCTGAGGGCAGACCTGACCCCACGGGGCGAATCCTTCAAATGCCAAGCTCCCCCCCCTGGGAATGGCCTTTTAAAGGAGAGGGAGAATGGCAAAATGCCTTTTGCTTCTGCAAAGCCTTCGAGCAGCGCTAGGTCCTGACTACAGGCTTGGAAGAACTTTGGAAAGGAGGGGCGTGCTGGCCTCCTCTACCCTAGAATCAGGAAAAAAATAAAAAATTCTCAACTTGAACGCAAGCCTCACCAGAACCTCCTGCTACAACCCTGGCTGGTGCTTGGAGGACCAGGGGTCTGGAGATGACCGGCCACGCAGGCAGGATGTCCTGCAAGGAAGGAAGGAAGGAAGGAAGAAGTGACAAGGCAGTGAGACCAACGAGATCCAGGTTTTTACTGAATCCAGCCTGGGAATTCAACTGATTCAGCCCAAAGTGCTCCCAAGTCACAAGCAAGCTGCCATAAATCACAGTAAATATAAATGCCTGCAAGATCACCCCTGCCTTATCAACCTACCTCCTAAAGGTGGACAAAATCTCACGCTTCAAGATATATGAAGCCCCTGAACATTTCACAATGCCTAGAAAACCATTTAGACAATGCAGTGAGTTTACTGTGAGTCATAATGCACAACAATTAATAACAAGAGCACAGTTGCTGCCCAAATCCCTTATAAGCACAAAACAAAAGCCTTCCTGTTACAAACACAGAATCACACTCTATTGCTTGATTCCACCCCAAACACTTCAGATCCGCAGTCCCACCGGAGAGCTTTACAGTTATCACAAATCCAATAGATTAAACCGAAAAGGCACGGCAGAGTCCAAATTAAAGCCTGTGAGATTCTCTGTAAATCCATCGCAGGACATAAAAAAATCATTAATTTATCTCCTGGCTTCACAGCCTCCTGACAACTAAGTATCCAAATGCGTTATCAGTGGCCGTTCCTTTGCAGTTGGTAACGGCCAAGAGAAAACCTGGAGGGAGAGGACTCGTGGTTGCCAGCAGAGACCCGGCCATCACCGGGGCTGCCCGTTGCCACAGGCTTGCTGGAACCCCTTGGTCAAGCTGCTTCACTTTTTTTTTTTTATGCCCCCATCTCCCTCCCCGTCCTGGATAACGACTGCTGATTTACTCCACAAGGCGTTTTGCGAAGCTCCATTTGTCAACACCTGTGATGTATTATTTATTGTCAAAGGCATAAACAATCGCATCTTGGAGATGCTGAGCACATCACCTGCATTTTGATTTCTGCCAAAACCTCTCTCCCGCTCAGGATGAACCCTTTATTTCTCCTTCACCGGCATAATAGTCTTTTCTTCAGTGATGATTAAGTTTAACAAGCCGATACGTGTGTTTGGGGCCGTGGAGTCAGCTCCCAGTTCCCAACTTTGTGTAGAAGGAGGGGCTCAGGGAAAAGCCACTGGGTTTGTGATGCAGTGGTGGCAAAAAACACTGCTAGTTTTGAGGACTGTTGGCAAGACGCTTGCAGTTGGTGGTCACAGAATCATAGAATGGTTCGGGTTGGAAGGGACCTCAAAGAACATTGAGTTCCAACCCCCTGCCCTGGGCAGGGACACCTCCCACCAGACCAGGTTGCTCCAAGCCACATCCAGCCTGGCCTTGAACCCCTCCAGGGATGGGGCAGCCACAGCTTCTCTGGGCAACCTGGTCTTGTCAGCATCTTCAGCAAGGTGTCACTCATGTCTGGAGGACAGCTTTTAGGGTGAGAAATGCCCTGCATAGATGCATTAAGAGCAGCAGTATAAGCATATGTGAGGAAAAAGCTGAGCAGAGCCCAGATATAGCACATCCAGCTCAGTTAATGCTGCACAGGGTAAATGTATCTGAGGAAAAGCACAGAAAAAGAAGTATATTTTCCATAAATCTTGGTGAAAACACTGGGGTTAAGTTTTTTTGTGTTTGGTTTTTTTTTTTTTTTCTTCTGGAGACTCCGGACTATCAGGCTGCCTCGTCTCTGTTATAAAACCTGATGACAAACTAGGCAGTGGCCAGATTTAACATCCTGCCTGACCTTATCTGACTGACCTTGCACCAAAACAGCATGGTGTGCTGCCAAATTTTCCAATTCCCTTCAGTATCTGGAGTCTCAGGAGCTCCGTTTCCTAAATAATTTTGCATCTGCTGACCTTATCTAGCGTTGGCCAGAAACAAAAACCGCTGGGCAGTCAGCGTGGGGGGTGGAGGGGGGGACGGGGACATTTAAGCAGGTTCCCAAAAGAGGGAGGTCTGGGTGCAAAGCCCATCTCTGAAAATGCAAAATAAAATAAATCTGGCCTCCCATTCCAACCAGGAATGAGTGTTTGATGAAAATCATCCGGCAGCGCTCCGGAAGGCTGGAGATGGTTTGGATGATTGGAAGGGTTGCCTTTCAAAGGACGCATGGTTTCAGCGTGGGGAGAACCCTTCTCAGCACTTAAAAATAAACAGGGGAAAGTTATAAATGTATCTTGTGGCTCTCCTGAAGAGTTTTATCTTATGACAGTTGTCATGCAAGCCAAAAAACGGGCTTAACACAAAATGCCACTGGCTTTTCAATCATTAATGGCACAATCAGCCAAAATACATAATCTGTTGCAGTGAACACGGCGTTTGTAAACACGTGCAATTAAAGTGGAATAAGATTCAATTATAATGGGTTATGTGTGCATAATAATGCAAATCATGCAATTCTTATTAGTTGGGCTGTACCCTGAGCTCGGTTCAGGAGGAAATTATATTGAAATGCGCTATAATGAAGAGGAAATTTTAATGAGAAGACAAGGTTGAAAAAATATTAGTCAAAGCGAGAGGAACGAGAGCGTCCGGAGGCAGAATACAAATGACAGGGACAAAAAGGCATTTGACTGTATCTCCAGCTCTATGCAAAGATTAGAAATTCCCCCTCGACAGCTGCCAAGGACCAGGTCGGCAGAATTCGCCCCGCTGGTTGCCACCGTTCGGAGATCGGGTCCGTGCTCCCTCTCCAGATAAGCTCTCAACAGGTTTTGCTCATTTTAGGAGTTCCACCTGGTGCAAAGGGACAGAAGAATTTAGGTCTCAGTGCTACGAGAGTGCCTGTCTCCTCCTGGGCTGCTACTTTTGGGACGGGGGTAAAGAGTACTCCCAAAGAGGCTTAATTTCATTTATTTCCACTTTTTTCCCTCTGACAGCACAGGCTTATATCCAAGGGAGATATTACTCACCTATCTGCTCCTTCCCTTTGTTTAATCACCCGCGGAAGTTGATTTACTACACATGAATTGCTTTAATTAACCGTCACTAGGAGGGGAGGAGGACCAAACTACCTTTTCTAATGCACAGAAAATGACTAGTCAACAGAGCCGAGGTGGTACTGAACGCACAGGAGCTGATCTCAGCTAAAACAGGCTGACCTTGTCTAATTCTGAGAACAGATAGCTCACAAACTGCTTCACAAAAAAACAGTTGTAATGGGTACAACGTGTACAACACCGCCAAACGGCGCTACGCTGATTAGTACAAGGCTTTGACTTGACTTAATCAATACGTGAGAGGGGAAAGCTGTATAAAGCAAAGCGAAATAAATGAGAAAATCGAGGTGCTGCGTTGCATTCGCTACACAATCCTCAGGAGGCTGGAATCCTGAAGAATAGCCCGTACTGGCTTGGACAAGGCATTAAGGAGACCTACCCTGGGCTTGTTGCCGTTGGCACGGAGCAGCCCCACGCGAGAACACCAAGGTGCACTTCTGTAGAGTGGTATGAAGCAATTCTGAGTGTGAGAGATTAAACTGGAAATTTTACACGGAGGAGGAAAGTCTCTGTGTGCATCAGGTCCCACAGTCCCACCGAGCATATTCACTCTCAGATATTCAAGGAAAAAAAAAAATGTCCAGAGTCCAGATTCCAAGTTCTTCTTCGTTCTGAACAAACCCTCGCGAGAGGGAATTTGAAATTATATGGAGGAAATTATAGTGTCACCACAGCTCACAGTGAACTATAGTCTCATACATATTCAGACAGTCCCTGTTGTCACCTAACCCCTGGCTGGGGAGCTGTGCCCTCCCCATAGAAAGCAGGAAGAAGCAAAGTCCTCTTCTGGCTCTCCGGGGGGACTGTGCCACCATCCCCCATTGCACATCTCCTGTTGGAACTCGATGATCTTGAAGGTCTCTTCCAACTCTAACCATTCTACGATTCTGGCTTTTTTTTCCCCCCTCTATCTTCAAGTGTTGCCACCTGTGAGGCTTCCCTTGCCGAGATTTTTTTCTGGATATTTAGTGTATGTTATTCCTTCTCCCTTCTGACTCCTCAAACTTTCTGTTACACCCAACTGTGCTTCTTAATTCCTCCCTGTCTTTGGTGTTTATACCTTTTAGTTCAGGATTGTAATGTCTCTGTAGCCATTTTTCTCTGAGTGACAGTATATTACAAATTCAGTACTGATTTAGGTCCTTTAATCTTTCTTTATAAATGAATCTCTCCATCCCCTTGATAATTTTTGTTGCTCTTCTCTGGACTCGCCACAATTTTTCAATAGCTCCTTGCTAATGAGTTTCCCAGAACTGAACATGGTGTTCCAGGTGCAGAAGCAGCAGAGCCACATGAACCTGCCCCAAATCCCAAATTTCACAGAATCTTAGTGGTCGGAATGGACCTCTGAGATCCTCGAGTCCAACCACATTAAAAAAAAAAAACAAAAAAACAACAACCAACCAACCAAAAAACAACAAAAAAAACTCCAACCATCCAAACAAACACAAAACCACACCCAAAACAAAACAAAAACACCCCAAAAACCCAGAAAAACCACACAAAAAAAGTACCCACCAACGAAACCCCACACCCACAACCCCAAATGGCCCTTCTGCTGTTGTGTCTCATTTCTAGCTTGGGTCTACCTTGTGCCTACATGTTTTGAGGGAGAAAATGGAATTTAACCTCCCATTCTGCTTCAGATATTTAGAAGCAGATTCTTAAATTTGAATTGTTTCTTGTTGTATTTTTTAGCAAGTAATTTTGGGGGTGCACACCTGCAGTTTGAACTCTAAGCAGCATCATCCCACGGGGAAGTCAAAACCCTGTCTTATGTCACTAACTTAGAAAATATCCAAATATCCAGGTGTAATTCAAAACCTCCCATTCAGGAAAGACGCTGGGGTACAAGTGGGTTTTCAAAAGTCTTTCAGACTAGCGAGATTCACATCTGCAGAAGCAGTCGTGCAAAATTATGAACCAAAAATTCCTTTCCTCCTACCAGTGAAAATGGATTCATCTGGTTTGTTCCAGTGAACAGGAAAACCGGTCAAATTCTCTGATTCTGTAACTAGCCCTGAATTCATTTTACAGCATTCTGACCCAGCTGCTTCTCTCCTTGCATCTGTTTGCATCTTTTATGGAGGATTTTAGTTCTTCCTACTTTCATCTCATCTGCATATATTATAAGAATGTCGTTTCCTCCTCCATTTCTAGATGAAGAGTGAGGATATTAAATAAAACTTATTTAAGAGTAAGCTTAGTGGTTCTCCTATGGTCTCCTCATCTTCAACCCCATGCTTTGCCACTCACTGTTAACCTCTCTTTAGAGCCTGTTTTCAATCAAGGAGACAGTATTCATCTCCAAGCTGATTTAAATTAATTTTTCTAGAAAGATTTCATGAGGCACAGTATCAAATGCTCTGCTCAAATGCAAATATATTACAGCTCCGGCGTTCCCTTCATCCGTTAATTTTCTGTTTCTATCAAAAAAGCAATCAGGTTTGTCTGGCGAGATTTATTTGTGCGAGAATGATGGTGACTGAGGCTTCGTGCTGCCGGGGCCAGCTCACAGGCATCCCAAACACCCACCACCTGAACTGCCTCCAAGGTAGCTGGGTGTATCAAAACCTCTGAAAAATGGGTGTTGGGGGGGGAAATACTGTGTTAATCCTAGACTGCGGGCTGAGCTAATTAGCAGTTCCGTCATTATTCTATCAGCACAAGCCTGGGCAGGACTGTGATTTCTGTCCAAGGTGGTTTGGGATCCTGCAGAATGACCTGGGGAGCAATTTCCCTGGAGGGCTGTACCCAGGGGTTGTGGTCCCTCCACCTGCTGAAAGAAATCACTCTTGCCTTGTGATAAGGTCACCCCAGGAACCACAGAAAGCCCTGTCCTGGCACGTCTTGCTCAGCACCATCCCTGTTCCCTGCCAGGCATCCCTCCCAGGGCTCCCTCCATGGTGGCACGGTGCCTGGCCAGCCTGGGGATGTAGGGACCTCCAGCCTGGAGTCCCATGACAGACTTAAGAGCAACGGGCTGGCAAGCCCAGAACAGATGAGAATGAACCAGGGACTGCAGCCACCCAGGGACCACTGAGGGGACTTGGAGTGAGCCCAGTTGTGCTGGTTGCCTTCGTCTTCCTCACCTCTAAGTCACTCCTTAGTCTTCTCTTCACAAATTAGGAGAAAAAAATCACACAGTGTGGCATTTTCACCACTTTGCCCAGCATCCTGGGCTCATCTCTATCAGCTGATTCACGTAGAGGCTCATTTCCCCTCAAGTATTTTCTCACACGTTCCTAAGAAAAGATATTTTATTGGCTTTTCCTCATTTCTGAATTGTTCACGTTTCTTTTATCTGTCTCATTAAAGATAGATTCTAGTCATCATTAGTTTCATACTCACTCCAGTTTACTAATTAATGGACATCCTTTCTCTCTAGGATTTTTGCTCATTTTCCCCCGATACTCATATAATAAATGTCTTTCGTATTCCCTTTAAATCCTTTGGCGGCATTAATTCACTGTGATTTTTTATTTATTTATTTTTTGCTATCCTTATCCATTCCCTGCTGAGCTTTAAATGAATCTGTATTCTTGTTTGATTTCCTTCACAGAAGGATTTCAGCGCAGGTTTTTTTAACCTCCCATCCTTGAGCAGTCCCTCGTGAAGTGACTATAACTGGGGCAGATAACGAAGTTTTCACGCCCACGCTAATTAGCCATGCAGGTTTGTGCATACCTGACTGCCATAGAGACTGGAGGGGTCAAATCTGGAAATGGCCCTTTGTGAATGGTGGGTACAGGGTCTGGGTCAGGACAGGGACCGTTGGCACTGGGGACTCCAAAATGAGCATCCTCCTATGAGCCAGGTGAGATGAAGGTGGGCTCCCACCCCAAAACGCCACCCATAGCCCCCCAAATCAACCACCTGCCCCAGCAAGTTCAGCAGGGTCCTTCAAAGGATGCCTGGCATCCACCCAACACCTTCCTGTCAGTAATTAGTTCCTTAAATGATTATTTAATAATTGTTGTGTGCTTTGAAGATGTTGAGTGCTCTGTAGGCGCACACAGTATTTTGGGCATTTAGGGGTCCTTTCAGTCCCTGCTGGCAGCTCCTGGCTCTCGGCACTAATGAGTTGTGTGACATTGCTTAGGGGTAGATGTGTTCAGCAGAAGGGATTAGTTGCTATCTCTCCCTACACTCTTTTTTTTTTTATTTTGAGAAAAAAAAAAAAAGAGAAAAAAAACCAACCAAAACAAACCAATGAATTTGCTGTTTGCTGGGAAAAGGAAGATCTCATTTCATTGTCGCCTTAGGGCAGCAGAAAGGCTCATCTTGGGTCCCGGGTCCAGCTGAAAAGGTTTTGCCCTGGGCAGGGGCAGCACAGCCAAGATAATTTGACTCCCTCCAGGGCTGCTCCCAACAAGTTCCAGCTGTGAATTCTTCCCTCCCTTCAGTGGGGACTTGGTGGGGTACGTGGGAAAAGGCAAATTCTCCTCTTCCAGGCCAGGTAAACCTTTACAGTTTTTTTTTGCTGTCTGTTCTGAAGCACTGCTTTTTTAAATGGAAAGCTTTTTTTTTAAGGAGTCACTAAGATTTCAGCAGGGACATGGGGCAAGTTATTCTTAGTGCTGGGCTACCAGGATATTAAATAGCCTCTCGATGTGATACATCTAAAGCAAATCTGTGTCGGTACCGTTTATATTGTTCTTACAAACTTACTTAAAGCTCCTGGCTAATTCATTATTCTGGGAGTCTAATGCAAGGCAGCAGGTACTACAGTTCCCCTGCAGAGTCTATTTTCAATATTAATTATCTTGCTGTGCGTTAAGTAGTTTTTGTTTTTGCGTTAAAAGGCTTACGAAGATTAGATGATTAAAATGATAAAAACTAATTTTCCCAAGCATAGCCACTCCGCAGCAGTCAACTGTAAAGAGAAAAAAAAAAAAAAAAAAAAAATCTGTGCACTTAGCTGTCTTGGAAAAATGGCACTGTAACTAAATTATCCTGTTGGGGAAGGGAAGGAAGGGAAAGGCTGTCTTATCACAAACGTTGTCGCTGTCCCCCTGGCCACACGCTTGTGTTGATGCGTCTGCTCTTCACTTGCCTTCTCCATTTGTCTGAGAAATTAATTTTGGTATGTGGCAGGGATGGCTTATCCCTTGCAAACGCAGCCCATCTGCTGCGAAGCCGAGCTCAACGTGAAAGCAGAGCGTGTTTTGACTGCTCTTTGAGGAGGAGTAGGGCTGGTGGAACGTCTCTGGTGGTGGGTCTGGTTTCCCGGCGCTGCAGGACAAGTGCCTCTGGCAGGGGCAGCTGTGGCTGGATGATGATTTTATGGTGAAAGGAATTTCTCATCCAAACGTTGTTACCGTGCCTCAGTTCCCCAGCTGCAAAAATGAGGAGGGAACTCTGGAGGAGAAGGAGAAGTCACAGCCCTACCCTCTGTGAGATGTGGTTATTAGGGTTATTAGCTCACTAATGCTGACAGATAATCTGGTTTCATTCCTTTGCTCTTCATCCCCAGTGACATCCAGAGGGACCCCGCAGAGCTCTTATGGCTTATTGCAGAATAGCACTAAAGCTGGGGCTGTTGGATCTCAGCAGATTTGTTGGTTTTCCCTTGAATTGGTGAACTCTGGAAGTGAGGATTGTTCGGTGAAGGAAGACATATCTGTCCCTTTCTCTTTGAAACCAGGGGACGTGAGGTGTGACCTGAGCCACGTGGCAGCTGTCACCGTGGGCACATCTAAGGTGCTGCCCACTCTCACCTCTGCCACCGCAGGGCACCTATTTTTGGGTGAGAGGGGGGAAAGAGACCCCGAGCAAACCAGCATTGGTGCCATCCCCACAGCCAGCACTCTGGCACAGAGAATCTCTTCCCTTCCTCTCCCCCCCCAACATAAACATGGTGACTTTTAAGTGGCACAAAATATTCTGTTACAACAAAGTTTTCTGCCTCTCGGAGAGAGGAATCAGCACGGCGTTTGCTAATGCTGAATCCATGGGAATTACATTCACTGTTATCGTTAGCGGTGCCCACCCCCGTCGCACACGTGAGGATGAGACTCAAAGAGCCAGAGGAGCTTTGTGAGATCCAGGGTGAGCCGAGAAGCTGAGGACAGGCAGGAGAATCGCCCTGATTCTTCTGCATGCGAGATATATCCGTTTTCTGTGGTGGTTTCTGCATTTTGGGACGCTTTCCTTTGCTGACTAGCACTCTAAATTTCATTATTTTTTTTCTACGAGACTGTTGTCGTTAGCGTTATGAACTGCTATTTGTTGATATCGTGCAGTCTTTTTTCAATGTCTTAAAATTTATTACGGGTATTAGAGATGCCAGTGTTTATCCATTTTACACCTTCATTATCTGATCCAGCCTCGTCATTACTCCAACTACATGCAACGGTATTATCACTGTTGTCTCGTTTCATTACAATTCCCATTTGTTGAGAGCCTGATTTCTAAGAAATAATTTATTAGAAAATATGCCGGAGCATAATCAGCCCCGTCGTTATGCGTGTCTGAATCTCAAGCGTTTGACAGAAAACGTCTGTGCCTCAGAGGTGGCGTCATGTCTGCTTCAGGCCAGGAACACACTTGATGTTGGGTCCTGAACAGCCTCTGAGGGCCTGAGATGGCTGTGGTGGATACCTCGGTCTCCTCCTCGTCCGCCGTGAAGGTTCCTCCTGGTGCTAAATATAATTACTGGCTCAGAAAATGAGGAGTTTGTCTTATTACTGCAGGTGGGACATAGATTAATAATGACTGATGTGCATTTGATATTTTCCCTCTAGTTCTCCTGAACTGAGCCCGTGAGTCTATAGAGTCAGTGGTGGAGAGGGGAAAGGTGGAGAGAGACAGAGAGGGGAGGGGAAAAAGAGAAAAGAAAAGCAGGATGCAGCTGCCTGTGACTAAGATGGACGTAGACATCCCCCTGTCATGGTGGCAACTGTTAGATTTTTTTACGTTGAAAAGGATTATAAGGATCAACTAAATAGAAAGTGAAGCCGAGATGAGAATGCAGAGAGGAAAGGGGTGGGAAGGACAGCTGTGACACCTCTGACATGAGGGGACTCTTGGCCAAAGAAACAGCCTGTCCTCACTGGGCAGAGAAAATGCACTCAGAGCCTGGGACAACTCACTGAATATCCTGTCTGAGAGAAAGCATTCATGGAATCAGAGAATGCTATAGGGTTGGAAGGGACCTCTGGAGACCATCTAGTCCAACCCCCTGCCAGAGCAGGTCCACCCAGAGCAGGTCCCACAGGAACGTGTCAAGGTGGAGTTTGAATGTCTCCAGAGAAGGAGACTCCACCACCTCTCTGGGCAGCCTCTGCCAGGGCTCTGCCACCCTCACAGGAAAGAAGTTCCTCCTCACTTTTAGGTGGAACTTCTTATGTTCAAGTTTGTGCCCGTTTCTTCTTGTCCTGTCCCTGGGCACCACTGAAAAAAAACTGGCCTCATCCTCCTGACACCCACCCTTTAAGTATTTATAGGCGTTGATCAGATCCCCCCCTCAGCCTTCTCTTCTCCAGATTAAAAAGACCCAAGTCCCTCAGCCTTTTTTAATTCAAAAAGCTGACTTGAATCCATTTTTAGTAATGACTGTTCTTCTAACTGGAAGTGGTTTGTGACTACAGTGAAGCTGCACTTGGTACAAGCTGGTCCTGCTTTGCTGGACTCTGGCAATGTTGGTTCTCAGCCATCATCTGGTGGCCATCAGCCTAAGGTGGTGGGATGCCACCAATACTTTTAGAAAGACAGCCTTGGCTTGCTGAATGGCCCTTAGCTTTGAAAACATGGTGAAGCTCATGGCTGTCTTTGGCCACAACCAACACAGAGTTATGGGATGTCTTGCAAGAGCATCTGCTGCAATTAAAGCAGACAATTATCTCTGTATTTTACAGTGAGTCCGAGTTAGTATTCCCAAACATAGTCCTTCATCCATGTTAAAGGCTGGAAGGGAAAAGCCTTAGTTTCTCAGCTTGCAAGGTGTCATTAATAAATCAACCCATGGTGAAAATACCACCGTGTTTTGGAACAAATGATATGATTAAAAAAGTATATTTCATCCAGCAAGTAATTATCCCACCCGCTGATATTTGTTAAGATATAATTCAAGTGAAAAATAAGATCTGTGTTTCTGCTAGAACTTCTGGCTCGATTCCCGCAGATACCGATTCTTAATCTTTACCCAAAATTTGCTGAGGCATTGTCTGACATAGAAAATGGACTCGGAGCTTGAACATAAAACCTAATTACAGGAGGGACTGTGAGACAGGGCAAGAGATGGTGCCTGTAGTCCTGAAGAAGGCAGGGTTTGGTACCCGTTCCTTTTCCAGGAAAAAAATGCCAGATGCCAGTAACGCTGCCTTAGATGCAGAACATGCGTCAGGAGGACAGGGCTGGTCTTTTCTCAGTGGTGCCCAGGGACAGGACAAGAGGAAACGGGCACAAATTAGAGTATAAGAAGTTCCACCTAAACATGAGGAGGAACTTCTTCACTTTGAGAGTGGCAGAGCCCTGGAAGAGGCTGCCCAGAGAGGTGATGGAGTCTCCTTCTCTGGAGACAGTCAAACCCCACCTGGACAAGTTCCCGTGCAACGTGCTCTAGGTAGACCTGCTCTGGTGGGGGGATTGGACTGGATGATCTCCAGAGGTCCCTTCCAACCCCATATAATTCTATGATCCTATGGGAAGTTTGCCCCAGGCACAGGGATGAAGGGGGCTGGCAGAGGCAGGTTAGCAGCGCAGCTCTGAACAGGGCTGGAGGGAAATTGCTGCAAAATGCACTTTTGTGAGGGAAAACCCTGGAAATCGAAGGGTTGGCCTGCCGTGGCAGTGGTGTGCAGGTAGTGGGAACTGTCAGCAGGTTCAGCAGAGCTCTCCATGTCCAAGCATGGACCATGGGCTGCATCGAGGGTGAAGGCAGGGAGTGTTCTCAGCGTTCAGCTTTCATCACAGCTGCTTAAGTGACATGTGTTAATGTCTGCTCCACATTAGAGAGAAATGAAAATCAGGGCACCTCGGTTCTCCAGCTGCAGCTGAGAAGTGTCTGTGTGGCTCCTATCAGGGACTATTTGCTATACAATGAAGTGGTGGCAACCAAAACCACCAAGGTTACCTCCCTGAGGTATATGCCTCCTCTGTCTCCTAGGGTCACCTAGATTGGTCTGTGCTGCAGAAGAGCACCATCCAATTCCTCGCTGCCATCCATCTCATTCTCAGTGCACATCTGAGACCTTCTCATTCTGCGAGCAGCATCATGCCATCCTTCTCATTCTGTGAGCAGCATCATGCCATCCTTCTCATTCTGTGAGCAGCATCATGCCATCCTCACACGCCAGCATGCAACAGCCCCCAGAGATCATGAAATGCATTTGTTGAGAGGAGGGTTCCCAGAAGGAACAATTAAAGAGCCGTTCTCCCGGGTTTGTGCCTGATCATGCCTTCACTAAGCTGGGATTAATATTTCAAAGGAAATAAGAGTCTCCTGTGGGCACTTTCAGAGAGGGTCGATGAATCAGCTCAACCAGGGTAAACTTACAGGGTATATAATCTTCTTGCTTCTTTTTCTGTGCACTACGTATAGTAATAAAGCCCTTATGTATCCATGTGCTATCAGGGATGTAACATGAACTTAGTTCTCATTACCCCGAGGACAGACAGATCTGTTATTTACTGTTTCGGTCCTCGCAGCGTATTTGTGGGATGGTGTTAAGGGTTCATCCGGCCCCAAAGAGTTCATACTATATCCTGCACAGCATGGGATACGCACAAGAAGACACTGTTAACACAGCATCTCGCTACTGGTGGTGAAAGAAAATTACCTTCCTTGGTCGTCCCAGCTGGCATGGGATCAGCTGGATAATGAAGACCTTAAATTTGCATTCCGTAGGGCATCAGGAAAGGAGGAACAACACTTTACCTTAATGCAAGGTGAAAATCATGGTATGGCGGTGACAAGGAAAACTGTGAGGTTGCCCTGGGGAAACAAGGGAGTATTTGTCGCTCATTAAGGAAACAGCAGGATGAGACTCACAGATCTGCCGAATTGTCTCAGTGAAGCTCCTAGAGGAGAAGCAACTAATGCAGTTTCTGGTACACGTTCTAATTTTCCATCGCCGCTTAGCGCGTTGTGGTGAGCTTATGGTGGTCAGGACACGCTTTGTGAGAGCGATCAATATCTAATTAGGCAAAAATGTTCATTTGTTAATGCCTGAAGCTTTAAGCCCCACCTTCAAGCATCACCCCCGCGTGCATTACTGTTCTCTGTGACAAATCACTTGTGCTCTTGACCTAATAGGGTTAACTCCAATCACGGCGATGGCAATAGCTCAGTTTAACCTCTTTATTTTTTTTTTGTGTGAGAACCTAAACTACACCTGTCACTCATCACTCAGTTGAAATGTGATGCAGAACACACTGCCCGGGTTTATTCCCTCTGGTGCAGTCCCTGCTGGAAAAACAGATGGATAGCCTTGCCCTGTCTGCTGGTTTACACAAGAGTGAATAAGATGCCTTTTTTTTTTTTTTTTTTAAAAAAAAAAGGCACTTTCTTGTGATCCAGAACTGCTGCAGTTTCCTCCTGCGACATGAGGAGGTTACTGCCATCCCTTTCCTCCTGCCGGGAAATCCATTGCTGGGAGTATAGCAGCACCTAGAGGCCCTGGGCCAGTGATGGCAGCACGGTGACAAGCTGTCGGGGACAGCCCCTGCCCCGAGGAACCTGCAGCTGGGGCCCAGGGGACTAAGTAGAGCTGCTGTGGGGTCCCAGTAGGTGCCCACAGAACTCCGGGGCTCGTGGAGAGAGTGCCGTTTCCCTAGTGTCATGGAGGATTTGGGAATGAAACCAGAACGGACCCAACTCTCCTGCATCTCAGGACTCTTCCTTCCATATTCAGACCCACCAGCTCCATGAGACCTATCAGACTCCCCCAAAGCTGGTTTCTGGGTGTAGGGGGGACCCTGAGCACTCGCCTTCCCGGCAGGCAGGGGAAGGGGGAAGCTCAGCCGCTTTGAGATATGCCTCCTTACCTTGTCGGGGGTTGGAACTCAATGATCTGTAAGGTCCCTTCCAACCTGAACCGTTCTATGATTCTAAACCAGGGGGCCCCTATTGGCAATGCCTGCACCCCTAGCCTGGTGGTTTTTTGCTGTGTCTGTAGATCTTGATATAACGCAGTCAAAACTTCTGTGGAGGTTGGGCATGTCCATCTCATCCTGACTCGGTCAAGGAAGGGAGAAGCCACCACGGATGGTGACATGGGGAGTTGTTAGAAAGGGCTCCTCTCGCTGGAGCTCAGCTGGCGGCTTCTTCCAGACACCTTTTTTTTCTGGAAGGTTAAACAGTTCTTTATGCCTGATATTTTCCTCCACTGCTACTTTTGTGTTCAAATGGAGTCACTTCTCCGTCTAACTTCAGCAGTTCTACAGGCTAAGAAACAGATTTGTGCTCTGTAGCCTTTTGTCCTTAGCGCGGCTCTGAACTGGCTTTGGTATTTCAGCATTCCCGAGGAAACACGGATGCTAGAAATGGTGCAGCAATTTAGTAGAATGCTATATATGGAGGTACCAACACTTCCTCCAATTAATCTTAATTTCCTTACTAATACAGCCGTGAAGCTCAGCCTGCGTCGGTGTCTGTACCGTTCTGGTGCTGGGTTCAGGAGGGTGTCCTGGGTCGAGCTCCTGCAGGGAGGGCGATGGCAAAAGCTGAGCTGGTGGAAGGGCCCTGCGTAGGACGGATGGGCAATGTATCTGTAACTTTAAGGTGGGCCTAATCCCATCACAGACCGAGCAACACTAAGGACAGAGACACCCCTTAAGACAGGACCTCCCTTCTATCCACATCCTGTCTCTGTTCCTTTCCACCCGAGGTCTTCCCCCTGCGGCCGGTGGCAAGTGTCAATGCTCCTACATCCATCCCCGGGAGGTGCTTCTTGTGTTCATGTTGCATTTGCACAGAACCTCTGAAAAATGTGTAACTACGTTTTAGAGGACAAATGGGCAAACACACAACTGGAGAGAATGGAAGGAATTTTCTCGTGTGGCATGTCCCTCAGCCTTGCCCTTGCTTTTTACGCTTTCCTTATAACCAGTTGCTTCCCTTCACCCCGATTTTTTTTCTTTCCTTCATTTCCCATTACCTTCAGCTTACACAAACTGTGGCTGTGCCCTGCATGAAAGCTTTTATACAAGACAGGTAATGTGGAAACGTAGCATTTTCACCGTGCCCTGCCACCATCAAGCTGGCAAGCTCATTCATCACGGCTCTCCCCGTGCCTGGCGATCAGAAAGGAGGTAGTGTCTTTGGATGTCGCTGCTCCTAACAGGGGTTGTATTTTCACTTGCTGGTTCATCATGTGCTGGTCACCAACCCCAAGGGAGCAGGGGATGTTTCTCGCTGCTGTGGCTGTCGGTGAACCATTAGCCAATTTCCCTGGGTAGTTCTGGCACCTTCTCGCCACCTTCTCACCACCTCCAGAATGGGCTTTTGGCCGAAGAGGGCCTTGAGGCAGGTAGAAGGTGGTGGGGTCACTCTCAAGCGTTGAGGCGTGATTCTAGAAGGAGAAAGTGTGATTTGCTTTGTCCTCGTGATGAGCAGCATCATCGTGCAGACCTACAAACTACTTGTTCCTTAATCAAAACCTGATATGTTTTGAGCCGGACAGCAGGACTAGAACAGTAATTAAAGCACGACAGTATACAGATTTATTGTTAATACTCATGAATAAGTCCCTGAGCAGGTGGAATGCTTTGGAAAGAACAGGAAAGTACAGGAAGGTCCAAGACTTGCTCTCTTATTCGAGCAGCACCATTGGGAGCCGTCTTTCTTGCTCTTGAGAGCAGCATCATGCAAGGAAGGACTTACCACTGTTCCCAGCTTTCAAAAGGGTAAAACTGGTAGAATGAGGCTTTGAGTCTTACTCCCCGATTAGTTCCACTGCTTAAAAAACCTGAGCTGTGTGACTGGTTGTCTCTTTCTGGGAGAAGAGAGATGGCTCAATCCCATCTTCTTAAAGAATCGTAGAATTGTCTCGGTTGGAAGGGACCTTTCAGATCATCAAGTCCAACCATCAACCCAACACTGATAAAACCACCACTAACCCATGTCCCTCAGCTTCATGACTTCCTGGCTTTTAAATACCTTCAGGGATGGTGACTTCACCACTTCCCTGGGCAGCCTGTTCCAAGGCCTGATAACCCTTTTGGTGAAGAAATTTTTCCTACTGTCTATCCTAAACCTCACCTGGCACAACTTGAGGCCATCTCCTCTTGTCCTATCGGTGGTTACTTGGGAGAAGAGATAGACTCCCACCCCTCTACAACCTCCTTTCTGGTAGTTCTTGTCCAACGAGCTTCCCCAAGGCAGTTGACTTTATCACTGCACCTACATCATCTAGCTAGCATCCTCAGGTGAGCATCTCTGCTACTGAAGCTATTCTTAACCTATTGGGGAAAAGAAACCAACCCACTTCTAAGTCTAAAACATTTGTCTAGAGGGAGGATGATGTTCTCAGCAGAGAAAGCTGCATGGCTGAAAAAAAAAAAAAAAAAAAAGCAGGTTCTGTGAAGGCCCAGACACTGGTCTACAGAGAGGCCAGGTCTGGGGGTGACTTTACTGATGGTAATAAATCAATGTGAGCGTGTATGAGATGAAGACCTATGAAAACTGGTAAGGGCAAGCTTGCCAGGTGGTGTGTGTCGGTCTAACTCCACAGAATTTGATTTGCACCAGTTGGCCAGCTACTGACCATAAGGCCAGAAGCGTTCGCATCGGATGCTCCACTCGCCAGATGCTTGATGGAGCCCATTAATTGCTTAAAGAGCAGATGAACCGTTTGAGCGTTTCCTTGGGAAACACCGAAAGAAGCAGAGCATCTGGAGTGGAGCTGGAGCTGGTGGGCAGCAGGTGGGCACGGCAACTGGATGTCAGGGACTGGACTCTGCCTGCACACACACAATTAATTGGCGTTAATTAAGCCTGTTGGACTTCTGCATGCTCCTTCAAAACTTGTGTGGGAGATCAGGCATGGCATTGCTTTAACTCTTCGAACTGTGGCAGTGATGCTTGTCTGGAAGCTATGCTAAAGGGAAAATCCACAAAGCATGTCAGTTTGTTCCCCAGGCTGCAGGCAATCTTGTTGGTTTTTTTTTTTGTTTTAGTAGGTATTGGGTCTGATGGTGTTCTCCTGATTTTCAGCAAAAGGGGCACAAGTAACCGCTGCCTTGCTCAATGTCAGGAATGACTGGTGAAGTCAGCATTAGCTGTGAGAGCCATTTCCCTCGTTGCATTAATTCTGGCGTGCGAGATTTCATTAAATACAAGAAAACAGACATTGACTGAGTGCTGCAAAGCCTCTCTTAACTGCAGCTATTCCTTCTCGTCCTTTATTTATAAACTGAATCCATACTAGAACTGTTACGTGTAGCAATTCCCTTAAAAAGTGATGGTAACTGATAACTGCAAGCTCACAAATAAGAATGATTTAGCCCCCAGAGAGGGAAAGGTTGTATTTCCCATTATAAAGGCAGAGGTTTGAAGCCCAAACCTTGCCAAGAGTCTCTTTTGTTACCTGTCCAAGAGTCAGGAACAGAGGTTGGACCTCCTGTACTCCAGCTCAACCCTGTTACTGCAGGGCTCCTCTCTGGTCTCTTATTCCTGCAAGCCATTGCTCTATATACATGATAAATAGACTGGTAGAAGTGTTTAGTATTTAATATTTCTACAGTATAACCGCCCCAGCCTTCCTTAGCAGTAGAAACACTACTTTTATGTCAAAGACGGGGAAACTGGGACGCAGTGCTTTGTCCGAGCTCGGGGGACTGCTGGGATCGGGGTCCCACAGCCCAGGTCAGTCCCATGAACTGTGTTGCCTGTCGGTGTTGGCTCCTACCAGTGAATTAAATAATAGCTGAGTGGAAGAGGAAAATTAAGCCGTGCTGACAAGGGAGACAAGATATGCTTTTCAATGAGAATTGAAAATGGAGACAGAGAGTTGATTAGGTTCGTATCGCTCTGCGATCTAGAGATGTTAAACAACCAGCTCTCTGCAGCCAGGCGGCTGCGAATATCGACCAGATGGAACTCCTCTTTAAGTACGTGGTATTTAAACTTTCCTTGACTGTTTTGGAAAGCAGATAGCGTCAGAGAAGCACATGGAGACACAGCGGAAGAGAGAAAGTTCACAGGTAACAACCCTATTGCTTTCAGTACAATGGACACATCTATACTGTGAGGCCACATCTATGTTGTGATGGGACGAGTTGCAGGAGAGCCCATGTTTGAGTGTGCTGAGCCCTGGAGCGTGACCGCTCCTGTCCCTGGCACAAGCTCCACCTTGGCTGTGGTTCAGATATGCTGGATGGAGGAGCTGCCTCTTCAGGTCCTGGGGCTGAGTGACACTGAGGCAGATCAAGATTTCCCTTCCAGACAAGCTTAGGGAACATCAGATGGCAACGGAGGAGAGTCATCTTGACAGTAGTGTGACAACTGCAGTGAGGTGACAAGTGGTAAAGGCATGGTGACAGAGAGATGAGGGTGTGCAAACTCCCACACATCAAACTTGCAAGACGCAGGATAGGGAGGGACTCTTGATCAGGGAAGGGAGCCATAGGAGAGGGGTAATGGTTTTTAACTGAAAAAAGGGAGATTCATAGAATCATCTGGGCCGGAAGGGACCTCCAAAGGCCATCTAGTCTGACCCTCCTGCAGTCACAGGGAAACCCCCAACTAGACCAGGTTGCCCAGGGCCTTGTCGAGCCTCATCTTGAATGTCTCCAGGGAAGGGGCCTCAACCACCTCCCTGGGCAACCT
>JAOTQQ010000052.1:2348151-2361371 GCA_026546715.1 Gallinago undulata
TAGGATAATGCAGTTGGAAACCAAAAACATACCATAGGTGTGCACACAAAACTAATGTGGCTTAAGGTTTGATATCAGAATTCATTGAACAGAACAGAAAAAACCCTTGATCTCAGTAAATTTCAAGATACTTCAAAGATAATTTAGAACAAGAATATTTAGCCTTTTATAAGCCTGTTCTTGATGCACACGTGGAGTCTTGTTTGGACACGCACCCCTTTCCTCTCTAAATCAAAATACTCGCCACCTTGTACAACACAATAAACACGACTCTTTTCATCCACCCAACACACAGATAGGGCACCTGACGAGAAAAAGATCTGCATGTCATCAAATCCTGTTCTGAGTGGGTTTCCTTTAAAGACACCATTTTCAATTTATCTCAAAAGTCCAGCTTAGCTCTGAGCATCTCTTTTATGCCGGTAGCACCAAACTGTATCAACGTTATAGGATTATGAAGTGGGATCACCTACCCTGTCAACTCCAGCTTCACATTGATACTTCTAGCTGAGCAGGTGCTGTATTTTATTAGTTGCAGAGATTCACTGCGCATCCAGAAACTGCCCTCCGCACCCTGCTTTTATAATAGGATTCAATACAGCTGAGCAAATACAACCTCTGTAATATACATGAAATGCAGGGAGATAATAGGACAAACTCTCCGATTAGGTAGAGTGTGCACAGGGAATCAGAAATACAGAGATGGGGAAAAGGGAGGAGGGGAAATGTGTTTAAGGTCTGCCACGAAGGCCTAGAAAAACCCTGTTTAAAGGGTTTCTGTCCTCGCCAACTCTGTAATCCCTACTAAAGGCCTGAACGAAATTACAACTTCAGTATGTTTCCGTGCCGGACTTTAGTTAAATTCTTAACATTGCAGTCAAATAGGGGAAGAAAACCAAAACCAAATCCGACATACTAGTCGTTAGTAACTTCTGAATAATGAACTGAGAGCGATTCCCCAAACCCAAACAGCTCAATCTGTTTTTTTCTACTCACCCCCATTTGTCTCTCGGATATTTGAAGCAAAGGCTCATTCTGTCCCGCGGGTTCCGCGCTGCTGCTCGCCGTTATCTTGCCTGATCGTAAAAAAGGCTCCTGAGCAAAAGGAAGAGGAAAGCAATACGTAAAACAAACACGGGAGCCCGAGAGGAAAGCTACACCCTAAAGACCAGCACTAATAGCAACTGCGAGTCGGGGAGGGAGAGAACACTCCCAGTTACTAACTTTTTCCATTGATACATCAGTTACAAAACAATTTTGCTGCAAACTTCTCTCCCTCCTGGCTGGCAATGCTTTATGCCGGGTGTTCAGACCTCAGATAAACCCCATGATGAGTGTGGGATTAGTAGTTGGGTTTTTTTGGGGGTTTTTTTGTTTGTTTGGTTCGGTTTTGGTTTTTTTTTGACCAAGTAAGCAAATTAGTGAAATATAAACTAGAAGCTCAGCTGACTGCTTTAAAAGCAGTGGGCTTGGCAATAATTATCACAAGCTGCATTTGTCCATGTTTCATTTATTTTTTTTAATTCAGGAGTCTTCAATGGAAGCAGAGTCATATCTGAAATAACCACCTATGGGATTTTCTGGCCAGAAAGGCTCAGTGCAGCGGAGGTGCCTGTTCAGATGATTAATAACTTAATTTTTTAAGAGCCTGATGGGCTGACAGGGAAAATATGTCAAACCGTCCTGGCCTCAGAGGGGTTTTCAGTGCCAGAAAAGAAGTGCATTGAGAAGGAGAGCTCATGATTTCACCTCTAAAGACTTTAAGGCCAGAGGGAGGTGCGGGGGGGGGAGGAGAGCAACGTGGGATTTACTGCTGGGACCAGCTGTGTTTTCACACCCTCGTCTCGGTGGATTTGGGCTTCTCCAGGCTCCAGGGCTGTTCCTCGGTGTAGGTCACGGGGTTGTTAGCCTCTGCGTGCCCACAAAGGCTGCGTGGAAGCTTCTGTCGCTGACATTTAATACGTGGTTTGGAAAGAATAACTATTTGGTTTGAATTAAAAAGTTCTGACAAGATACGTTTTGCCAAATGTTAGTCAGAGAGGAAAACTGAGGGATGCGTCACGTTTGAAAGTTCCCAGGGCGTAGTACACTCGCTTGTTTTCAGAAAAGCTAGGATCAGACTCTCCTCTGGCCTCAGAATAGATCTGGAACTACTTCAGGGAGGCTGATGGAAATTAAGGTCATTCCACTCACTGGGGTAAATGAAATCTGCCTTGAGCCCGGAGCCAGAAAATGCTGTGTCCGGTAGCAGAGGTGTGAGTATTGCTGTAGGCAGTAAGGCTGACAGGGATTCTATTAAAAAGAGTATTATTCCACCTCACACCCCCCACCCCCCACCCCCAAACCTTAGCCCTCCCTGCGACATCCCGCTATTGCAGGTTTCCATCTCCACACGCCGATGGGCTTTTTAAAAGTTGCACGAGGAGACAGATCACGGGATAAGGGAGTCTTCTAGCCCTGACTCACCCATCTCCTCTGAACTGAAAACTGCTCATGGGGCAGAAATGACCCCCACCCCAAGTCAGCAGGCAAAGTTAGATGCAAATCCTGGAGCAGAATCTGGCCAAGGTTTCAAGACCGAGGTCTTAAACCACTGTACAAATGAGGCGAAGTGGTTTCAGAAGGACAGGACACCGAGTTACACCACTGAGGTCCTTGTGTATAAAACCAGACCTTTACAAAGAATATAAGAGCGAACCATTTATTTTTTTTTTTTAAAGAGTCTTTTTGGATTATTCCTTTACAAGTGTTCCTTTTGGTCTGGCACAACATGGAGCTACGTCGCAGCTTGCTTCCCCCCCCCCTTTATAATTTCCTCTCAGAAAAAGCACCCGGCCAACGCTGTCTTTGTGGCTGGTTAAAAGCTTGACACACCAACTCTGGCTAATTGAGCCAGGTTAATGGTAGAACATCATTTACATGCCTCCCAATTACTTTTAATGAGCCCGGCTGGTACAGGTGCATGGAGTAATTGCCAGCTATGGATTTGTTTGGGTTTGTACTCTCTCGCTGTTCACGGAGCTGGTCATCTTACGAAGGAAAATCAGCGGAGTAATTCCAGCACAATTATATTTAAGCTACTGGTTGCAAAGGGTCTTTGTAGAGCTTGGAGCAGAATATTTTCTTCCTCGTTATTAATGCAGCGTTGCTGGCAGAGTAGGTGACCTTATCAGGATTACCAAACCCTGCTATACGTGCAAGGAAAGACATGGTATATAGTCAATCTGGAGTCAATACTACCAAAAATGGTGAAAATGTCTCTTTTTCCCCTGTCTGTATCGTTCTGTATATTAAATTTATCTCCACAGATAGAAAGTGAACGTTTTATGCCCATTTAACTCCCTTAACCTTGTCTCTAAGCTCAACAGTGACAGTGGTGGCCCAAGGCAAGTGGCTCAGAACATTGTCTATGGGGAAAGGAGGTGTGAGGAGCCAGGTTCTTTCATGGGATTGTAAGATTGTCTAACTGTGTTAAAATGGTTTATTCTAGAAGGTTTGGGGATTAACCGGTAATTGAAAATCGACCGCAATGGAAGTTTAGCTATTCTAGAGTATTTGTACCCCATCTATGAGGCGAGGAAACATCTTTGACCGAAAACAACACGAATTCTGTTAACTCCACACTATCTCAGATAAATCACTGGATAAAAGAGACTGGCCGTGTAGACAGCTGATTTCCAGGGACATGGATTTGCTCTCCTGGAAATGCCCTGGCAGTGGGGGCTGCAAGACTTGACCCCTTAAGACAGAGGTGCAGTGATTGCAGGTTGGATGGGCATGTTGCCCTCAGGCCAAAAGAGAACCGGTCACTCCATTGCTGCATGGAGATGCCACCATTGCACTTTAACACCAAGGCGAACTAGAAGGATTCCCAGCAGGAGACTGACTCAGTAGAGTAGTTGTAGGGCACCCAACCACTAGCCCGGCTAGTCCACAATGTGCCCACACAGTGGGAGCTGTGGTGGAAGCTGGTCACAACCAGGATGCTCAGGAGGATGAGGGCACTGAAAGTCCCTGTTCTCCAGTCTGCAGATGCTGCTGGCAATATGGGTGTATTTTTATGACTGCTGACCTTAGCGTGGGGTATTTCAGTGGCTTTAGCCCAGCAGTGCTCCAGTCAGGCTTTAATTCTTCAGGACAATTTCCATTACTGATTTGCTGTGCTTTCCTCACTGACATGTTTTGCTGATCAACTCATTCACTGAGTGTGGCCCTTCTTTGCACACCAGGGAGCTGTTACAGTGGGAAACAGATTTCTCTGTGAAGCTTTAAATAAGATTTGTTTTCTCTTTCTTTTTTTTTTTTTGTTCATTTGGAAGAAGCTCTGTGCTGACATGTCAACATGTTGGGTTTTTTTTTTCCATCTGTATGTGTTTATGCTTGAATTAGAGCATCTCAGAAGCTGGAGAAGGAGAAAATCATTTTAGTCCATCTAATCTATCCAGGAGGTCAAACACAAGATGAACCCCTATTATATATTTTGCAGAGTTAACGTTCCAGTTGATGCGTCGCTTCTAATGTACTGCAGAGAAGAATTTTTTAGCTCAATAGATCTCTTTTTCTGCGAAGGAGCCATGTGGTGGCCTTTGTCTCACTACTCTCCTGGTAACTGCAATGCCATTGTACCACCCCCATTCGTCTGCGCAGTATTGACACCTTCCCTTTCAAAGTCAGCTTTTAATAAATGTTGACCAAGCCCAGTCAAATTCTACTGTTGTTCATGCTTCCTACTGACAGACCCTCTGATTGCATCTTTTTCTCCTCTTTGTAATTGAAACACAGCTTTACAGCTGAAAATGTTATAGGCTCGGCTGTTTAATATGAGTCTGTGATCCCCGTCCTTTCTCTGTGGAGCACCCGTGGCTCGCAGACAGCAGTTTGATGGCTGTCTTGGTTCCTGTGCTCCGCTTCTGCCGGGCTGAGAGCATTAATTTAAGTGCTTTACTCTTTGCGTGAGCGTCAGAAGGCATTTCCACAATGGTGGCGTTTCACAGCTACATCTCACGGTCACCGCTCCTGGTGGTGTGAGGAGATGTGCAGACACAGAGGTAGGACTGCCGGATCTTAGCACAAGGCAATTCACTCTTAATGGACAGATATTCAAAAAGGCTCGATGGGATGGTGTTGAGGATTTGTACATCTTCAGTCATGAGTGATTTGCCCAGAACCATTAGCGAATGAGTCTGGGACTGTGGCGTGGTTTAACTCCAGGCAGCAACTGAGCACCTCGCAGTTGCTCAACCACTCTCCCCTCCCTGGTAGGAAATTGGAACAGTAAAAGTGAGAAAACTCGTGGGCTGAGACAAAACAAGGGATTCATTCCCCCACCATCCATGGGCAGGCAGGTGTTCAGCCGTCTCCCAGGAGAGCAGGACTCCATCACACCTAATGGTGACTTGGGAAGACAAACTCTGAACGTTACTTCTTCTTGCCCCAGCTTTATATAGCAAGCATGAGGTCCCATGGTACGGAATATCCTTTTGGTCAGTTTGGGACAGCTATCCCAGCTGTGTCCCCTCCCAACTTCTTGTGCCTCCCCAGCCCATTGCTGGTGGGGTGGTGTGAGGAGCAGAAAAGGCCTTGATGCTGTGTAAGTGCTGCTCAGCAATAACTACAACATCTCTGGATTATCAACACTTTTTTCACCACAAATTCAAAATGTAGCCCCCCCAGCTACTATTAATTAACTCTATCCCAGTCAAAACCAGCCCAGACTGTCAGGTTGCAACTGCTGACTTGAAGAGAGAGTAGATGGCCTTGCACACTGTTCCACACCAGTTCTGTGATTCTAACATTACACAAACTCAAGTTGAGTTAAAGCTACCGATTGTGTGACACTTTCTAAGTCTAATTTCTGGATTTCTGACCTCAGGCTTTTTGCCCGTTGGTCTTTCAAGCCCTGAAAGTACTCACAGGCTCGGGCCATGCACAGCGTATACGTTGATATACACTGTTTTATATGGCATAAATACATGTGGAGTGAGGTGACGTCCATCGCAGTGAAGTGCTAATGAAGTCCACAGAACAGTGAGGCTGATTGTACTCAGCTTCGTTTGGGAACAGAGATCAATGCAATTTAAATCTCTTCTCACAATAGCAGTGGGATCCCTGGGAAAGCAGAGAGAAACTGGAAAAAGGCATTTTGGAAAAGACGTTACAAAGTGATTTACAGCAGATTAAAGGATGACGTGAAATACTAGTAACCATGAAAAAGCCTGGAGGCTATTCTGTAATATTTTGAAGCGGGGAAATTTACTCTCGGGAAGGGAAAGAGGAAAATAGAAACAGAGGAATCAATCCGTACTTAGAGGGGGCTGGACTGTAAATCCATTTCAATCAGGAGTAATTTTCCCAAAATGGCTCAGGCCCATATAGCTGTGTTGGAACTGTTGTGCGGGAACCTTAACGGTGCAGAGAATGGGGGAGGGAATTTGTGCGGTTCTTTTTAGAGAGGCAGAATATACTGTCCTTTGCTTTTGCAGACAGGATCAGGAGTGATGGATCTCACCCGTCCCTTGGGACTGCCAGGTGGCTACAGGGCTTGGGCCAGCAGGCAATAGTGAAGTTAATTAAGTGCAATAATGTAATAAAGGTGAAAAGGGAGTTGGTGAAGGAAAGCGTTGAAATTTTATCCCCTATTCAGTAAAATAGCAAAGCTTTTTTACATTGTTT
Organism: Gallinago undulata; assembly: GCA_026546715.1. Taxonomy (NCBI): domain Eukaryota; kingdom Metazoa; phylum Chordata; class Aves; order Charadriiformes; family Scolopacidae; genus Gallinago; species Gallinago undulata. The sequence continues at coordinate 2,354,824 of JAOTQQ010000052.1, forward strand.
TCCTCTCTGGTCCTTTCCCCCCCTTCTTTTTCTTCTTCTTCTTTTTTTTTTTTTAATCCCTTTTTAAAAGAGATACCCAGAACACCCTCTGCTCCACATTTTCTTCAAGAAGATTCCATGTACGGTATAGTTTTGCAATATTTGACTATACGAATGATCTTCCTGTGATGATCTGTTTGAAAAGCTCATCTCCCAGGGGCTGTGTTGCCCAAGGCAGCCATTTCACAGCCTCCTGGGGCCAGCCTGGCGAGTCACCACAGCGCGGTTCAATCTCCTCACACATTTCTCCACCCAAGAGCCAGGGCTTTGTTCATAATTGACCAGAGCCACCATCCCACAGGATAATTTTGGCCGCCTCAGCACCGTGTGAGGTGGAGGTTCCCCACAGTTCGGGACCCCTGAGGTGTGCTGGAGGGGAGGGTCAACACTCCTGACTCAGCTCCCCAAAATGGCTCTTTTTCTCAGTGAGCAGTGCTTCCTCTGAGAGGACTGGAGGTTCCCAGCCCCTCCTTTGGGGCTGGCTCCTGTCACGACACCCTTAAGGGCTCCCCGCTGGGACAGCCCGCCGACGGGGACATGGCGGCTGTTCCCGCCCGCCATCGGCACGGCCGCCGCAAGATGGCGCCGTCCCCATGGCAATGGGCTGCCGCCGCCGCTTTTCCCTGGGCGGGAGGGGGGCGAGCGTCGCCACGACGAATTTCTTTGTTTTAAGTGTCACTTCTTGTCACCGTGGCCCTGTCCCACCACCCCGGGCAGCGGCTGGCCAAGGTTCTCCTCGCTCGGGCCCAGCCCGAACCCCACGGCGGCCTGAACATGGCCGCTGCTGCTGGGCCAGGCCTGCCCCATAGTGGGACAAGGCCCAGCCATGGTGGGACAGGCCCAGCCACCCTGGGGTCACCCTCACACGCTCCTGGCTTCTTCCAGCAGGAATAAACGAGAACCAATTGCTTTTGGTTCACTGTTGGTAACAGTTTAGCAAGGTGCAAGCCCAATTCTGTACCCTCCTGGCCTTACTCAGGACAATTCCCTCAAAAGCAGCCTTGTGGGGGCTGAAGTTTTTTGTGGACTTTCTAGATTAAATACGCTTTGAAAACAAAAACTGCATTAATAGTGTGGACAGCAATGTGGAAAGGATTATTAAAAAAAAAAAAAAGAAAAAGGCTTTGAAAGAATAACATGGAGGTGTGGGGAAAGATTTCCCACTTTGTTTTCTTTTAGCTAACAGATTGGCCCTCTCAAGGGAGAGCAAACATAAACGTGAAAACAACCAAACGCTGGGCATAATAGTACTTTTGAGGAAAAAAAAAGGATACTTTTGTGGGTTTGACAGAAAATCTCCAGTTACATGTGTGAGGACATACGGATCACCCTTATAAACGCTGCATCAAACTCACTCTCCTGCTGCCAACAACGGGTCATCCTTGTGGCAGGTGCTTTCAGAGGATAATACACATTTCTTGATAGAAGTTGTTTTTTTCAGCACTTACCTATTTCTTTAAGTTTATTGTTCCTTCTGCATTTTATTCATGGTTAAAAGTAGCTGGGTATTCTTATTGATAGGAACACTGAATGTTTTTTAGAGTTCTGCTAATTTGGCCTCGTAGTAATTCACGGCAAATGCATCACAAATTAATTATGTGTTCTGGGAAACAAAATTTCCTATCATATTTTCTGCTGGTTGTTGCCATCTAATTTTGTTGGTGCACCTCTTGTTGATATAGAGCGAGACACAGTAAACCTTTACAGTCTCTTTTCCATTTATTTTTCATAAACATCTGTTAATGTCAGTTCTAATTCGCTTCCTCCTTCCACTACATTTTATTTGATCCATATCCTCATGAATATCTTTTGCATGTTAATAACTGTTCTTGCCCTTCCTTGAAGCTTCTCCATTCCTGTTTTATGGTTTGGCAAAAAGGGGAGTGTAGTTGAGACTTCAGTATTAAAAACACAGAGGTGGAAAGTAGAAAGGGCAGATGCAATGCTGAATTTAAGGGTGGGGGAATAATACTGCCACCATGATAAAAATAATAATAATAAAAAAAAAGTCGAGTCCTTGTCAAGTCCTACTGACAGCAGTTCCAAAGGCATGTTGAAAATTTGGAAGTGAAGAGCCATTAAAACACCAAACACCTTCAAAAACCTTGCCCGCAGGGATAACTTTCAGGGCAGCTTTATGAATTTAAGGAAGATTTGATCAGTCTTAAGCACCCTACGGAAAGAATATGAATTTGGTAATAAAGCAATCTCCAGTCTGCTAAAAGAAATGTAAACAGATAGTTGAGGGAAGTCAAATGTAGATTTGCAATAAATTACAAAATGCTAACAGGTTAATTTGCTGTCAGAACGGTTCTCTGGAGGGTTTGGTGGCCATGCGTCCTTGGGAATTTAAACGTGAGCTACCTGAAAGTTTAACATGGTTCTGCTACTTTTCCTGGGCATCTCTGGTAACAAAAAGAACCAGAACTCTAAATATACGGTTTATTTCTATAAGACCAGAAAAGGCAGCCAAGCAAACACTTCCAGGTAATAGGTGCAGAAGAGGAACAATCTGTCTGGTGGAAATAACATTCAGAACAGCTGAGAATAAAGAAGTGACCCTGGCCTAGAGGCTGTTCCAAGATAGTGGATGATAGCCTAATACTGTGGGGAGGTTGTGAGCAATGTTTAGTGGGCATAAGATGCAATCTCATTTTCCTCTGGATAAAAAAGCACACTTAAAGCTCCCGCACCACGGGATTACAGGTGTGCATACTGAAAATAAAAGAGGAAGGCATATTTCTCAACCCAGTCAGTACTTTGCAACAATTCCCTGTGGTGATACAGACTCACCCTGGGATTTTACGCCCAAATGTGAGTAATCGAACTAGGGTTTTTGCTGCTTCCCTTCCAACCCTATCTTGGGAAAAAATGGCTCAGCCTTTCTCATGGGCAGTACCAAGGGCTGTGTGGGATGTAATGCTGCTCAGCACAGCTATCTCCTTGGGCCATCCTAGAAATTCCTGCGCTGCTTTCATCTCTTCATGGGATTTTCACAGAATCATGGAATTGTCAGAGTTGAAAGGGACCTCTAGAGATCATCTAGTCCAACTCCCCTGCTAAAGCAGGAACACCCAGAGCACATCACTCAGGACTGCATCCAGGCGGGTCTTGAAGATCTCCAGAGAAGGGGACTCCACAACCTCCCTGGGCAGCCTGTTCCAGTGCTCCATCACCCTCACTGTAAAGAAGTTTTTCCTCATATTTGAGTGGAACTTCCCATGTTCCAGCTTGAGCCCATTGTCCCTTGGCCTATCGCTGGAAACCACTGAAAAGAGTCCGGCTCCATCATCCTTCAACCCATCCTTTAGATACTTACAAACATAAATATGGTCTCCCCTCAGCTTTCACTTGTCCAGGCTAAAGAGTCCCAGCTCCTTCAGTCTTTCCTCATAAGGGAGGTGCTCCAATCCCTTAATCGTCTTCATTGCCCTACACTGGACTCTCTCCAGTAGTTCCCTGTCCCTCTTGAACTGGGGGGCCCAGAACTGGATGCAGAATTCCAGCTGTGGCCTCACCAGTGCATAGTAGAGGTGGAGGGTGACCTCCCTCGACCTACTGGCCACACTCTTTCCTATGCAGCTAAGGATTCCATTGGCCCTCTCAGCAACAAGGGCACATTGCTGGCACATGGAAAGTGTGCTATCTACCAGGACTCCCAGATCCTTCTCCTCAGTAATGCTTCCCAGAAGATCCATCCCTAACCTGTATTGGTGCCTGGGGTTCTTCCTCCCCAGGTGCAGGACCCTACATTTATCCTTGTTGAACCTTGTGAGGTTCTTCTCTGCCCAGCTCTCCAGCCTGTTCAGGTTGCGCTGGATGGCGGTGCAGCCCTCTGGAGTGTCAGCCAGCCCTCCTAATTTGGTATCGTAATGTGGGAAGGAAATGCCGGCAGCTTCAGAGCGGGAGGGAAGCAATATTGGATGATGAACGGGTTCCCTGGTTCAAGAAGGACAGGGAATTGCTGGAGAGGGTGCAGCAAATGGCTATGAAGATGATGAGGGGAGTAGAACGAGGAAAGGCTGAGGGACTTGGGTCTTTCCAGTCTGGAGAAGAGAAGACTGAGGGGGGATCTGATCAATGCCTATAAATACTTAAAGGGTGGGTGTCAGCAGGATGAGGCCAGTCTTTTTTCAGTGGTGCCCAGCAACATGACAAGAGGTCACGGGCACAAACTTGAACATAAGAAGTTCCAACTAAACATGAGGAGAAACTTCACTTTGAGGGTGGCAGAGCCCTGGAAGAGGCTGCCCTCTGGAGACATTCAGAACCCACCTGGACATGATCCTGTACAACCTTCTCTGGGTGGACCTGCTTTGGCAGGGGGTTGGACTGGATGATCTCCAGAGGTCCCTTCCAACCCTGAAAATTCTGTGATTCTGTGATGTCTGTTATCCCAAATTACACCAAGGCCATAGCAGAGTGTGAGCTCTGGTAACGAGCTCGGGTGGGCAGTGCTGCCGAGATGAAAAGTAAACCTCGTATCCTGGTGGCTGATACTCACCCCTTTCATGCAACACTGCCTTGGGTAATGGCTACCCAGGTAATTTTTACACCTCGTCTTGCAAACTTTTGTTTGGTGTTGCTGTGCAAAGGTCTCTCCTTGAAGTTTACACCTGAGAAGGGTTGCATTTTAATGCAGGGAGGAAACCGAACCCCGTAACCCAAGCTGTGTGTGATGTGAATGAGTAAACTATGGGAAAACATGAGAGGCAACACCAGCTCCGATATGAGAACAAACAAACAAACTTGATATTTACCTGCCCAGTCAAACAGGACAGAGTTTAAGATTCTCTTCTTGCTACCAGTGTGGAAAAAACTGACTAGACCTGACCTAAATCCCTTTGAAATGATTGCCCAATTCCTTTAGGTTTCTCAGCATGAATGCAACTGGGCAGGTGGCTGCTGCCAGTGCAACAGTTTGGAAAGGATATAAAAGAGAGATTAATCCCTTGAAAAATCCACGTGTGTTTCGCCTTGGGGCTCTACCCTCAGCGTGACCTCCCTTTGGGTCCTTTATTCACACAGAAGTGTTCTTGTCTTTAGCCCGGTTGCCAGGAATTTGTTTCTCTGCTGGGCTCGGCTGTCGGGCTCCTGGTAGCCCTCGCCCAGGGCACTTTCATTGAATGAGCTTTCTCTTGGCACCTTGTCTTGGGAACAAGATCTGGTCTTGGGAACTAGATCTGCAGCATAGCGAGGGCTAGTCACATCTTCTGCAATGGGTTTATTTTTGGTAGCTTCTTCCTGCTTTTTTTTAACACTTTAATACAACTAACTCATTGAGAAGACACAGCGACTGTATGGTAGGTCCGAGACATGGGCACTCATCCAAAATAGCAATTCTCTCAGTGTGCTTATTCTTTTGGGGCGATGATGATGAGGGATTTCCTCTAACATTTTTAGAGGACACCTGGGCCTGCGATGTTCTTTTTAGAAAGGTTATTTCAACAACAAATAGATATTTTCTTGTCATTACACACAGTACAGTATCTGTTTCCAGAGTCATCGCTTTGCTAGAGAACCATTTTATTGAAGTATTATTCATTGGTAATGGTCATACTCTTGCCATGTATTGTCAAATAAATATAACAATAAATGAGCAAATATTACCACATGTACACATGGCTGAGAACCTATAGTCACTGAAGGTTATCAGTGGAGACAAACTGTAAAACAGCCAGAAAAGGGCTTAATCCGCAAAGTGCTTCACTTGCTGCAAGGGGTCTGTGTCCCAGGGGGTCCCAGCAGAAAAAAACTTGGTTCAGCCATTTTTATTTATATATTTATGTATATATGTAGTATGTAGATCTGGTGGTTTTGGACTTGGATAAAAACACATAAACCACTATTTAGGGTCAGGGTATTTCTCTCAGGCGGCTGTTTCACGCTGTGGCCAGTCTCAGCTGCATGTTGCTGCTTGTTGAGCATCCCAAACCCCTTGGCATCGGTGGTTGTGTGAGCTCAGGGTCTCCTGGCCATGGCTGGTACCTTGGCTGAGTTCTGAGTTGCAAAACACAGGCTCCAGACCACGGGGTCTTTCCCTCTCTTTTAGGTGCTGTAAATATATTTTTTTTCTCCAAGTCCTGGTGCTGTCTGCAGAAGTTGCAGGTGCTTTCTGTAAATCACTGCCCTTGCAGTTAGGAGACGTGTAAAATACAACATTTGTTTAGGTTTCAGATCAGCCTGAACATTGTTATAGGCAGTTACAATTTCCAATCTGTTGAACTCACATTGTGCTGTAAAACACTTCCCTAAAAAGATAGCACTTCTTTGCTTTGTCTTCTATGAATGGGCCATTTAGGATGAAATGCTGCATGAACTCTTGTGTGGCAATGCTATAAATTGCTTAAAAAGTATATTCCCAAAATATCCTGCAATACCTTAGATGGCTGCATACCTCAGTAGGTTGCTGGAACAGGTTGGCCCGAGAAGCTGCAGATGCCCCATCCCTGGAGGTGTTCAAGGCCAGGCTGGATGGGGCTTTGAGCAACCTGGTCTGGTGGGAGGTG
>JAOTQQ010000052.1:2361471-2381636 GCA_026546715.1 Gallinago undulata
CAAGGCCAGGCTGGATGGGGCTTTGAGCAACCTGGTCTGGTGGGAGGTGTCCCTGCCCAGGGCAGGGGGGTTGGAATGCAATGATAGTTAAGGTCCCTCCCAACCCAAACCATTCTATGATTCTGTGTGGTCTTTCTGCTTTTAGTGCCACCTGAAGATCTGGTGTGTGGAGGTTACAGTTACTGCTGGGCAAGAGATTCCTCACCACATGGAGGTGAACCAGCCCTGGGGAAATGTTGTTTTCTTTAATGTCCTTGGTCAGCAGCCAGATGAGCAAACTTTATGTTCACAAAACATTGCTCCTTACTTCTGAGCTTTTCTGACAGTTTTCTGCCTCGCTTGTTTGGTGACAAACTGGGCAAAGGCTCACTTGGCAGCCCGGAGAACGTTTTCTCCATCAGGGGCAAGAGGAGCTTGCATATTAATTATTAAGGCAAAAGAAAGATTCATACCCCACTCAGCCACCCCAGCCTGGCTGATGAATAACAATGTCACCTATATTAGCTCCGTGGCTGCAGGGAGCCTTCTTGTTATTAACACCATGTGCAAATAAAGATTTGCAATTAGATTCAGATTTTACGCTTTGACACAAGTCTGTCTGTATTCTCAAGGTCAAGATTCTCTCCTACCCACTCCCGCCTTGGATTTGAGTCATCAGGCTCTTGGAGGTGTGTTTTGCTGCCCTTGCCAAGGTCGGTTGCTGGAATTATCGATACTGAGGTTGAAGCAGGTTCTAGAATGCTCTATTGAGGCCAGTTCTGGGGGTTTTTCAGATCCATCATGAAAGAGGGATCCTGCCCAAACAAGACAGGCTCACACTGAGACATTGATCAGATTATGGATCTTGTAGGCTTGAAATAATTGATGGATAAAAAAGCTCATACTTCTTGGACAGTATTTGCTCTCCTCTTTCATAAGTGTTTCCCAAGTGAAGAGAAACATATCATTAATTCTGAAAAAGGGACAGCTGGAAAGATCAAAGTCTTTCAACTGGCAACACTTTTTTTTTTTTTCCCCCTCTAAGAAATTAGTAAAAACAACAAAAGCAGATTTTGGAAAATGTTATTGGGCTTCCACCTTAGGAAAAAAAAAATATTATTTTGGCAATTACTTATTTTCAAAGGATTAGAAGGTAAGAAAAGACAGTCTGTTCCATTTTGTAATTTGAACCAATTAGAAAGGCCCAATTTTGCAACATTCTGAACTCTAGTAAGGACCTTGGTATCGAGGGTCACTCTGGGATTCACACATTCATCCCAGTTTCCTTTGTGAAATTGCAGGGTTTGTACCCATAGCTTTCCTCTTCTACTACTCCTCTTTTCAAATCTGCTGGTGATTTTGAGGTGTTCCCATTGACTTTCTGGACAGTGACACAGACCTTCGTGAGGAATTGGTGAATGACACTGACTTGAGCTCTTCTCCCTTGTCCAGCTTTCTGCTAACTGAAGAGGAGGAAGGAAAACCAGGACACACAACAGCAATCCCAGTTCAAGCCATTGGCAGCTCCGGGAAAGGGGTGGGAGCTCTGCTTGGCACCATTGACCATCAGGGTGAGCCTTCAAGGAAGAAGGGAGTCTCCAACTTATTTCTTTGACCCCCACAACACGCCAGGTTAGGACTAGTTTAATTCCAGTAGATTCAATACAGTTACACCAGGGATCAATTTGTTCTCAAGCTTTTTTGGTGCATTCCTACATAGAAGTGTCAGGTATTATTAGCAACATAAGTTTATCTTGTGAGATAGTATTAAAAACCTGATAGAAGCGTGATTTTGTTTCGCGCTGGCAGAGAATATCGGAAATGCTGTTTGACTCCCCTCACAGCATGGATTAGCAAAATTAGACTTGTCTCCTTTGCACTAACAAGCCCCAGAACAGAATGTGAGCCATTAAATGAAGGAAACTCCTTTCAGACACGCACACAAAGCTGTGGGAAAATAAATCACCTAGGCTTCCAGGAGGATAGATTATTGCAGAGTTCATATCTGTAGGGCGTCTACTCTGCGGGATTTTTTGTGCACAATGACATGGCTTTATGGTTTTATTTACATTTTCTGAAGAGTTCACATGACTTGTTGCTATGGGGAATGCTGCAGTTGTCTGGGATACCCTTTTATATTTACATCACACACACGCAACGCTGCCTATATACTGACTTGATGCTGCTTGACAGACCAGTAACTATCTGTCATGGGCCTGTTAATTTAACAGTTTGACTCAGATTTTAATCTAGTAAGAGTATTGTTGCGTCATTATTCTGTTTCACCATTTATTTATTTTTCCTTTCTTTGATTACGCCTTTGGAACCCAGACAAATCTGGAAGCTGGTAAATCCTGTTCTCTGAGGTTGCACACAACACCGCTTGCCCTAGGCAAGGTTTGCAGAGAAACTCATTCCTGTACAGGCACCCAAATAAGTCACCAGCTTCAGAGGCAGTCAGAGTGTGGGTTCCAGTTGTCCCCTTGTTGAGTGGTTGAGCTTTTGTGGTAACATAGCCCTGGATAGCGAACACTTGACATTTTCCATGAATTCCTTTGAAAATCTGCCCTGAAGGCTAAACCCTGAGCTGATGTAGTAGAACAGAGAGACCTCCTTCATTTTCGTGGGCTTTGAATCTGGCCCAAACTAGTTTCACTTACAAATAAAGCTCAACTTCGAGTAGAAGTTAGGTGAAGACAATGAGCAGGAGCTAAAATAAATAGATATTCTGAAGTCTGCAGTTTCAAAGCATGTCTCTGTGGAAGTTCAACTCAGAGACTCTCTTTTCACACAGAGGGGAGTAAACAGTAATGTTTCAGAGCATTCCTGGAAATTTCCTCCTGCAGCTGTCACCTCAAGCACATATCATCATCCTCTGCTTGCTTTTCCAGAGGATGGTGCTAGGAAAGTCTTGGATTCAGAGCTTGCACCTCAGGCAGCAAGGCCTCAGGATGTCATGAGAAAATTGACATTTTTTCCTCAATAGTTTCCTTTGAGCTGGAAAGAAGTGTACCTACCATGACATTTCCCCCTCTTCACTGCCTCCTTTCTTTTTTTTTTCCCACCCTTTAAACTTTTCAAAATACCTGGCTTCCAAATGTCAGAAAGGAGCCCAACACTACAAAGCAGCAGAGCTTCATAAAATCCTGAGCGAACTGGTTGAATACCACAAAAACATTGCTCACGTCCAAGTGACGTTATTTCAGTTCCGAGTGACTCTGCATTTTGACCACATTCCTATTCTTCATTATTAACTAATGTCAGATGTTCACACTGGACTACTTTTGCTCACATGCATGTTTAAAGAATTAATGTCATTCAGAGGAACTGAATAATTAGACGTTTGTTCCCAGAAAGAGTACTGACTGCATGTCATGTATTAGCTGTTATTTCATTAACTATTTATCACTTGTAATCCGCATTTAGGAAGTTCTAGTTATCCAACCATCCAAGAATGGTATCACACAACTTGTGCCATAATGTCATAATCATAAAGTCATGAAAAGCTGTCACTGCTTCTGGAAAATACTGCTGCTGCCTGCCCAGTCTTGTCCTTCATCCTACACAATCCCTTCTTCCATCCCAAGAACTCACTTGCTCCGTCAGAGAAGGAGGCCAAGAAGCTGATCTGGGTTAAAACTAACACTACAAAGGAGAATCTTGGCCGGACAAATGCTTTTGTTGATGCAAAAAGGAGCTGGCAGCCCAGGGGGTGGGCATGATTTTCTGGAAGAGAGCTTGCCTTTGTCTTCTATATAAACTGGTTTAAACAGATTGAGAAACGACGTTGTAAAATGACTGTTACCCTTTCCTGAGGAGGAACTGGTGTGTAGCCAAAGCAACAAGTTTGGATGCCCTAGATGGCAAACATGTTCTAACTTCTCCTGGATGTGGCTGCTTTCTCTTGCAAGGGTGGAGGGATCTCCTGGGTGCCCTTGGAGGGCCTGTGGCACCAGGAGTCCCCACCATGGCACCATATGCTAAATTTTCAGGTGGGATTGAGAGTGTGGCCTTACGTAACGACATTGGCCAGTGGTTCTCTGTCCCTGCTGGAAAAGTTGGCCTAGCTTTATCAACAGAAAAGAAAAAAAAATATTTAAATTAGTCAAATAAAGGACTTTATGTCATGTTAAACTTTCTGTCTGGTCCAAGTCAGGACATTTCTGCCCACAAAAGGGCTTTCTCCTGCCCCACGCCTGTGTCCCCAGTGCTGTCACCCGCTGTGTTTCCTCGTAGATTCGTAACACAGTGCAATCAGGCTGGCGGCCAAGTCTCTGCCCCTGCAGAGAGAGGAACACCACTGGTTTTAAAATGCAAGTTATTGGATAAAGAGCACCATGGCAGAGCATGGGTACAAACCCTCACATTTTGAGGCTCTTACAAACTGTAATAAAGAACAGCGTCCAGTGCATCGCCCTTTTTACGTATATTTATAAAGGCTTGCTGGAGTTTTCCCCCAGCTTGGCCTACAGGTCTTCTGTCATTGCCCTCTGCTCCTCACTCAAGAGCCAAGTACTTATTAAATGAGAAAGCAGATAATGAATATCAACAACATGGTTAATTTTTTTCATTTCTACGTCAGGAAGAGGCTGAAACACAATCAGAGATGTAAAAAAAAAAATACCTTAGAATGGTTAGAGTTGGAAGGGACCTTCAACCTCATTGAGTTCTAACCCCCCTGCCATGGGCAGGGACACCTCCCACCAGACTAAGTTGCTCAAAACCCCATCCAGCCTCGTCTTGAACACCTCCAGAGATGGAAGTAGATATTATATCTAATATCTAAATATAAATATTCGAAACAGCGTGGTGGGTAGGGGGAAAACAAAGCATAGTGCCAATTTCTAAACATCCTGAAGAGGAAGAACTTTGGTGGCAATGACGTCTGACCAGTCACGGTCATTTTGCAGGCACAGCTCAGCTGCTGGAAGAGCTGGGTTCCCCTTCTTGGCATGCCTTGTCCTCTCACTCTCCCTTTGCTTTTCTTATTGGTTTATGGATTGTTGACTTTTGGTTACTCATCTACTTCTCCCCCTCCCAGTCCCGCTCTGGAGAACGCACACAATGAGTCTGGTCTTCTTTTTTTTCTTTAGGCTGGGATTAAGAAACAAAGCAGCACATCTCAACAATGCACATTGTTTTTTGACCTTGAGCAGTTTGATTGTGGGTTTCATTTTGCTGTTTCCTCCTCCAGTGTCTCTAGTAACCTCAAGTGTCTTTTGAGCCCCTCTGGCCTCCTCTCCAAGGTCCGTTCCTACTTGGTGTTTGCAGAACTGCTTATCATGCAGGTGAGGGGAAGCATCAGTTTACTAGGAAGGGAATTATACACTTAAACATCACCAGGCTGACACATATCGATTTTTGTTTCAGGAGGTAACATGTAAAACATAAATACAATGCAGGCTTTGGTGGCTTCCTTCTAGGTCAGGCTGCAGCCACTCCATCACTGGTACCTGATCACAACCAGGTTCACAGGCAGCACAACCCACCTCCCCAGCTGCAGACTATCTCAGGAGATTTCATTCCTGCTGGCTGATTTGTATCACAGCCACGTGTGTGTGTGCTTTTAACTCCAAACTGGTACAATGACACACCTCCAGCCCTCTGTGCTGCTTTGTGTCCGAATCAGACCCTTTCCCTCTGTGTCTTCTGCCTTGGGTGGCCTTACGGGCAACATACCATATCACTGCTGAAGTCCTCTTTGAATCTGCCTGCTGAGAGTGATGGTGCTGCAGGTACCCCTATCTGGAGCTAGTTGTCCTGTACCATGACCATTCATTAGCCTGGATGTCTGTGAAGGCTTGGGGGTGGGAAATCTCTGCACCCGCATCTGGAGACACCTTGGGACTGGTGGGAGGCTCACCCAGTGCTTTAGAGCAAGACCAAAAGTAGGTTCAGAGAAGAGCTATGCGTTCTGCTTCAGTGTGGCCCCTTTAAGAAAAAAAAGATACAGTTTAAGGCCCATCAGCTGGAGATCACTCACAGCTGTAGGGCTGAAGACCCATTGCAAAGTCTTTAGGTTTAACCCAAAGCACCTGCAGCCCCCCTGCAGGGGGTTAGAGGGGGTTTTGCCTTGCCTTGCAGCTCAGTTTCCCCCTGTAGCACAAGAGCAGCATCACCTTTAGCAGCCCAGTGAGTTGGGATGATTTATGGCTCTGGACAGGGTTTTCTTGGGCACATGGTGGGTGCTAAGGAGAACATTAGTCCTTGTGGGGTCAGGTTCCTCTTGCTGCCCTCTTCTTCTGCTGCTGAGGACAGAGCTGCAGAGGGGGTGAGTACCTGCGTTTGCCTTCGTCGGTGTTGTTTTTGGCCCCTGCCATTTCATTTGCTGTTTGTGTTCAGCTCCTGGCTGCTCAGGAAAAAAAAAACAAACCTTTATGCTGACCTGTATTTATTGACAATTGAGCTTTTCATGGCTTTGTGGAAAAGTACCTGCTGCTTTTTGATCGCGTGGGGAATTAATGCGGAAAATCAGCACAAGTCATCTACCTTTTGAAACCTTAAGCATGAGGCTTTCTTTTCATTTAATGTCTTATTGGAAGTTGCTATTTTTGAAAATCACAGGAAAGCTTTTTGTAGTGCAATGTGCATCTCGGAAGGGTTTTTTGAGTAGCAATGTAATACTTAGAGGATTATTTTTTTTTTTAACAAAAAAACTTTTACCAGTGCTGTTCTTAAATTCATTGTGAGCTGTCCTGAAGTAATACAGAAAAATCAAAGAAAGTGACTTTCTGGCTTCCAGTCAGAAGTTTCTGGGTCTTGCCTGTGACCATGCCTGTTTGTTACAGATTGGCCTGGCTTCACTTGAGGCAAAGAGTAAACAGAAATAGCTGACTTCTACCGAAAAAGAAAGAAAAAAACATTGTTGTTGGGTATGAGGAGCTTCCATCTGTTGTTAAAGACAATCACTGTGCAAACAAAACCATCGTCCCCCAAAAGTCCCTGATTCCAAGGGAGCTTCAGAGGTCCAGAGAACTTTGTACTCGGGGTGTAAAATGAAATTTGTAGGCACTTGGCTGCCAGTGGGTTATTAACTGGTTAATTCTGGTGGGCCTGAATGGGAGCAATGTGTCTCTTAGTGGATTCTCTGACCCTTAGTAACGTGTTCTTAGGTATTTTTATTTCTTGACTATGCCAAAGAGATGGGGCATGGTGTAAAGCAGTTGTTTTTTGCTCTCGTTCCATGAGTGTGGCTGTATTTTAGTAATTCACTCTTAAGAGGGTATGGAGTGTTCCTGGAGAAATCTGGGTGATGGCGAGTAAAGCATACTCTCAAACTGAGTCTTTTTGGAATGTGCTTTTGAAACCTTGAGAAGTTTTCCTGGAAAAATCACACGTGTACTTAGGATGTATTTTAGTTAAGTGTTCAAAGGAGAAGAAAAAACAAAGGAAACTGATGTCATTAAAGAAAACTATGGCCATACTGTATATTACTATGTGAATGCTTTCAGCAGAGGATATGTAGCTCAGAATGTGTTCAGATCTTAAAATACTATTATTTTGCGAAGTGGATGTTAGAGAAGATACTTGATGCAGTGTGAACTGTTGCCAGTCTATATAAGCTTTAATTTTTCTAGTCCTTGGGGCATGAATCACAATGTAAGATGCTGCATGGGGTTGTTGGGAGGTTCTTGGGACAACTCTTGAGGGCAACGGGATCCAGATCCTTATTCTGAGTTATCGGCTGGCCCAGATCTGTCTCAGCCTTGAGGTCTGGGACCTTTCCTGAGAGCAGGTACCTCCTGCTAGTCCTCATCTTACTTCTCTCTGATTTCTCCAGCTGATCTATCAGGTGTGCAGCACTTCTCACTCTAGAGGTCAGTATAATGTTAAGAATGGAGATGGTGCATATCCAGCTCATTTTCCCTGATGAGATGTTCCAGGGTGAACTCTAAATTATCCTCCTTCCCGTATAAGATGGAAGAGAAATTTCATACTGGGGAAATGTACTTGTAGAAGCACAACAGCCAATATGGGAAGCTCAGAGGGTGTTAAAAGAAAACAATCATTGAGCCTCTTTGTTGAATGGAAGTTATGAATGCACTCATAGTAATTTTCTGAAGCCATAGACAATAACATAATGTGAGTGGGTGATGGAAGAAATTACATAGGGTGAAATTTAGAGAGCTGACAGCAGCCTATGCATCGCTTAAGACCTATTTCTGAGGGCTTAATTGCAGCTTAAATAGCACGTGGGCCTCGTGCTCATCTCCTGCATAGGAACAAATTCCATCTAGAAGGAGCACCACCAGCAGAACGTGGAAAATGTAGTTTGATCAGCTGTAAAACTCCCCGCTTTGGGGAAGGGCTGTTCTGTACTCAGAGCAGATGTGGGCAATGTAGATTTATGTTGTAGCATGCGCACTATAAAGGCCTAATGTGATGTTTCGCCATAGGATGCACTGATGTTAGTCCAAAGAGATGCCAGGAGAATATCAATCTTTAAACAAATGGGAAAACTGCATAACGAGCACACCCCAGGCACTGGGTAATCTGCTCCATTTGTGTGTGAGCTCTGTGGCTGATAACACTAAAAGCAATCCCGCTTCGGAGGCTCTTTTTTTTTTTTTTTTTTTTACTTTTGGGCTTGCTTTCTACAAATATTCAAACTCAATGGTACGAATGTTTACCAAAAGTAAATTTTCAGCTTTGCTGTGTAACGGTGTAAGAGCAACCAGGACTGGATGGTCGCAAATGTGTTTGCTACAAAATGTTTGCGTGCTGGTTTGGGAAGAGAACAGAAAATCTCTCCGAGAGAGATTGAGCTCAGGAGCCACTCTGCATAGTGAATACTGAACAGTGGAGTTTCTCAGTCAATTCTCAGAATATTTTAAAAAAAGGTATGATGGGTGGAATTAAAGCTTGAACCCATTGAACTTCTTATCTTTACATGCTTGGATTTTTTGTAATATTTAACTTTTTTGTGTTTCCTGGACTTGGGATTCTTAGTTCTGAGATAATCAATATTCCCGTGTAATGTTTTTTTACTACATTCCTGATAAGCATTTACAGCTTGAAGACCTAACAAATGTTATTTTTTGTCAAAACAGAAGACGTAAATTGAAGTAGTCTCGCGATAGCCACTTTGAAAGCAGAAATAGAGATGAAATATTAGGACTAGACTAATGGCACTTCTCAAAATGACAAAGCCTGATGGATTTTTTTTTTTCTTTTTTGGGGGTAGTTGTTTTGTTTTTTTTTTGTTTTCTTTTCAATTGAGCAACCTGCAAGTCATGGCTGTTCTCTGGAAAGAGATCTGTTATTCAGATGTCTGCTAAGTGGTTTGCCTGAATTCTATTCCTGTTCTGGGTTTGTTCACAAACCATTTGCAAATTGTCTACTTTTATTATTCACAGAATGCGATTGGGCATGTGGTATATTTTTCTGCTCTCTGGTTTAATGACTGAAACATTTTGACAGGGAATAGCAAATGGTGAATGACAACTAGTAAACAACGTGCAACTTGGGGCATTTGCAAAACGCTTTGAAGAACATTAACAGTCAGAAGAACCCTGCTGAAGCCGGGTAGCCTGACCTCTATGAATGATAATGATTCACATCTCAGGCGTTTGCTTACAGATGTATTTAAGTCCCTTTTGTCACTTGTCCAGCCCTGTTAAGTTTGGGAGCAAAATCATCGCCCAAGAGTGATGCGTCTTTCAGTCAATTCGAGCCGTGAATTACTTGCAAATAAAGTCTAATTCTGAAACTTGGCCACAGGGGAGCAAGTTCTCTGATTTCCACATCAGAACGATCAGCTAAAATAAGGTACTTCAGTTCTCTAGGACTGACACAGAGGCTGGTACTGTATTCTTGGTCAATGAGGTTCTCAATGTGGTGCTAAAGTCAGTTTGCCTGTACATTAGCATTAGAAATGCTGCAACTCTGAGATAAAAGATTGAGTTATGATCATTTAAAGACATCCTGATACTGTTATTTGAGTATAAGAATTAGTCTAATTTTATTTGATAAACCTCAATTTCTGTTTTCGTGTAAAACCTGTTGAGTTTCTTCACGTCTTCAGCCTGGCAATTGAAAAACACCCCCATTCAAGTTCAGAAGGTTTTGAAATGGTGGATAGTGTGATTCTCACACAAAATATGTGCAACTTCTTTTTTTTTTTTTTTTTGCCATAGCCTGGGGTTTTTGAGCTGTGTGAACGATGAAGATTTCGTAACACTGCAGGCAAAGTTCTTCCCCTTGATCCACGCTGTAGATATCTTTTGCATTTTCT
This sequence comes from Gallinago undulata, assembly GCA_026546715.1. Classification (NCBI taxonomy): domain Eukaryota; kingdom Metazoa; phylum Chordata; class Aves; order Charadriiformes; family Scolopacidae; genus Gallinago; species Gallinago undulata. The sequence goes on from JAOTQQ010000052.1 coordinate 2,371,685, forward strand.
GCACACATGGAACTTTCATTTCCATCAATGGGAATTCCACATGCTGAATAAGGAAGGAATATTTGCATTCTGGATAAGTGCCTTATTTAGGCACTTATTAATACTTACTCACTTGGGCAAAGCTCCTGCTGACTTTGATCCCGTTGGCGAGCTGCCTGCTGGGTTTGAATCCCTGGTTTGAAGAGTTGGTAAATGGCATTTTAATGGCAGGGGTCAGGAATGACAGCCATACAGTTTTTCTTGCTTTTCCCCACCACAAAGCTATCATCTGAAGTAAGGCATTGCCGTTCTTCTTGGAAGATTAATAGTTCTCTGCTGGTAACAGATTTTTCCACCAGGCAGAAAGCAGCACACCCGCTGATGAGTTTATCATTTGAACTTTGAATCCAGTCGGGAAGTTGAGAGGTAAACTCTTCCATGATGGTGATTTGTGGTGTATTTCCAGTTTTCAGGGTCGTGTTATTAACCAGCCTAACGGTGATATAAGCACATGTCGTAGAGAGCGTGAATCAGAGGAAACATCTGACAAAGACCTCACCTTCCTCGGAGGCTGTGAAAGTCTGACTTGTGTCATGAAGCTCCAGGTGTCAGGTTTGAAAATACTCTGAGTATTAACAACCTGCGTGTGTGTGTATAAAACTTTTTCTTGGCAGCATTTTTGGTACTTGGAGGATTTTGTCCTGTTCCTTGTCTGAGGAAGGATTTTAATTTTGCTCAAAGATGTGCAATTCTTAGTGTTTGTTTTGTTTTTCTTTTCCTTGACGATTTGAGTGAGAAAAATAGCAACAAGAAACCAACCTAACCAGCTTTTTTTTTTACATAGGGGGAATGTTTCTCACCTTATATTTGGTAACAAGTCTCTTGGTTCCTGTTAAAATTAAGATATTGAAAGACCATAATTGTCTGCAAATTTCTTATGCTTGTCCTGTCATCCTGCAACTACAGAAACGTAAAACATTCTAGAAGAAAACCTGTGGTGTAAAAGATAAATATTATTTGAGCTGTGCTAAGACTGGAAATCATTACCCATAGAAAATTCTGATACACTGACAAGTTTCTGTCCTGAACTGGAATAAATATTGAAAATCTTTGAGCAGGGAGTTCTGGAGAGCAATGTAGTGTAAAAATATTTCACTTTTTGTTTAGAACCAGTCTAATGTTTTTCGCCTTGGGAGCATGTTGTGGAAATTGTAGTTGAGGTGTCTCTTGCCCCTGTTCAGCTGCAGGGGTTAGATGTTTTTTGCAGCGTGGTGTATTCCGTGCTACATTCCTATGGCTCCCACAAAATACTAAACACAGGAAATTGGAAAGTAATTCCTGTGGCAAATCCCAGTCTGGCAAAACCTGCTTTTGTTGAGTGGTGGCTTTTTTTTTTTCCTACTACAAATCGCTTTGAGGAAAAAACCTCCCGATTATATATGTATATTTAATATGGAATTCAACCTCTTATTTAATAGGTGGATTTCTGGCATGGCGAGGTCTCTTTCTATCTGTGCTGTAACGATCTGTTCAGATCTGCTGCTTTAGGGATGGAAAAAAAGTCCATCCTTTAACTGTATTCAAATTAACGCTACATCCCCCTTCTGTGGTGACTCCTCCTCGGGTTAATGGAGGATTCAGATTCAGGAGTGATTCATATGTGGTGAAGTCACACAATTTTTGTGGACTGCATTAAATAGCATGTGAGACTTCGCAGGACTTGGGTTGGGCTTGAGAGATGAAATACTTCTCTTCTGTTCCCGTGGCTCAATCTGTGACTCCTGGGGGTCAGGAGGGTAAGCCTTTAATTACCGGTCTGCAAATGACCTTCCTCTCTCTGCTTCTTTGTGATGGCTTCTCTGCTTTCCACCTGGGAAGAGAAGGCTCCTCTCCCATCAAGGAGCTAATTGTTGTATATTTACATATTAGACCACTAGTTGACTAAATAAAATAGACACAATAAGATTTCTGCATGCGCTTAATTCTGTGGATTGGAAGCCTTGGAGACTGAAGCCCTGGGAGGAACAAGCTGTCCTTGCTCTTCTGAGGGCTTTGCTTGCACCACTGGGTGATGCAGCAGCTTCTCTCCATGTCCTGGGAAGTTGGAGGAGTCTGGCATGTAAATTAAAAATGAGTAATTGGAGAAGATCCTTGCTCCTCTAGAAGCAATACACAGCCTAGATAATAGGCCTTGGAAAACTAACGAGATGATAGGGTTTCCAACCCCATGTTTTCTAATCGCATCAAGTGAAACCCCATTAGAAGCAGCTGGTCTGATTCTCAACCGATGCAAATTGCCATATATTTTTAGATTTAAATAACACTTGTCTGGTCTGAGTCTAGGCCCAGATGCAAGCTCTGGCCTAGATTATGTGACAGTGATCAGCTTGGAATGGGAACTTGAGCTCTACTTTTACAGGCGATTTTATTTTAATGCATTTTCAGGAAAATCCAGCATATCTCCAGGTATTGTCAGTCTGTAAAAATAATTGCCAATGCAGGATTGCTAAGAAGACAGGCATAAAGCCAGGTGTGTATCCACATCATCGCTGCTCGGGGCAGCTGGATGAAGCTGGGTAACGTAGGGCTGGATGCTCCGAGCCAAGAACGTCTTCAGCTTCCCGAATCCCAAGCAAGAGGAAGGTGTCTCACATTTTTCACTGGCCGAGACCCATGCAGAACTGGAAATATGTTGAGTAAGATGGCTGAAAACAGCTTTTTTTAGTAAAACAAATCAGATTTAAACAAATTTTATCCTGGGAGATATTGTGATTGTTATTCAAAAGAAAATTAACGAATGATTTGTTGTTCATTTTAGGGCAGATTCTCATCTACCTTAAATTTAGAAGAAATCCCTGAATATTTTGTCTCAATTGGGGAGTTTGGATGAATGTCAAATAGTCCATTGCTATAGTCCTTTGCAACAGTGTTGGTTTTTATAGATTTTTTTTTTTTGACCTGTGCTGGAAGAATTGTTGTGCTCCTGGATCTAAAACCCAAGGGAGTTGGGTCATGGTATCTGTAGTTTGCAGTGAAGCAAAATGATGGCACTACTTTTCTGTTGTGCCTTTATTTTCTAAAGTAGGAAGAAAATGAACAGAGTCCAATTAAAGCAGTAGGAAGAAATATTTTCCAATAACTGTGAGCTAACCACTGATGTATAGAAAATAAGATTTTTATAGGCAATAGGTCTATTTCTGACCAAATTTAAAGTAATTTCAGAGCAGTTGATGTCAATATACGTTGCTTTAAAAGAAAGACTTCGAATTAGTTCACTTGGGGAATGAAACAAGCTGAAGTTCTTAGATAGTTGAAGCGGTGGGACCCATTTTTGGGGAATAAATTGTCTGAAAGAATTGGATTCCAGATTACTTTCCAAATTAATGACAACCTTCCTGCATGTTTGTAGTTTTACAGAATTCCATAATCAAGCAATATAGAGCCGTGTGAGTAATTAAGGGCTGTAAATCTGAAGCCCTGTAGTACAGACATCAATATAAATATACTCAACACTAAAGGGTTGTTATGTTAATCTGTATATATTGATCGGTTAAAAATTATTAAAAAGGCCTTATTCAAACCCACATTGTTTGTAATGGGACATTAGTTGATTAAAATTCTCACGTGACAGATGACAAATCTCCTTTCTCTGATAATAAAACTAAGTTTAAAGCTAGGAAAATCCTAGAAATGTGAGGAACTTGTCTTGTTGCTTACATTTCTCTTGATGCAGAGGGTGTAAATCACTGCTCGTGTTATTGCTCTCTACGTAGGACTGTTCCCTATCATCTGTTTGGTGTTAGCCTTGCCACAGCTCGGTGTTTGAATTGCGGCCACGGCTGGAGGCTGGTTTGCCACGATTGTTTCCACTGCAGTTAAAGCACACGAGGTATTTTTTTTTTTAAAAAAAATTGATCTTGGAGGGTTTTTCTAAGTGAGCTGTTCTATCAAAATTTCAGTTTGGGGATGCGTTTTACTTGGCAGCGCCCTGGTGGAAAAATTGGAGGCGGTGAATACTGGGAACCAAGACTGGTCACAAAAATCTGAAACAGGGGAGTGGTTTGAAGGCTGTGCAAATAAAAAGCCCTCGGTGAAGCTGGACTCGATTTCAGTACCTTAGAGGTCATGTTCCCATGCTTTTCTGTCCAACCTTAACGGCTGAAATTTATTTTCTTCAAATATGAAGGCCAAGGATTTCACATCATAACGTGCTTCCAAGAGGAGTTTCAAGAAGTCATTAATACTGTAAAACCTGTTCGTAAAATTGAGAGGGTGGCCAAATGGGGGGACAACAAACTTGCATAAATTGATAAGGTCCCATTCCAGGAAAGAAAATAATCCAAACCTGACATCACCTGGCCATCTGCCCCAATAAAGACTGCATTATATTCCAGGTTAAGGGAATCTAGAGGGGACTCACCCTTTTCTGGATGTATTTAGTGAGACGTTTTCACCCGCAACTTATGGTAATCTACTGATAAACATGTTTCTGAAACCAGACAAATTGAATGTGGATACTCTTAAAGATTCAGAAGTATTTGGTCTCATTTGCTCCTCATTTTTTTTATATTTATTTTTTGCCACTGATGAACATGGATGCTTTTAGAGGAGTTGGTTCAGATAATTGCTGCTGTAGCTAGGATGTTTCTTTGTGAGCTATAAAAGCTTATGTTTATGCTCATTCAGTTAAGACACTTGAGCTGATAGAAACTGGCCTTCACTGTGCTGAAGGCAAAGAAGTTTTGCTGATATATGCAAGGGTTTGTGGGACTGGAGATACCAAATTGGTCTTGTGCATACGCACATCATCATTTTTATGTGAAAGCAGGGAACGAGGAGGGGAAGGAAAAACAAACACAGTGCAAAGCATCGTTGCCTACTCTGTATTTTTGTTTCCTTCTGCTGTTCTCAGTAGACTATTTTCTCTGTCATGGATGAGAAAGACAAGTACTCTTCATACCAAAATCTGGCAGTAAATCTCCTGTTTGCTTATATGGCTGCTTCTGGCTCTTTTTTCTGCATACTTTTTCAGATGTCACTTACCAGTGAGTAGGTCTGAGGAGTGAGAACTTGAATGAGACGCCTGCTTCGAGGCAAGCATGGAGCCTTTTAAATCACAAGCCTTGTGCTGTTCTTTATTTTGGGACCCAAACTGAAACATGCATCTTTCTGTTAGGGGAGAGGATGTCTGCAGTGGTTCACAGATTTTTACTCTTTAATCATACCAGATTTTAATGATTTGGGCTGAAAATTGAAGCTACACTCAAGATCTCAATCGGCCAAGATCTTGGCTGTTCACTCAGAACAGCCCTGGGGAAAAGGACTTGGGGGTGTTGGTGGACGAGAAGCTCAACATGAGCTGGCAACATGCACTCACAACCCAGAAACCCTGCCATGTCCTGGGCTGCATCAAAAGAAGGTTGGCCAGAAAGTCAAGGGAGATGATTCTACCCTTCTACTCTGCTTCGGTGAGACCCCACATGGAGTACTGTGTCCAGCTTTGGAGTCCTCAGCATAAGAAGGACACGGACCTGCTGGAGGGAGTCCAGAGGAGGCCACAAAGATGCTCCCAGGGTTGGAGCCTCTCTGCTGTGGGAAAGATGCCTGCAGATCTCATTTTAATTAGTAAAGCCCAGAATCACAGAAAGTTACCACTATTTTCACTCCATCCTGCTATGCATGGGAATATAAATTTCGTCCTTCCATGATACACCAGCTTTCTTCAAGATCCCCTGCTTGTCCAGTGGAAACCATGTGCAGAAAGAACAGCTGCTGGGTGTTTCTGTAGATACCCTCACTTAGAAAAAGCTCTCAGCCTTTTCCCCTCCTGCCTCTGTCAAGGCTGAGCTCTGACAATAGCGTTGTTTGTTTCCTTGAACGCTTTACTAGAATATGGGGCATCGCACAGCATTTGCATGATTCATGAGGAACACAACGCACTTCACTTTTATAACCAGCAGTATATTGTTCTCGTTTTACTGATGCAAAACTGAGATGCAAAGGGATTAAAAGGAAAAAAAAAATAATCCCTTTGTTGCTTTGCATTTTTAGGATAATTACTTTCCACGCATATAAAATTGTGACAGGGCCTTGAAAACTGAGCTTTTTGGTGGCTGGTGGTGGAAAGCTCAGCATCTTAACAGCCTGTGACCTCAGCAGCCCAAGTCTTGCTGAAACCTTCTCCTAATACCTCATCTAAATCTCCCCTCTTTTAGTTTAAAACCGTCCCCCCTCATCCTACGGCTCCACTGCCTGATGAAGAGTCCCTCCCCATCTCTCCTGGAGCCCCTCATGGGCTGGAAGGGGTTCTAAGATCTGCCTGGAGCCTTCTACAGGCTGAAACCCCCGAACTCTCTCAGCCTGTCCTCCCAGCAGAGGGGCTCCAGCCCTCGGAGCATCTTTGTGGTCCTCCTCAGCCTCCCGGTGAGCCTGATGATGGGTTTGTAGGGCAGGAAGGGCTCTTTCTGTTTGGCAGACTTGGTCCTGTGCTCTGCCAGGCTCCTGCAGCACATAATCCGTTTTATAAACGCAGAGATATAGGACGTTCAACAGATGAGTTCCCAGATCCATTGCCTGTCTGACGCTGAAATAGTCTAATTTGTTTTCCCTTTCGAAAGCTCTGCTCACACAATGGCACATTGTGACAGTGGAGGTGTCCTTGAGTCTGCTCGAGTGAGGATGTTCCCGTTGTGTTGAGATGAAGGCCACAGATGAGGAGAGGTGGTATGACTCAGGCTTATTAGAAGGTATTAAACCACTTCATCTTTTCTCCCTACAAGCATAACCTGGGGAAAGCTGTGGGTGGCTGTAATGTCGCCGGCTCATTTTTCTTTGTGTTTCTGTTGCTCAATAGACATTAACGCGCCGTAGGAGAGTTAGAGATTTTATTTAGCTGGAGCTGTAAAAGTGCTTGTTCCCCTCAAATTTCATCTCATTTTTGCTTTTGTTCCACTGATGACTGGCATCATCTGTTCATCTCCTGGAGGGTTTTGAACTCAATTATTATGAATGTCTCTTGCTGCCCTTGTTTTCTGTGCACAATTTCTATATTCCCATTGTCTTAGATTAAATTAGCACAAATCCAGTCTCTGGCTTTAGCAAATTTCAGCCTCAATATGGGAAAGAACACTCCGAATTTTTATTATGGGAACCATCTAGCTGGCTTGGGAACTTTTTAAGCTTTTGAAAAACGGTGATCTTGTTTCTTGTAGGACCTCAGTAAACATTTTTGCCCTTTCTACTCTTCTCCTCACGTTCTCATCTGCCCAAGACACACAGTTCATGGTTTAGCACCTTGGTTTCGTACTTCATAAAAATTGGCCTAGCCTTGCAGTTTCCATTTGAGCAAATCTCTCTTTATCCTTACCTAAATTAGGACCGGGTCCTAAAGGGTGGGGTCTTATAATTGCTGAACACAACAACTGCCTCTTTCAGTGTAGGTGACTCACCACAAATGCCTGAAATTAATTTTGTGTGAAATTTATACTTTGGCCCAAAACGCAGGGGAGGAGGAGTTCCGCTCACGGGGATTTTTCTGTTGGAATGTCTCTTCATGCCAAGTGCAAAAGAAATAATTTTGAAACAAAACAGAAAAATGAGACTTGTTTCAAACTACCAGATCAAAATATGCACAGATTTTTATTTTTTTGTTATAAAGCTTGTTTTTCCCTTCTTTTAATAAAACTCTGAGGCAATTCAGTGAATTTGATCTGCATTTGCAAAGTATTTCAGTTGAGAAGTCAGTCCTTTTTTGTGAATAAAGTATTTGCTGGAAAAATATTTGCTTGGCTGTCGTGACGCAGCATATGGGCCTGTGTAATTCCTCTCCGGGGGACGCGTTTAACCCCGGGTGACAAGCACGCTGTCAGCCCTTAATAATCCTCGGCGGAGAATGTGTCAGGAATAATGTTGTGGTTCTTGGGATCTCGGCTTATTTTATACTCACCTGTCCAAGGAAGAGGGGTTGCCTCGTGGGCAAGTTCCCGGGGTGTAATTTCTCTTCTAGCTGGAAGTTCCCTTTTCACGTTCTCCAACTGCCCAGAATCCCACCTAGAAAGGAGGTTGATGCTCTTCAAACCTCGGGCTACCATCAACTGAGCAATAAACTTGCTTTTTGTCGCTCAAGCAGGCTTCTTCTAAAATTCCTTGCTGCCTCCTTGTTGCTTATTGCCCTCCTGTAGAGGAGAGGGGGGGGGGGAAATGACACAATGTTTGGTAGTAAACTGGAGAAAGGATGACCATAGGGTTCCACCTCCCTTAACAATGTTTCTGCTGTGTTGGAAGCTAAACTATAGGTCCACCCCTACTTCTGAGTATGCTAATATATTAATTTTAATGACTGAAGAAACGAAGGATACTAGAATAGCTGAAGTTCTAATACAGTATGTAAGACTGAATGAAAAATAAATTAATTTAAAATGGTTTTCAGACATACAAAAGGTTCAATTGCTGCATAGAACATGCTCAGTAAAATAATATCCTTTAATGTGCTGAACTCTTCATGCTTTCCATGAAGCTGCATCTAATTGTACTACTCAGAGTTGAGTAATTCTGCCACTGCCTGCCTTTGAGAAAAATAACATTTCAAGACATGACTAACACTCTTAAGTAGTCATTAATTCTTAATTAATTCAGAATGAAAATCAAACTTCCCTACTGTATATATCAACCTGAATACCGTACAGAATACATACAGTCAGGCTACTTGTTTTTGAAATGAGTGGTAGTTAATACTATATGATTTTTAAAAAACAGAAATCGACCAAAATCCACCATAACCCCTTAAAATGTTACCAAAAGCCAAACCATTTACTAATATAAATATTGAGTTTATTGTCATATCCAAGTTAAGCTAGTATTATGAAACTTTCTTTATGCTGCATGATGAAGCTCAGCTTCCAGGAACACTCTTTGAACATTCAGTATGAGCTTACGATCATACCAGTGTGGGATTCCCTACTATTTTTATTAAGAATATTTTATCTAGCATTCTTTGTTGTTTTCAGTTTGCCTTATTTAACGGAGATGGGGTAATGGGTCTGCCTGTTATTCTCCAAGTAGACATTTCCCTTGACAATTCCTAGGGAGCTGAACTGAAGCATTCTGAGGTGAAGCTCACCTTTTCTTCATGGTGCAAGAGATCTTGTTTGTGAAGAGAACCCTTCAAGTGTGGTCCCACAATCCTTTTTTGTTCCAGTTCTGGTTGAGAAAAAGGTCATAATAACCTGGGTTAGCAGAGACATGTATTTAGAGTGGGTCAGCTTGATGTTGTACCCTCTTGCACTGACACAGCTGGATCCAGGCGAGGACTTCAGTGCTTAGGGACACAGTGGGTGAGAGCATCAAGGGGTTTTCCTTTATGCAAGGGCAACAGTTTCAATGACTCGTGTTTCTGATTGTCATCCCTTGACCCACTTCCTGAATAAAACTATTTGGCCAGATTTAGACTTGTGCAACCTTTTGGCACCACTTAAGTGTCTGTGGTCACCACGAGGCATTTGGACACTTCACAAGCACACTGGTGCCTTCCTCCAGTGAATTTGATTTGAAAGGGTATCTTTTTTTTTTTTTAATTCAGAAGAATGGCTATACAGAGCAGAAATACAAGATGAATACTAATATGTGTATATATACATATATATGTACCTGAATGTCCATGCCAGAACCATTGATGGGACATCTTGATGTCTACTTCTGAGGCACATTCAGCTTTATCAGTCCTTTGTGCCTTTGATCTTTGCATCAGAAGTGATAAATAATGAATACTGGAAGAGACTCTGTGGGCTTTTTACGTATAGTAGAATATGAAAAGAAGTAGTGTCTTTGAAGGAAGCCGTGATTTCACTAAAAATTGTTTGTGAACATAAAAAGGGGGTAAATTAGTTTAATCCATTTGCAATGCAGTATAGTGAGAAATTGCATGAAAACCAAATGAAAGTGACTGTGACAAACTGTCCAGGCTGATGGTGGGGAT
>JAOTQQ010000052.1:2381736-2399553 GCA_026546715.1 Gallinago undulata
AATGCAGTATAGTGAGAAATTGCATGAAAACCAAATGAAAGTGACTGTGACAAACTGTCCAGGCTGATGGTGGGGATAGTGCCGGAGGCGATGGAGCGTGGGATGTTCAGCAAGGACCAGCCTCTCTGGAGGGTGAGAATAAACACACCATTTAGGGAGTAGGCTAATAAGGAGTTTCAAGACCCAGCAAAGATGTGACTGAAAATACTCCTTTTGAAGGTCTGGAGCTCAACCCAAGGTCTGTTTAGACATTTTAGGACATGGTGGGTTGTCTTCATTTTACAGCCCATCCCTTTGCAGCCTCTGAGTGTCAGACTGAATGACTACTTCTCTTTTTTTTTTTTTTCCTCCTTTCTCTTTTTGCCAGGATCTGGCATTATTTATCTGTTGGGCAGCAGCCACTGGAAATAGGTTTCCTGATCCCTTGTGATAACTGGAGGAGAGCGGTGTCCTGAAATCTAAACCTTCTAATGAAGAGTTTAGGAGGGGAATCTGTGCCTGTTCGAAGGCCTTTCCACCTATTTATTAGACACAGGGCTACGCAGAAATCAGCAGCTGTCAGACTGCCAGCCAGAAGACAATACAATTCTTTCTGAGAGAGAAGAATGACCAATTTTTTTTTTTTTTTTGTTCATCTCTGGAATTGGTTGTTCCTGCCTCTTGCATTCAGGCCCTTGGAATAAAAGACGGCTGAATTTAAAACTGTAATTTCAATGCAGCTCGAGCCTGTGCGCTGGTAATCAGGACACAATGTGCTGCTGAGGATGCACGCTGTATTATGCAACTCGTTCAGGCTGTAATTATCCTCAATTCCCCTCCCGTCGTAGCAGAACAGCTACAGACACTTACGTGACCGTCCCAGGCTGTGCTGCTCCCGCTGTTCGTTAAGTGTGGAGATAACAAACCATGCTGCTGGTGGTGAGCCGGCCCTCAGGGGTACAGAGGCTTTCAGAATTCAAATTAATTTATTTTTAGGGTTCTTGTGAACGTGTCACGTACCCGGTGTTTACAGCTCAGAAGCAGGGTTGGTACTGTCAAGGTTCTTACAAGGTTCTCTGGTGCTAAGTGCTGAAACGTTATAAACCTCCTCCTTCCTTCCAGTTCTTCAGCAGAAGTTGGTCAGGGTTGGTTGTGTGGCTTGAATCATGAAGTGGTTCCAATACCTTTTCCAATTCAGGTTTGTTCAGAGGTCAACAGAGTGATGGATTAAAGGGGGGGGGGGAAGTGCTATATTGGCTGAAACTATCTACTAGCAGCAGGGAGAAGGGTGTGCAGTAGTAGATATGGGCAGGATGACTTGTTTGACTTAGAGGAGCAGAGCTGCTTTTGAGGCCGGGTTCCACCCTCAGCCTTTTCAAGGGACAGTGTCACACTCCAGGCTAAAGTGGAAGCAAAATCTGAGCTGTTTGTGGATGGGAAAAGAATGGTTAGAGTTGGAAGGGACCTTAAAGATCATCCAGTCCCACCCCCTGCCCTGGGCAGGGACACTTCCCACCAGACCAGGTTGCTCGAAGCCCCATCCAGCCTGGACTTGAGCATCTCCAGGGATGGACCATCCACAGCTTCTCTGGGCAACCTGGGCCAGGGTCTCACCACCCTCACAGGAAGGAGTTTCTTCCTAATATCTAGTCTAAATCTCCTCTCTTTCAGCTTAAACCACTACCCCTTGTCCTGTTGCTACACTCCCTCACAAAGAGTCGCTCCCTAGCTCTCCTCCAGACCCCCTTTAGATACCAGAAGGGGTTCTAAGGTCTCCCCAGAGCCTTCTCTTCTCCAGGCTGAAGAACCCCAGCTCTCTCAGCCTGTCCTCACAGCTCCAGCCCTCGGAGCCCTCTGGATCCATTCCAACAGGTCCATATCCTTCCCATGCCGAGGACTCCAGAGCTGGATGCAGTACTGCCAGAGCAGAATGGAAGGGTAGAATCATCTCCCTTGCCCTGCTGGCCCCACGTCTTTTGATGCAGCCCAGGGTACGGGGAGCTCTCTGGGCTGTGAGCACACATTGTAAGCTTACGTTGATCTTCTCATCCACCAACACCCCCAACTCCTCCTCCTCCGGGCTGCTTTTGCAGGATTTCATGTTATTAACATGCTAAGCTCATCAGCCACTTTCTTTGTAAAAAAAAAACCCACAAACGCTTCCTTTCAACTACATCCAAAGGTGCTGACGTCAGTGGAAGCCTTGCTTTGCTTGAGGGGCTTTGGATCAGGTCATCATTGTGGGATGTGGGACTTCCTGTTACTTGTTAAATTGGGAAAATTGGTGCAGCCTTTCAGAGGAGAGGGTGGGGGAAAAAATAGCGCTAATAGAGATAAACACTCCCCTGTGTAATTTAGGCTCCTTTAAATTCAGAAGCCTTTCTTTCAGGGTTCTGAAATAATCAGCCTTATTGATTTCCATTTTCTCCTGCTGGATTTCCAAATTGTAAAATAGGAACCGTTCTGTTACTTCAGTCCGTGGCTCATCACGGATGTCTTGCCAGATGATGCCTGTGCTCCTCAGAGAGTGTGGCTCCCCAGGCAGGAGGACCCTCTCCTAGGAGCCCCAAAGACATGGCTTTATGCCTGAAGGTGTTTGCCCGCTGGCATCCGATGACATTTTTCTTTATTCAATGCGTGACTCCCAAACGCAGAGCAGTGGGGAGCTGAACTGGTGCATGAGACACCCACAAGCAATGGCTTTCTGATGTTTCCAGTTGAAAATGTTGGGGATGGATTTTAAGCCTTGAAGGTGTGGCTACGTTCAAATCTAAGCTTTTTTTTTTTTTTTAATACCGAATAAACAAAATATAAGGCATCCCTGCCAGTTGGACCAAGATGTTTCCTCACAGGTCATGAGAGCCGTCACGGGTCAGGTTCTGCTTTCATTTAACACTTATTTAAATTCAATGTAATGACACTGCAGCTCTCAGCTAATTCCCTGCTGGTCAAAATTTAAATTTAGACCATTAGCCGGCATGTTCTCAATGAGCTTTTTGCCTTTTTTGATACTAACTGAAGCAATTTCACATTGTGAGTATCAAGAACATTGGCCAGCACCGTGGCGTTACGAGTAAATAAAACGTGGAATAGTTCTTACCTTAATTTCTGGTTTTGAAAAAAATAACTGAAGCAGAGTGCTTCTGCTGTATTAGACAGTTAAGCTTAGTGAGAGATTTAAAATTAAATTTTTAAAATTTCATACTCTTTTTTATAACTAGAATATGCTAAGGCTATAAGGGAGAAAAGCAAGGTAACAGGAATTTTCAGTGTAGTGAAGCTTCATTGGAAGAGAAGTGATATTATAGCAGTTGTTAATCACAGCCTACCTGCTCCAGTGGAGAAATAATTATTTTTGAGTAAGAAATTATTTAGCAAATGATTGTACCATGAAATCACGATCAACACCAGTAAAACACCACTTTGAAATTGTTAAGTGACAGGAGAAAGCAGAAAGCATTCTAACCTACCGAAAGAGGTGTAATTCTTGGGTTTAGAGGTAATGAAGTGCTGGGATCAGGCTTTGGCCAGAACTCCTGGTCATGGAAGATGAGCAGAAATTACTTGGCTTTTGTATCTCAGGTACAACCCATGCCTTTGGCACCATTAAGCTGAACTCTGCACAAACGCAACCTTACCCAAACTTTCAGGAATTCAGTGAAACTATTTCATGGATTTCCTACAACTTCTTGACCTTATTTTTCACCCAAATATAGTGGGTGAATTGTAACCTGTGGTGCTTGACTGGTAGTAGAAAAAAGTGAGTTTCTCCCTTCGCCACCCTGGACTTGAGTCTCTGTAAGATTCCTGTCAAAGTGGACTGTTTTCAGAATTTCCTAAAATAAGTGAGGCAGGAGAAAACAACCTTAGAATTGAAGGTATTGCTTTGAATACTTAGAAGGGGAAAATGGAATGAATGCCTGAATGCCTGAAGTGTTGCTGCAGCGCATTAAAAAAAAAATAATAATTACCATATAGAAACCAAACCTGCCAAGAGTATGTACCTATGAACCCAGCAAGGACTCCCCTCCACACACTTCTCCTGTGGGCATAATTACGGTTTTCGACTTCTAAATCTCTACATGTTCCAGCGCAATGAGGACTGGAATAATAATAATTGAGAAATCTGATGTTACCTGGCAATGGTGCAGTTTATGCCTTACCAGTGTGTTCTAATGTTATGCCTAATAAAAGATGACAAGACTTGCTTTAAGTCTTAATCCATCAGCAACACTGTAATCTACTCAGGTGAGCTGTATTTTCCTTCTTGCACAGATAAATAGCATAAAAAATTGAATCTTTGAAGCAACGTTCTGGGAACAGTTACTGTGTCCACCAGTTTCCTTTTGTCCTCCGTACCTAGCCCAGCTTCAGAGAGTGCTTCTTCACTGAGGAATTTCAGATTATTGTAATTGGTTTGATTTTTCTTTGAAGAGAGGTCACCGTTTCCCCTCTGTGCAGAGAGAGACGTTCGCATCATGGACTAGGAGACCAGCTGTGGCTTCCACAGATTTGTTTGACCTCTGTGTGGCCCCACGGCCAAGGGTGAGGTGCAGGATATTTATGCTTTTTCATCCCCATTCCTTGCTATTTAGTTGGTCAACCCTTCAGGGGGCAAGGGTTGACCAATTCCCATGTGCATGTAGTAATGCAAGTTGAAAATGTAGCAGCAGCCAGAGCTTCATCAACGAAGGTCGTTTATTTATGGTTGATGGTGAGAAGGTACTGGATAGCCTGAAGAGCCCAGTGACTCCACAGCAGAGCCGATAATACTGAATGGTGTGGTTTGAAAGTAAGAGGGGGAGAATGGAAGGGACAGCGGGATGAGCATGGTGTTTCTTCCTCCCCCATCATAAACGATGGGTTCCTCAGCAGAGGTGTGAAACTTGGTTTCGTGCACAGAGGTAAAAACCCAGACCTTGCAAATCCGATGCAGGACATGGTGCCTTCCTTTTTCTCCTCCAAAACCTGTTCCACTGGTTGGAAAATGTGAACGGCTGTAGGGAAACCACAGAACCTGTTCTGTCCATGCTTAGCTGTTGATGGCATCATTTCTTAAATTGGTGACATGTGACATTGTCTATAGATTTAATGTCCTCGAGTCACTGTAGAGCTCCAGCTCCTGTTATTGGCTCCCACAACTACAGATGTAATTTAAGGGAAGCATATGAAAGGTCAATTAACTTTCCCAAATCTTAAGCTTGAAATATCTATCTTTATTTGACCTTCCTCTTCAGTCACAGTTGGCGTAGGTTCAACCTCCTGCCAAGTGAATAGCTCTATTGATTCCGCACAGACTTTCACCAGTTCAGATATTTTTAAAAGGCGTTCCTTCAGCTTTCTGAGGCTTATAAATTGGAGTATTGTAAGGCTGCCAGGTGTGGGTCACCTGGACAAGACATCCACATAAAGGACTTTCTGCTTGCAGTGTTTCTTAATAAATAATATTTTTCATGTGGTAAGATGGGATCCTGGGTTAAGGGTCTAATACCTGTTACAGTCTGGGCCGTCAGTCGATATCTTTATCTCAATTTTCATATCTGTGTTCCTGTTAGAGCAGAACCGGTCAAAATATTTGGGTTAATACCAAATTATTGAAAAATTATTGAAAAAGGCTTCAGTCTCCTGGTGCTTCCTGCCCCATCCTCGCAGGTTTTCCCATTTAAAAAGTATAAATGAGGATTTTCTTCTTGGGGTTTTCCTTATGGAAAAGATGATGGTTTTCTGGGATGCTCCTTTCAGCGCAGGATCTTTGCATGGTGTCTTCGTGCTGGTAAAAAGACATATAAAGCATTTAGGATGCTCTGGGTTGTACCTGCCCCTGTATATGGTGAGTGGAGCTGCCTGGTTAGAGGAAAATGAATGGTGTTAAGGCCAGTCTGAAGTAATTGATAATGTGATACAACAGTCCTGAAATACGACATCTCTCTCTCTTTTGTCCCTTCTTCTTTTTTTTTTAAACTGTTGAATTCAGTGAGGTTTCTACCTGTGATGTTACAGCAGTAATTACATACTCAGCCTATTTAATCTTCTTGTATTTTTTGTATAATTCTTCCTTCTTGAACACAACTATAAAAATCTACTTATTCTCTTTCTCCAGTTCAATACATGGCTTTAACTTTTAATCTTTTGTCCAATGACTCACTTTTAAGCTGCAACAAGACCTTATTGTGTGTATTTATTTAATTCCTTTGGTGAATTTTGAAGCCTCAGTAAGAATTACGTTTTTTGCTTCTAATAATTATAGACGTATTTTCCTCTTATTTTAATCTGTCGTACAATGGCTTGGTCAGTCATTCTTTGTATCCATTACCACAACCCTTCTTCATCAATTTGTCCTGAGTACAAGGTGTTTTGCTCAATTATCCCTCTTCCAGTTTGAGTTTTCTTGTCCAAGAAGAAAATGGACAAGAATTTTTTAGCTTCTGAAGTCTTTTATGAAGGCATGGGTTTTTTTAAGCTTCTGAGGTCTTTTACTCTTTTTTTTTTTCATATTTTATAATAAAATATATGATGATACATGATCACCCATAGGATTACACATCTCATAGGACTTAAAATTAAACCTAGTAGGGTCTTATTGAACAGTATGTTTGCTGTATGCTACAAAATGATTAAGCAAAACTTAATTATGTTTGTTGGCCAAGTAATTTGTACCTTATGCCATAGGACCTCAGTAAAATTTTCAGCAGTGTTATGCAATATATGGTCTGCAACCGTTGTTCTAATTGCATCGAGCTGCTGGGTTTTCTACTGCTTGGAGGCTGGAAATGGCTGTGAGACTAGAAACATTGGCATTCACGGTTTAGTGTATTTAATGAAAAATTGGAAAAATTCAGAGATGTCACTGAACACCTATCTGCAACATAGGAGTAGGCTTGGTCAGCTTGGAGAGGTGTGAATTGGCTCCAGAGTAGGACTTTACAGTGCAAAAGATCTGTGAAAATGGTGCCTTCTTATTTTTGTTGAATAGCTCCACGGTGGAGAAGGAGAATCTGGGCTTTATGTTCTTGGAAGAGCCAGGTAATAGTGAGGAAACGTGATTTTAGGAAATCAGCGAAAGATTAGCTGACCTAATTAAATACTAGACAGGTAACAGTAGATCTGCTTTACTCCATTATGAGTAGTAGGGTCTTGTAAGCTTTGAATGTTTATAAAGAATATCTTTAAATTTGAAGTGTGGCCTGGAAGAACGAACAGGGGGGTGTGATCAGTATGGTTTTGGTAAGGTACTGTGTTTGCACACAAGGTGTATTTTCCAAAACACTAGGGTGACTCAGGAGCCTTGGTGTTATTGTAAAAGATGATTTAAGCATGTGAACTGTTAAGTGTATTGGCTTCTAAATGAAACTGGAGTTTCAGCTGCTCCCAGGTCAGATCTGCAAAGGAATTTAGATGGTTACTATAGTTTTCAAGAATGCATAATTAGCCAGGATGCATTCTTCTGTTGATTTTTAAATAATTTCCTTCTGAATTATTCTCATCTCTGGCCACCACTTGGACATTGAGCCATTGACACTCTTCAGGTATGACCATCCAGCCAGTTCCTTATCCACTGAGTGATCCAGCCATCAAATCCATGTCTTCCCAATTTAGAGACCAGGATGTCATGTGGGACAGTGTCAAATGCCTTGCATGAGTCCAGGTAGATAACATCAGTTGCTCTTCCCTTACCCACCAATACTGTAACACCATCGTAGGAGGTCACCAGATCTATTAGGTGTGACTTACCCTTGGTGATCCATGCCGGCTGTCACCAATCTCCTCCTTTTTTCCCCGCATGCCTTAGCATAGTTTCCAGGAGGATCTGCTCATTGATCTTGCTGGGCACAGAGGTGAGACTGAGGGGCCTGTGGTTCCCTCGGTCTTCCTTCTTTTGCTTTTTAAAAATGGGTGTTACATTTCCCCTTTTCCAGTTAGTAGGAACTTCACCAGACTGCCATGGCTTCTTGAATATAATGGGTAGAGGCTCAGCAACTTCATCCACCAGCTCCCTCAGGACCCATGGGTGAATCTCATCAGGTCCCATGGACTTGTGTATCTGCAGGTTCCTTAGATGGCCTCAAACAATAACGTAAAACCCAAAACAGCCCTTACATTGTCTCTTTGGAGTTCCTTATCTTTTTTTAATCTGTGCATTTTAAGATTCACAGAGAGTATAAGATATTTTAAAGTCCTCATTATTCTGTGTTTGTCAGCTTTGAACTGTCTTTGCCATTAGCTTCTAAATGATCTAAGTCTTTCTTTAACTGACTGGAGTGTTCCTCGTTTACCGTTCCCCAGGCTTTAACACCATCGATTTATAAGCACTTCTTAATTTGCTTCCTGTTCTAATGCTTTTTGTTTTCTGGGCCAGCTTTCTCCCTCTGTCCTGCCACTTGGAGTATTGCAGTTATTTACTATTGACCTTGAATTGGTGTTTTGGTTTAAAAAAAAAACCCAAACAGATACCCTAATTTTCTATGAAAAGAACCTGTGGTGATATTAAAGCAGAACTTTCTTGCTTTGTGTTACATACCCAATCTCTCCCTGCCTTTCTGGCATCCCTTCTTGTGTCTTCACAAGAGTAAATATTCTCTTCTGGGAAAGAAAGCTCTCCTTAGGTCAACAAACTTATACTAAACCAAGGTGAACAATATTTTCTTCCATCCCTGGCTGGATTCTGGGATGGAAGAAAGGTCTTGCCAACAGAAGGAAGATAAAGGCAAGATTCAGGAATACTTTAGTGAAGGATCAGTGGCTTTTATCCCCCATAAAACCGGGCTGTCAGTGAACCCCACAGATTCTGTTGGGGTTGATACAGGGGTTAAAGAGGGGAAAAAAACATTGTGGAGAAGGATCCCTGCTCTCCTCCTGCACTTGATGGGAAGAGAAGCTTTTCTGGAGGCTGGATATGAGCCCGTTGGGGTAAAGTTGGCCTTTGGCTGTTGGGTGACACCGTCATCTCTTCTAATTTGAGCTCTTAAGTCTCCATAGACTGTGAACATCATGGTGAATGTTTGCTCTGCCACCAAGTGGGGCAGCATCGGAGGCTCGGCATCGCCCTGGCGTTGCTGTTAATTGCGTGCATCAGGAATGAGAGATGTTACAGGAGCTAAACGAAGAGCCAAGTCCTTGCTTGGCAAGAGCTCCTGATGAAAATCAAGGGCTGAGAGTACGGAGGGATCAGAGCAGGGGAGAGGGTGGGAAATGCTGAGGTCATTGAAGCCACAAGGCAAAGCTGACAGCTCTTCAGCTGCCTAATTGATGGGGTGGCTGTGATTTGTAGCTATTGCAGCAAAAGGTGTAGTTTTCTGTCTCTCAGTCAGCATAACTTTTTCTAACAGCTAACCATGAGTCTCACAGCACTGAGAAAATTGCATGATAATTAGGATAAATGCTACAGTAAATACTATGTTGTGCCGGTTTCAGCTTTTGACTTCTTGCAAAGATACGTCAGCAACGAAAAAATTCCAATCAACTTTTTTCCAAAACAAAGTAAAAAAAAAATTAAATATGGCGATCTTTTTTTATTGTGTTGCTTGTTGGCTTTTTCCCTCCGAGATAGCCCCCAGAACAATTTATCTGTAGGGAAGATATATGCTCTACCAACCTGTGAGTAGCGGCACTGTCCACTAATTTTTAAGTGAGCTCAGTTTGTTGACAACCTTCTGATTAAACTTTCTTCCTTCCTCCCTTTCAGCCCAATTTAAATCAAAATATCGACAGAAACAATTTCGGTGAGGAAAATGGAAAAGTTCACAGGGTATTTGAAGTTCCATAGCCTTTCCCATTAATGTGCCTGGGTGTTCATTCAATTTATGTATTATTTATCTTGCCCCCGAGGTGTAACCTGAATAACATTTGTAAGGGATTCTGACTGGGCTTCTTGCATATTGTGAAGATGTAAAATTCCAAATAGGACTGAGTTTCACGCAGCAATTTTCACAATTATAGCTGGACACAAATAAAATACTGTCAAAACGACCCTGTATTCCACTTGGGGGAGAGCTCCTGGAGGACCAGCAGAGCTCTGCAGGTGGACTCGTGAGAGCTGTGTTTCCAGCTCTGGCAAAGAGCTTTTCTCCGACCTTCAGCCAATCACTTCCCTTCTCTCTGTCTTCGTTTTTACTCCCACCTTTCTCTGCTTCAATATTTTGGCTAAATACACTTGTGCTTACACCCACGCTGTGATCCTACTCCCTCCAGCCTCCCTCCGCCGTGACCTCTTGGCACGATGCTAATGGAAGCAGTGAAAAGTCACACCTTCTCTTTCCCTGGGGCCAATAAACTTCATCCATCGACACGCCAGGATCCCTGGGAGATACAAACCAGCATCCCTAAGGCGCAAAGCTCTGTCCCTCCACTGCTGTTATCACCTCCAGGCCGGGGTGTGTAAGACAGAAATGTGTTGGCAGCACGGGAATTAAAGAGAGGAGCCTGTCCTGCCTGGGAATTAAACCTCCCACCTTTCAGAGAGGAGCCTGTCCTGCCTGGGAATTAAACCTCCCACCTTTCAGAGAGGAGCCTGTCCTGCCTGGGAGCACAGATGAGCTCCTGAGAGGCAGAGGCGAGCAGTGATTTGCTTCCTTGGAAGCATCGCTTTTATTTCTAAAAGTAAAGAAAAAAAAATAATATAATAAATAAAATAACAGCATTAAAGGCGGTAGAACAGGCAGGGCAATAACTGGTAAAAGCAAAGCCACTGGTAGCTGAAGGGTGTGTTTGTTCAGCAAACTCCCAGCTGGGGAATGGCTGTGAGAGGACGTGTGTTCACTCTGCTGGGAAGCCAGCGGGTGGGAGCAAGGCTGCCTTGGATGCGGTGCAAGCCAGCAATGCCCAGGGCAATAAAGATTTGTGCTGGTTTTGGTGGTCCTGCTGCCCTCTCTCTGACCGGTGGCCCAGCCAGGAGCGGGTTTATTTGGTGGCCCATCCTCTTGGAGAGCAGAAAACACTCCTTTATGAGCCAGTGCCAGAAGAAGGTATTGCACAGCACTGGCATCGCAGCTGGAGAGGGGAAAACACTTGTTTTTGGCAAACAAACCAATGGTTTCAAAGAGGAAGGATGAGGGCAAGTAGCAAGGTGAAGTAGCTATGTTTTTCCTTTCTAGTGACTGCAGGTATGGCACAGTCCCTGGGCCAAACTGCACTCCCAGTAACACACAAGTATCACCAGCAGAAGCAGCAAGGTTACACCAGATTTATGCCAGTGTCCCCAGGAGACGACTATGTTTTTTCAATCCTCTTTCAGAACCATCACTGCAATGCCACTGAGCCTATAAAGAGGATAAAATATAAATATTATTGAAGCCTAACACAGCTCAGGCATCAGGGTGATATTAAAAGGTGGGTTTTTTTTTTTATCAGTAGCCTCCCCAGAGATTTATATCTGTTTATCAATGCCTTTGCTAAATTAAGTACATAAAATCTTTACATGAGACATAACGAAGTCATGAGCAGTATCAGTATTCAGCCAGTATTAGTGACATTCAGCGTGATGAACTGCGTAGGAAGCTGGTTGTCAGAGCCCTGGGATGGTGAAAATGGCTTCGCTCACAGCACAAAGATGTTACTTATTTCAAAGTCTGAAAAAAAAATAATCCCTTAATATATTTTGTGTTTACATTAGAGGCACTGGTATACCTTTAAGGTGCCTGATGTTTTGTTTCTCTTGCCGCAGCCTCTGCCTTCCACCCCGTTCCCCCAAGAAACTGCAACTGGTTTTGGGGGTTTGGTGGTTTTTTTTTTGTTGTTGGTTTTGTGGTTGTTTTTTTTTTTTAACTTGGTGCTAAACAGAAAGCAGCGTTCAGCATTTTCTAAGAGGAACGTGAAGACACCTATAATAAATTTAGAATCTATTTGAGAATTACTACAAATGACTTATTTCCACACAGGGGAACGCACTCTGGCTGGGAGTCCAGACCTGAGTCTGAACATCTTCTTTCCCGAATTAGCTGTAAAAAGGGAAAGCCTGAGCATTTGGAGATGATGTATAATAGGAGCAACAGACCCATAAAGGTTTATCTTTTTATTTACTTTAGTACACTTGGAGATGAGAAAGTTCCCAAAAGCACAGGAACCAGTATAGCAGATTAGGAAAGGTATCCAGGTGTTTAGGTTCTGCTGGTTTTTAGTGGGATGTTGATACCTTGGCATCTCTGTATATCAGGACTAAGGCACTATAAAATGTGTACCTTGCCAGAGGAGTGCAGCAGAGGCACAGGGCAGGTATGAACCTCACCTGAGGTGTCCACGTGGTACCTGGAGAAACGAGGAGGCAACGCCAGCAACATTCAGCCCATCTGTGGTAGGACCTGCACTGGACCTGGGCTTGACAAATGACTCCACACCTGAGTTAGGGCTAAGCCTGAGTGTAGAAAGCTGAGGGTCCTGGTTTCCATATCAAGGTGGAGGTTATCTCCACACCAAAGGAGAAGCTTTAAATACAGCTGGTACTGAACTGTGATTCAGGAGCGTTAAGTAAAGCTGCAGCATGAAAGATGCTTGAAACCAGCTTCCCCCTGCGGCCCCTCTGGGTTCTTAGCAGCATCGTGGCTATTTTTTCATATTTGTCTGGCATTGTTGCTCAAGGTCTGTGGAACATGCCCATTGAATCAGAAAAACAGAGACAGAAGAGAATAGCAGGGGGAACAACACTGTGTGCTTTGCCAACCTGCAGCTGTGACCTTCCTGTTTACTATATACATATATATTTTTTTTTTTTTTTAAAACGTTTGTTAAAAGAACGAAGCAGCAAATCACCAACAATAACAGAAAAATCAATACCCGCCTCTGCTTCTTTTGTGAGATCTGGAACGTGGCCTCAATCTGTCAAGCCTGAATTACAGAGACCGTGGGTGTCAGCAAGGGGCTCAAACAGATAGACCTGCCACGCTGCCCCTTGATAAAAGGCTGAGGTCTGTGCCAGTGTCACCATCCCTGCCACCTCCAAACGGCGCAGAGGGAACGCTGGCCTTTGGGAGGAAAGGGGAGTTGTGGAGCAGTGAAGGTGTTCCCTGGCACTTTGCATTGTAGGATTGCACTAATCTCCGGAATAAAAAGGGTGAACAAAGAGTTTGACAAATCCAAGGCTGCGGGGCGTTGCCTTGCTAATGGATGTTAAATCCAATGGATGTATTTGAGTGGAAGGTGATATATCAACACGGGAGTGTCACGGGAAAATTGGCCATTGATCCACTAACTGAGAATCCAGTCTTTGACAAAGGTCAGTGCATCAGAGAGAAGAACAACCTCTTCCCAACGTATCATTTTCCCAGGCAACAGTAAAAGGCTGTATCGGTATAAAGAGGGAAGCTTCCTCCTGACTCCACATGGTAATTAGTTTATACCCTGGAGCATGAAGATTAACATCCTTTAGCACTTTTAATTTTGCCAGCGGATCTTAAGCTACTGCAGTGAGCTTTTGAATCTGAGTAGTACACCATGTGATTTTCATCTTGCAAAAAGGAGCTGGTGGGCAAGTCCAACGTCGTCTTTGTGTTGTCCCACTACTTCTTCTGCAAATGGACCAGTGGATCTGCTCGTGCCGGTGGAGGAAGAGGACTGTGACCAGTAGGGCTGTCAGGAGTAACTCCAGAGAAATAAAAAGTTAGCATCAGGGATTTATGGGCACAGAAACGAGTTTACAAGAGGAGCTGAACTTAAATTCTGTGAAGCTGAACTTAAACTTCTGTGTTGCTGAACCGAAACTGAACTTGCCACCTTTGTCACTGACCCGATTCAGCTTCCCATGAAGTCAGCTGGAGCCTTTCCGTGGGAGCGAGCCTGACTACTTAGAGGCCAGTGGGCTTGTGTAGGTCTGTACTGACTCGCCTTTTTTGGGGAGCATCATTAGAAATGCTTCTACGTAGACCCAAAGGAGGAAATGACAAGCAGTAGATATTTAAAGTAATACGTGACAAATGGTCACACGGTCTTTGAGCGCTTGGATTTTCATGGAAAGCTATGGTTTACAGGCAAGCACTGTATCAAAGGAAATGTGCATGTGTAGTTTCTACCCCAAAATCCCGGTGTGGCTGGAGCTGAAGTGGAACTCAGATCACACCACTCCCTGAAACCCAACCTGGTATAGGTGTTAACCCTGTTTTCTATGAGGAACATAAAATCAGAGAATGGTTTGGGTTGGAAGAGACCTTTAGAGATCATCCAGTTCCAACCCCCTGCCCTGGGCAGGGACACCTCCCACCAGACCAGCTTGCTCCAAGCCCCATCCAGCCTGGCCTTGAACCCCTCCAGGGATGGGGCAGCCACAACTATGGGTATAGATAATTAAGTATATACACATCTGTAGCAAATGAGGATCTGGCTTTTATTGTTAGGCATAAACCTGGCTAGGTTTAAGCTTTAAGCTGAAATTCTTGTTTGAAACCAGCCTGTGGGGAAAAAAATAAGTCCGAAACCAGACTGCTGTGAAGCGTTGGGGAAACTGGTGCACAACCAGAGACCAGGCAGGGTTCAGTGCCCGGGAGCTACAGCCTAATTTGCAAAGAAATGAAAGAAAACAGGATTTTGGAAAGGTAGGATTAGTGGCCAGGCAGCCTGGCGGGAGGGTTGCTGTTGTCTAGCTGGTGGGATGCTCCCTGTTTCTCCTCCGCACCTTCCTGATTTGCCTCGTTACGGTGACCGATGTCTTTCTGCAAAGGGCTTTGTTTTGGTGAGCGGTGTTCTCCGTTGGTAGGATGCCCTCCCCAGCTCTGGGTCTGAGGGTGCTGCAGGGCTGCTTCCAGGGGGTGAAGTTTCCCCACCAGGGTTATATGAGGTGCGACCAGAGCCCTATTCCAGGCACGGCCCAAGGAGGCAAAATCCTTTTCCCTCGCTCGTTTGCCAAGGTGTTATCAGCCATTACAGTGTCAGCAGAAAGGCAGGCACGTACTCAGCCTGTCATCTCAGAGACTCACTCGGGAATCGCTTTGGGAAAGGATTAGGCTTGAATTTTCTTTTCATCTGTATTTATGAATTTTTGGCTTGCTTTTGCACCCGTGCCAGTCTTGTGCTTGCCCGGCGGGGGGGGGAACGTTGAAAATGTTGAATTGCACCGTTCTTCTTGCCAGCTATTTCCCAAATACCTGTGGTAACAGTTTCCAAGGGACTCTGCGACTTATTTGTTCATCTAAATGGAAAAGTGTTGCAGCGGCAGCGCTCGCAGCAAACTGGAGGGAATGGGAGGGGAGGGAAGCTGGTACAAATTGGAGGGCTAGGAAAACATGACTTACCCTTGCCTGGAAAACAAGCCACAAAACATAGCAGGCCCTTTTTAAATGAAGCATGCAAATACACAAATTCCAGTGTGGCTGCGTGCCTTATGGAATTGTTTTGTGAGCACGGTTTCCATTGCCAAAGAAATCCTCATTTCGTGAGCCACAATCCATCAGTTTTAGAAGAGTGCAGGGTTTTGCAAAGTCGATGGTGAGGGGTAGGGTTTTTTTGTGGTGGTTTTAGTTTTTTTGTGTGTTTGTTTTTTTTTTGCATTGGTTGGACTAGATGATCTTAAAAGGTCCCTTCCAACCTAGGTGATTCTGTGATTCTGTAGTTAAGCACTGGGCACGTGTCCATGGGTGTTTCCTGCACGGTGCTGAGGTAGGACCTCGGTAGCTCCAAAATGGCAAAGAAGATTCATATTCACCACGTAGAGCACTCTGAGTAACTCACAATCCAAACTATCTGTCCTGCACATCAGGTGAGGTGGTGAACAGGTAACCAGAGGTATCCTGTGCAGGGAAGTCAGCCAGGGGACAGGGTGCATCACGGATGTGTGAGAGATATTGGGATTATCTTGCACAACAAAAGGGAGCTAGAAGGAGTTCCTGCTCTCATTCCCCCACCCGGGCTTTTGAAGTCAAGCTAATTCTTGGTGCTGTGGTCTGTGGCACAGAGCTTGGGAGATCTGTGGTTTTACTTCTTAGAATGATAGAATTGTTTGAGTTGGAAGGGACCTTAAAGATCATCGAATTCCAACCCCCCTGCCCAGGGACACCTCCCACCAGAGCAGGTTGCTCAAAGCCCCATCCAACCTGGCCTTGAACCCCTCCAGGGATGGGGCTGCCACGACTTCCCTGGGCAACCTGTTCCAGTGTCTCACCATCTGTTTCCTTTTCCACCTTTTGTAGTTTAAGTAGGAGTCCTCCATAGACTGGACCTTATCTTGCTGATCATCAGTGCCACTAAGTGGCTCCTCAGGAGACTGGTACAGGACCATTTAGGCCAACCCCTCCATCTCAAGCTTGACTGGCAAATGAAGGCCGACCCCTGAGAGTTGGAGCTGGGCAGGAGTCCCTCCGCCTGGCTGTAGGCGTCCAGTGGAGATGCTCAGTGGCCAGTAGAGAAGATGCACTAGAAGATGTTCTTCAGAGAAAGAGGAGAGGGCAGTGGGGCGATAGGAATATCTCACAGTGAGAGTGCCACCCTCTCTGTAGCTGTTTGCTGTGTAGAGTCATAAAAAGGCACGAGCTGCGTGTGTTGGGTGAGTTCAGGACAGCTGTTCATTTTCACTGGTGTAGAAGTGGATTGCCTACAATGCCAGCCTGCTGTGAAATCTGTAGTTCGAGGAGCTATAGAACCCAACATCCCCTTTGGTCCCCAGAAAAATAAAAACACAACGGCACAAGTAATGACTTTTTGCTGGCCATCGATTGCTGTCTGGCTTTCCATGTGGTTCTGTCCTACCTTCAGCTGCTGTACCTTCGGTGACACCTTGCCAGCAATTAGGTTCCTGCAGAATAATCACATCCAGCAATGTTTTGGAGCATTTTTTTTTCTGTCCTTTGGGTTGCTCTTTTTAAAGCAACAAATGGTTTTGCTCTCAGGGCAGCTTAAAAACAAAAAAAAATAATCCTAGTCACCTAGCAACCCACCGTTTGGCAGGTGAAGACCTGGGCACAACAGAAGTGCAGGGAGAAATCCTCCAAGACATCACAGAATTTGTGGTTTTCTCGGGATCAGCAGAGCCTGGAGAGAACTGGTGACCCGTGGTGAGGGTTCTGCTGCCTGGCATAAGGGAATGGGGTCCAGGCTGTCCCCTGCCACTTGCTGTGACATTTCTCTGACAGCAGGTACCTGGAGTGAACACAAGTCAAACAGGGAGAAAATGCAGGCACAAAAAAAAACCCAGGAACATATTTTAGCAGGTAGTTGGTTCTCTCTGGGAGCAGATTCACTCGGAGTGGTTTGAGGTGATGCAGAGAGACAACCACGTCCTTGTGCTGATTCAGGCCTTCCCACCCAGCATGTGAAAACCACATTAGTTCTCCTTTAATACTCTTTAGAAAAGGCTCCTTTTCATTTTGGTGGTTTGGTTTGCCTCTCTTTTTTTTTTTTTTTTCTTTTCTTTATTTTTCCTGAGGCTCTGCAGGCACAAGCGTGTTTCACAGCTGGTTTAGCAAGGATGCCTCTAATTTAGAGGCCATCGAGGGTTCCCACAAAACGCAGTGACGCTGATCACAGGGGCAAAGCAGAGCTCTCGGGAGGGTCTCTCTTGAAGTGGTTGCCCAGCACGGCGATGCCAAAACCAAGAGGGAGGTAAAGCACTGAGAAGCCTCGGAGAAGCTCCTGCAGTGATGACTCAGACACGGGAGATGGTGAATCCCCTGCTCCCTGGTGAATATTTCCTTCTGCCTTTCATCGAAAGCTTTCCATCTTTAATCTCCCTTATTACAGAAACAGAATTACAGAATGCTATGGGGTTGGAAGGGACCTCCGGAGATCGTCTAGTCCAACCCCCTGCCAGAGCAGGGTCACCCAGAGCAGGTCCCAAAGGAACGTGTCAAGGTGGGTTTGAATGTCTCCAGAGAAGGAGACTCCACCACCTCTCTGGGCAGCCTCTTCCAGGGCTCTGCCACCCTC
>JAOTQQ010000052.1:2411469-2436764 GCA_026546715.1 Gallinago undulata
CTTTCCTGCTAGACATTAAATTCTAGGCTTGGGCCCTGTAGATTGGTAAGCAGAAATGTGAATGATCATCTTGGTATTTCATGCTGGAAATCAGTGGCATGAACAAAGTCTTCTGTTGCTATGGTGTCTGTTGTCCCTTTTCATGGTTTCCAAACCTGGTATCGGTATCTTATTTTACATCTCACGCACATGAAGAGATAATGGCACAGCAGGGTTAAGGAATAAATAGAATTCCTTAACTCAAGGACCAGGCTGGATGGGGCTTTGAGCAACCTGGTCTAGTGGGAGGTGTCCCTGCCCAGGGCAGGGGGGTTGCAACTCAATAATCTTAAAGGTCCCTTCCAACCCAAACCATTTTATGATTCTACGAACTCTTCATCTGTGTCATAAGCATCGATCAGTTAAAGAAAAAAGGAAATCCTGTCTTACTTCTTCCAAAACCCCAGAACCTTGATCTAAAGAAGTTTGTAAACACAGTTTGCCTGGGACAGCACTGAAACTCTGGTCACTAGAGGCTTTTAGGAGTACTCAATAGCATCTCTGCTCTTCTTTTTAAAAGAAAATAGAGAAGTGTTAAAATATACACACACATATGTTCCCTACAAGTGATCTGTGTTGGGAAGCTATGGATTTTTGCTGTGCCAAGACCTGGCACAGCTTTGGATGTACTTTGCAAAGTCCAAGGGTATCTACTGGTTTCCCCGTTCCCAGTTCTGCAGAGGTTGGTTACTCCTTTCTGTTCTAAATGGGTTATAACTTAAAAACGTGGCTGCCGTGATTCAACTCCCAGGTCAACACAGGTATTCATCAAAGTCTTTCTGATTGTGTTTGGATTTATTATTTTTTTTTTTAACAAATTACTTCTTTTGCTGCCCCTCAAGCGCGTCAATCTTTGAAGTTAAAAGTCTTCTCAAGCAGTTAGTAAGCTTGCTTCAAGCATAGTACTGATCTGGCTCTTGATCATCAAAAAGCATCTGCAAAAGCTTAATTTAGCCTACCTAAAGAATCTGGACATCTTCAAGTACTTTAAAGCATATTAGTTATTTGGGGTTTTTTTGGATACAGATAAAATGGAGATGATGCATATCTTACAGAAGCCCATGGCTTTTAGTATTTATCTGTGAGGTTTAAAATGTTTCAGTAGGTTCTGGTTCCACTTCCCTGGGGCAGGTGTTCTCTCCACAATTATTTTCTGCTGATAACTTGTTATTCTCTGAGTATACCCGCCTTAGTTTTCAGTAGGTGGCACACTGTTGATGGAGAGGAGGGATGCAAACAAGAAAATCTTGAAAAACCTTGTCAGTAGGGCTGGAGCTTCCTGTCCGTATGGGACAAGTATTTATGGGGAAAATAGTCCACTCTTGTTTGATTATTTTTGTTTGTATAAGGCTGGATGAGATTATTATGGAAAAACATGGGCTCTGAACTTCAAAAATGGGAATTTGGCATGAAAATGTGGTTTTGTTTTGTTTTTTTCCTCATGGATATGCTTTAAGAAACATTTTATTTAGTTTTCCTTTTATATTCTCAGCTAACCCCTGCCCTGAGGGATCTATATGGACATTGCTGACCACGACAGCTCTCTGCTCCTGTTTCTTCCTCGCTTCTAGTGTCCTGCCACACTACAGGAGTTACTTCTCTGGGGAGGTGAAGGTCTCCTGCTCTTCAAAACAGTCTCCTCTGAGGCTTGAAAGAGCTGCTAGAACTCAAAATAGTACTATTGTGTGGACACCCTCAAACCCGTGAGGGTTCTTTGCATTTTTCCAGGAAAAGACGATGAAAAGCTTGATATTTTTCCCCTGGTTATATTCCACTTTGAAGATGTACGTATCTGAATATCGACTGAAAAGCGGAGCACAGGACCTCCGAATCGAGCTGCTCCGAACAGCAAAGCTCCCGTGAACCCACTGGGAGCTAAACCCATGGTGTTTTCTTAAACCTTGCCTCAGAGGATGGGGAGAGGTGGGAATACTCCTGCCTCTGGGCAAAGCCACGTTTTGTCTTAGCAGTCAGCTTCTCTTTGTGAAAAGGAGATACTGCAGATATTTTTTTTTATTATTATTTTTTTTTAAATTAACGTTGTTCGTATTTTTAAGTCTTCTCTCCTCCCTCCTAATAGCTGGGATAACGACCCTGGCAATGTTGTCTCTCTCAATGTATACTTTAATACATTTAACCCGCCGCTCATATTCTTGGCATGGCAGCCCCCGTGTTGTATTTAACGAGGCTGCTTTGGAAATGAGTTAATGACACATACTGGGGGGGGGGGGATTTGCATGGATGCAGTGGTCTTACATGACTGTGGCCTGAAAGCTTTGGGAGGGCAGCTCCCTTATCTATTGCTCGAAATGCTCATCGTGGACCTCGTGGGGAAAAAAAAAAAATCACCAGAGGTCTTGCTAGCCAACTTCCCTTTCATGTCATAAGGGGAGAAAAAAAAAAAAAAAGAACGAAAAATAAAGGTTGAATGAGTCATGTGAAGCCAGCCATGAGATTAATATAGACAAAGATGTCATATCCTTATGCGTGCAGCTGTGAATGGCGTATCTGCTTTGCCATCTGCGGGTTCAGTGGCCACAGTTGTCACAGTTAGCATCAGGCAGGTTTCCTGCTGCCCGGGACCCAAACACAATAGTTGGTGAGTGTCAAATTTGGGTTTCTGGAGTGGTTTCAAAACCCACCAGCCACAGTAGGTAGTTTTATAACAGCACCAGCCTTAACTAATTGCACTCGCGCGCAGAGCGATGAAACCCGAGAGGAATTTGGTGCATCAGGAGTGTATCTTTGTGAATTTTTCACAGGCAGTTTTTATTTTAGCTGATACTTAAAATGAGAATATTTTCCTGCAGATCTGTTCGCTCTAATTTCTTTCCTCCTGGTAATTGGGGGCTTTCTTTTTTAACAATTAGAAAAACAACATTCTGTTTAATTACAATATTTACAGAAACAGCTTTTTTTTTTTTTTCTGTATTGCAAGTTGTAACAAGTTTTATATCAATTAACCTCTATATTTGTAAAGGCACATCTGGATTGACCTTTAAGTACCATTGATTCCATTTGCAAATTGGACAGTTGAATGTGAGTGCTTGATTTATAAAAAGCATTTAAGGACATATTATGTTAAGCACGCAATTAATCTTGATAGGAAAATACCGTAACTCCCTCCAATCGTTCTGGTATTCCCGTCATGGCTGATATCACTGAGTCAGTTTATCTCTACCTAGAATCTTCATCAAAGTTTATTTCTGAGTTCGGTCCAAAAGGCCAAAGCTGGGAGAAAAAAAAAATAAAAATCTGTGCTTTTCATGCTGAAATCTTTGATGCAGTTATGTAATTCCCATTTACTTCAGTGAGTCACCCGTGTGCACAGAGATGAGAATTCTCCCTTGTTTAAGGCTTTAAAGATTTTTATGGGAGTTTTCTTCCTTGGATATTTTTTTTTTTCAGCTTTGTTATGGTAAGATGATTTTTCTGACATTTCGCTGATCGCAAAGCAGCTGGCCCCATAGAAAATAAAGCACAAGGAAACAAATGACTGGGTGTCTGGGGGAAAATGTGAGGTTTGTGTCTGAGCTGCAACAGATTGTCATCGTTAAAACAAAGCATCAGCAAACGCTGGAATGATGGGCATTAAAGAGTGGAAGCATTTTCCATGGTTGAAAGACAAAAGGAAGGTGACACTTTAATTAAGTGTCATTTGTTCATTTGGGGTATATCGCCTGTCTCGGATCATTTTTGAAATTCTAAAATAATGGTGTTAAATGCAAAGAAGAGAAGTAGAAATGCTGTAAGGTGCGCTTGATTTAATGGTACAAATCACACCATCCCTTATTGCAGGTCTAGATGTACCGCTGCGTGGACCTGCCAAGATTGGAGCACCATCAGATCCAAAAATACAGATGCCTGTCCATGTCAGGGGCTCTCTGACAGGGAAGACTTGAAATCCAAATTTAAAACTGCAATAGAACCAACCCCAGTTGTAACCATTCTCTACTGTGATCTCTCTTCCATTCCTGTAGCATATTTATAGCAGAAGATGATACTTATTCTGCATCCCCACAGCATCCCTTTGCCAGTTCCTACTGGGCTCTTTGCTTCTAAGAGCCCAGTCAGGTTGAGGGATGGAGGGGTCTGTAGGTGGGCGCTGGAAGAACACATGGGAAGGACCTGTCCTCCTTGATGTACTAATTCCATCGCTGGAGGAAGAGAGTGAGATCTACCAACTCCAGACTTTTCCTGTGAGGGAAAAGACATAGGCAAAAGAGATGGCCCCTAAAGGGCAAAACCCCCCAGTCAGTGGTATTAAATGGGGAACTTGTTCATTCCTTTTCCACTTCCCCAAGTTTTTAATGAAATGCTTTCTCTTCTGAGTTTTCCATTTATTTTCTATTTAATGTCTTGATTTATTTGTTTCTGCATATCTATATTGCATGAGTCATCCTGCTGCCAATGACGCTCGTTGAGGAAAATGAATAATCTCTTTGAAGTTACTTCTATCTGTCTCTGTTCCCTCTGCTTATGGGTGGCTTCTCCCTGGTTATTGGAAATTAAAGGCCAGAAAATGGATTTGGAGTGGAATTTTCATAGGACTTTTTTTTTTTTTGGAGGTTTTCCCTTAAAAGCTTTTTAATCAAAAGCTGGAACTGAAACCCAAGTGACTTCTACGTTTTCAAAAGGAGTAGGTCAGGACTCTGGGTTTATATCAAGTGTTACATTTTCGGAAACAAAGGCTTGTAACCTCAAGTTGAATAAAAATGTTCTTAGGCCGACAGCATCCTGGCCACTGGCCCAGGCAGCTGCATTGTTTCTCCCAGGGTTGGGTTTCTGGGCAGTCAGAAGCGATGCAGAATCTGGAAACAAAGACTTCAGAGCAGAACAATGATGGAAATGAACGCCCTGTTGTGCGGGGATGATTTCCTTGGTCCTTTTTCAGCAGCTGTCATTCTGCTCCCCTCCTCCCCATTCACTTTTCTTTCCTTATTCTTCCCTTTTCCCTTGTCTCTCACCACTCACTTCCCTGTTCACCACTTCCCCTCCCTTGCCTTGTTGCCTTCACGGTTCTCCTGTCTTCTTCCTTGCAACGATGCACTAAAATGACCCAATACTGGCAAAACTTTGCAGGGGCACGTTTACCACAGAAAATCAAGTTGGGTTTCAAGGCAGGCTCAAAGTGTTACTTCTTTTGCAACCAAAAAGAGCTGGGTCTGTACCTCAAAAGATGCTTCCTTGTTCATCATGTTGTTGTTTAACTGGTGCGTCACAAAGGGACTGTTTATGAGGAAGTGTAGCAACAGGACAAGGGGCAACAGTTTTAAATTGGAAAAGGGGAGATTTAGATTAGATATTAGAAATTCTTCATTGTGAGGGTGGTGAGACACTGGAACAGGTTGCCCAGGGAAGCTGTGGCTGCCCCATCCCTGGAGGGGTTCAAGGCCAGGCTGGATGTGGCTTGGAGCAAGCTGGTCTGGTGGGAGGTGTCCCTGCCCAGGGCAGGGGGGTTGGAACTAGATGGTCTTTAAGTTCCCTTCCAACCCAAACCATTCTATGATTCTAAAGCCAATGTGAATTTTAATTTATAGTGGCCCATTGAGAGGGAACTTTCAGGTCTTGGAGTGGTCTCTTGGCCTTTCAGAGCATCTCCCTTTCTCTATATCCAGCTCTCAGAGAGGGGTCTTTGTTTTTCTTCTAAGTTCTTGTTGACTCCTCTCTGTTTGCCTTATCAGCTGAGGAGAAGAAAAGTGAAGATGTATGAGTTTGATAAGATATTTAGACTTTTAATACTAGCAGCTCACAAGATACATGCCATAATTTATTCCTGTTTATAGCACTTCTGCTGGAAGCATCCTGCTAATCTACCTTATATATATAAGAAAATGCAGACATGCTAAGATTTTTTTTTTTTTATTATGACTATCAATCTTCACTACAATATCGCGAAGCAACAAGGAATGGACTTTTCCAGGAACTAGATGCCCTATTTATTAAAGATGATGCCTCGTGTTGTCTGTCAGAGCCCTGTGCACAGCATTGCCTGACCTTTTTTGAAGAAACTCAGTTGGTTGACATGGTTTTCCTGCTGGTTTTAGGTGTAAGACTTTATCACTTCTCTAGATGAGGTGGCATTAGGTCCTACACGCATTCATCACTGAATGAGACATCCTGTGGCCGATGCCCTCCTAGGGGCTACAGGGCAAGGGACAGCTGGATGGAGTTGCCCGTGGCCAGTGGAGGAGCAATATTCACCAAACAGTCCTTCCCTTGGGCCCGATGCTCAAGGGAGCATGTGTTGGAGATGAGCCTGGAGACTAAATTTCCTGATTTCCAGGGGGGTAAAAATCCAGGGTGATTTAGGTCTTTTGGCCTGATGACAGCTTCCCCCCACCTCCCACCTGGAGGCAAAAATGACCTTTCCCATTGCCTTTCTCTCTCTGCCCCCAGTGGTCAGCAAAACTAGACTTATTTTTTTTACAACCGTATTTAGCTTTCAGGTTTTTTCCACTCCAGCCCTGAGCAAAGTCTGCTCAGCCCCCAAAGCTGATCAGTGTTTTTTCCCACTTGCAACTCTTGGTTAAGAAAAAAAAAAAAAAGGCATCTTTTCCTTGGACTACTACCTTTTTTCTCTGGTGATTTCTTCTTGCTTGTTATTTCTGGGTGAATGTGGTTTAGCCCTCTCTCTCCCTATAACACGTCATTGTTACAGCAGCATTAGCAAGGTGTATTTTTGTGCTCACACGCTGTTACTGGACATGGCTCTTCGCAGGATAAAACTTTAGAAAATGAGATCTAAATACTCTAGAATTCGAAAAATACTTTTATTTAAACCGGTCCTTCAAATCTGAGTGGGCTGAGAAGCCATAAGCACCCAGGTTTGCCCAGGATTACCCCTGGCATAAATTATTTGTACGTTTATCAGAGGTACAAGAATATCAAATGAGTTCATTTAAATTAATGTTATTAAAACAAATCAGAAATTTATTTTGGTAATAGAGGGCTTGGTTTACCCTAGCTTGTCTCCATTGACTTTGGTGGATTTGCTCCAACTTCACTTGGGTATAAATTAGGAGAACACCAAGTTTGGGGATTGTAAACACTGAGAACAAGTGAAATATTTACCGTCTTGTATCTTGTCACATTCAAAGTAGCAGATAATGCATTTCTTCAGATTTATTCTGCTGTAATGCAGACAGTGGCCAGGAACAGCAGAAGTAATGTTTATCGCAGTGTTTGGCCTTAATAACTAGCACCGTGCTAACACAAACAGGTTCAAATGGAGCTTATAATTAAGATATTTATAAAGCTACAAGCAGATCTCGGGTATTGACCATTCAGACAGAGCTGGTTTCCAGCCCCTGGTCTCAGCAGCATGGTCAGGTCTGAAGTCACTCGTGTGCCCGACGGGAGTCCGTCCTTCCCCTTTTCTAAAGTGCCTTCTTACTGCTCCGTGAGTGAAAAAATTAATGGACCTGCTTTCGCTTGCTTTTTTTTTTTGTGATGAAGAGGAAGAGCTTCCATTAATGACGCTAAGAATAGGATTTACTGTAACTTGGCCTCGGATGGTGCTTGTGGTTCCCACACATCCTGTAACAGTATGCTTCCTAAACTCAAACGGATATTGCCGCGCTGACTGGTGTAGAAAAGCAGAAGGAAGATGATGAAGCAGCTCCTCCAAGCTAAATTTTATTTTATTTTTTTTTCCTGAAGCAAATTTATTGGCCTCATGTTCAACACCCCGGCAAGGGAAAAAAAAACAAAACCCCTCCATGAGGATGAGGCAGGTTGTGAGTCTGTTTTACCAGTGTGTGTGCAGCAGGGTGATTTCCTGCAATTAATTGCTGATGTGTGAGGGGTACAATAGCAAAACAGATGTTTACAGCTGTTTTTTTCACTCTTGAGCGGTAGCATTATCAGACGAGGGCACAGATCCCATATTTAGCTCCACCTTTTCCTCTCCTCCACCTTTTGTAGTGATTCCCCCAGGAGCTGCATCCCCTGGCAACCTACCCATCACTTTGCAGACCAGCCCCCCTAGTCAATACTCCTCGGGGGTAACTCTGTCACCGATTGATGGATCGGTCGTGTTCAGCTCCAGCTGGCAATTGGCTGCTCTGCTCCTTGACCTCTTGATTGAGGCTGCCCGTAGACCCGTCAATCATGGAAATATTTTAATTTTTTTTTGTGTGAAGTCAACTCTTTAAGCCATTAAGGATCTATATGTAGGCAGCCGGAGCATCTTGCATGGCGCTTGGGCTGGCTGAAACTTCTCTTAGATGTTACCAGCCTCTGAGTAAGGCAGTCCTGTGTAGAATGGATAAATACCAGCCATCCATCATCCCCCCGTATGGCTCCGGAGTGTAATTTCATGAGCTGCCTGTGTGGGAAGAGAAGTGTGAGAAGATGCTGCGTCAGTGTGTGGGCTGCACAAGGGGACAAAGAGGTGACTTAAAATTTATACTGGAAATAGAGAGTGAGTAATAACGTGCCCACTGCGGACCTTTCTGCAGAAGAAATATGCAAGTGAAAACTGATTTGAATGATGGATTTAACTACCAACTGCAAATGAAACTGGGAAGGTGAGGTGTGAGCCATCCCTCTGGCAAGATGTGGCAGCAAATGGGCATAAACCACAAAGTGAAATAACACTCTGTGTGTGGGGGAGTGAAGTTGGAAAGTTTCAGTGTGCCCGCTGTTGGTTTTATTTTCTTTTTTTTTCCTTTCTTTCCTCTGTGATGCTTTGCCGTAATTAATGGCACCACCAGGAGACTAAAACGACATGTTGTTCCTTCTAAAACGTGAATTCCCAAGATGAATCCAGACCAGAATACTGTATCCACGGGGCTGTGGGAAAGGGATTGGAGTTTGTGCCTTGGACCATAGAGACAGATGGATATGAACCAGACCACCAGATCTGACCCTTCAGATTTTGGAGGCGTTGTAAATAGGGCTCATATCCAAAGGTTACCACATTCTATTTGCTCTAGCAAAAAAAAAAATAAAAAATTTTAATGGGCATGAAACCAAAGCTTCTGT
Organism: Gallinago undulata; assembly: GCA_026546715.1. Classification (NCBI taxonomy): domain Eukaryota; kingdom Metazoa; phylum Chordata; class Aves; order Charadriiformes; family Scolopacidae; genus Gallinago; species Gallinago undulata. The sequence goes on from JAOTQQ010000052.1 coordinate 2,420,497, forward strand.
GAAAACACAGAGACTATATTTGAGCTGATGGAATGATCTATCCCAATGTGGTATTTGTCAGCTGTGGTCTCCTGAATTCACCTATGGTATTCTCCAGCATTCATCAGCCCAGCTGAAAGAGAGTTTTAGCAATAGAGAGAAGACTTTCTTCAAAGAAAGTCTCTCTTCATGGACATGATCTGGAGAGAGCATTCCTTCATTTTTCCTGTTGCCATTTGGGGTGAATAGGATATAATCTTTTCTCTTCTGTCCGTTCTTCTGCATCTTCCTGCTTGAGATCCTTACAACTGTCAAGTCAGTTCAGTGAAAAACATCTCTCTCCCATCCCTTCCTTCATTCCCAAAGAAAATAGATACTTTGAAAGGCATGAAATATAATGCCAAGTGCTGCCTTCTTAAAGAATGTCTAAAATTCCTGTGAGACAATGCATTGTTTCAAAACAAAGCTATTTCAGGCAATTCTATCCTCATATGTACGAATCTATTCATCTGAAAGACACTTTTTTTTTTTTTAGCACAAATATTCTTGCTCTTGGGGTTTTATCTTTTAGGAGGAAAAAAGAAAGTGTTTTGGAAGATGAGTTTCACATTGTTACAATTTAAAATTAAACAAACAAAACTGGATTCTGCAGGAGTTCAAGCCGACTGCCGTTCTTGCTGGCCGTGTCTGGTCAAAGCCAGCACGATCCCCCTGGAACATCTTTTACAAACATTATTTCTTTGACAGTCAGCCTCCGGTGGGTTTTTTTTTTTCTTTTTTTTTGTGTCAAATGTTACCAAGAATCCTGTGCCGTGCTTCACTTTTAAAGGCAGAGCTTAGTGGGTTTGGTTTTACACGCTTTAGGGTCTTACATAGATCTTGGTGTGGTGGGAACTACCCCCAAGACTGCTCAATGTCTCCAATGTCCCCGTCCCCATTCAGCTTTCCCAGGACATTGGCACTGGCTTTATTGCTGTTTGGTGTGGCTGGTAGAGGGAGAACCAAAGTACTGGCTTTTTTGTAAGCCTTTTTCTACCGTCCAGGATGTAGCCTATGGATTTTTATGAACTTTGATTGATGAAACCACAGAGCTGGAAGGTTATGAGCTCTACAGAAGCATTGTCATTTCCAAAGGAAATCTTTTATGGAAGGCAGGTAGGTTTTGGCTAAGTAGAAAACCTCAGCTGCTGTTTTATATACTCTCCCCGTGCTTGAATTAATTGTGAACCGGGACAACTTGGCTAATGCTGCCACGCTGAAAGACCAGATGAGCCCGAAAGTATGGATAGAGCAATGATGCTTTAATTTCTTTCACTTGTTGCGCAGAAAGCGGGGCCTCAGACCATTAGTGCTACCTCCTTCCTCAGCACCAAGTCTGTTCACTTAAATTAGAGGTGAAAAACTATTTCTCCAGCTCCTGCGTTTTGACTCCGCTCCAAGTCTTTGGGTTTGTTATTGCAGTAGGAGAGAGATATTCACAGAGCGAGAGCACTAAAACGTGTAAAGTGCTCTCTGGGAAGTAAATTGTAGGTGTCCTACTATAGAAAGATTTAAAGGTGTCCCTTTTCATTTCAGTGCTGAGGGGAGCGTGGAAGAGCCTGGTTTTAGCAGCTGTTGGTAATTAGCTAGTTTGCAGTTTGCTAGTTCTATCAGAAATACGTGGTTTTTTTCAACAACCAAAAAAACCCAAACAAAAAACCAAAACAACAACCCAGAAACATCCTCTCTTAAGAAAAATTTCTGTTAAACAAAACCAAACAGTGGAAAAAAGTTAATTAGCAGCTGCTATTAACACTAAACTTTAACGCAGACACTGCTTTCTGAGAGCTTATCGTTAGGGCCAAATTAAAATACGGCCGAGATGGTTATTTTTTTTTTCCTAAATAAAACTGTCAACGAAGAGAATAAAAAAGTTTTTATGTTGACAGTAAAGCAAATGATTTTTTTTTAATCTTTTTTATTATTTTTTTTTTGTTTTCTCCCCGCTCTGTCGAGGTTTTGCCATGGTGCAGTATATCTGGTTGAGTTACGACGCCCAAAGGACAGGGAGGGACAATTGCTCTGAGAAATCACCACGGAGCCAAAGTCCTGTGGGCAGGGACAGGCTCCAGAGGCAAACCCGGGCGGAGGATTTATACAAATTTGCTGATGGTACCAAATTAGGAGGGCTGGCTGACACTCCAGAGGGCTGCGCCGCCATCCAGCGTGACCTGAACAGGCTGGAGAGCTGGGCAGAGAAGAACCTCACGAGGTTCAACAAGGACACATGTAGGGTCCTGCACCTGGGGAGGATGAACCCCAGGCACCAATACAGGTTAGGGATGGATCTTCTGAGAAGCACTACTGAGGATCCATCCAAGTTGGATCCATCAGGGTTGCTACATGTCCTGCTCAGCAGATGTGAAATGAAGAGAAGGCTTTGGAAAGTTGCCTTCTTGGTGGAAGTATCCATAAAAAAATCGCTCTAAAGAGCTCACTAATCCGCTATTATTTTGTCTATCTGAAGTAGTTCTTGGCAGTTTGCACTTGAAATTTGGGTTACTTGTGGTATATGAGGCAAGGGAATGGTTTGAATGTCATGGTTTGAAAGAGAGCAAGCATGCCTCTGCTTGGTACCTTCGTTGCGAGATGATGGCAGTCAGTGGTGGTTGCACATTTTGTCTGATGCTCTTTGTTGTAAACAAACAAATAGACAAATTATGGGTGGAGTGGTGGAGCAGCAGAAGCCATTCATTGTCTGTGTGTGCTCTGGGCCCACAGTGAGCAGAGAGAATGGGAATCCTTGAGCCATAACTCATTCTTCGGTCTCCAAACGTGCTGGAGCTGCTCCCTTCTTTGCACAGTGTCCAAGGACAGGGACTATTGGCAGCTGTACCAGGTCCCCCACCCCTCAGTTCCCCAATTTCACCACTTTTAGCAAAGAACATGCATTTAGCTCTTCAAAACTACCGTAACTTGGAGATCACCCTTAAGATGCCTTCAAAACCATTGTCTGCGATAACCTGAATTCACTTGGAGGCATCTTCAACATTTAATTAGACTAGTTATTTTGGCAGGGAGGAGGAAGGGGAAAAAAAAAAAGGCAGAACGCTTCGGAAAGAACAGCTTTTCCTTGGATTGTGACATCTGAATAATTTAGAGAGGGTTTGAGAACTATGCTTTATTTTAATTAGTTTCTGAATCAGTTTCTGCTTTGCCTATTCTTTCTCCCCCCCTCTTTGTACTGTTTATTTTTGATGACATCTGCAATCCTGGAGGAAAAAAAAAAAAAGAAAACGGAAGCAAATTAACTTGGTTCAAGCCATATCAGCACATCCCTTGGAAGATCACAGCAGTCAGCTGTAAAAAATGGGCTTATGCTGAAAGAAAATGAGGAGCTCAGAGGGCTGAAAATGTAGTTACCTATTTATTAACTACATCTATCTTTATCATTTTTTTTTTTTTTGTATGACACCAAAAAGTGTTCTTGGCACTTCACAGATGTGCACGGAGGATGTGAGGTGCCGGGGCACTATTTTAAGGCCACTGCTTTTAAATCTGCCAAACCCAGGGCAAAGCCCATGCTTTCACAAACTCTCGGTCTAAATAAGCACAGTCTGGGAGAGCAATGGGGGATGAAATGAGCCACGTTGTCCCCCTTGGACATGAACTATTTGCAAACTTAAATTGCCCCTAAAAAGAGATACTCTCTGTGGGTGCAAGGGAAGGAGCTACGACGCCCTTCTCATGAAGCTGGAGGCTACAGAAGTTGATAGAAGGATATATTTATCTTTGGCCTGTCGTTGCCAATCCACCTTCAACATTGGTAATCCCGTGTGCTTCCTGGGAAGGTAGGATTGTCTATGGAGCAAAAGGACGTGAAATACAGTTGTAATTTTAAGATAATTTTGGATGAAAAATGAAAAATTGCCTTAACTGATAAATTTTTGCAAATTAATAAAAGCCTCAGGTAGTATTTCAGCAAGAAAGAAAAGTGCCAAGCAGCCTGTCACAAAAAAAAAAAAGACAGAATGACTGAAATGTTTCATTTCAATATTTGTCAAACAATAAGTTTTGAATTTTTTATTTGAAGCGAACAGTTTGGGTTTTGAAATTTATACCCTCCCTCCCCTCTTTTTTTTTTTTTTTCCAGAAAGCTCAAAGTGAAATCATACTTTTTTTTTTTATGCCGAAACAATTTTTATTTGCAACCTTTCCTAAATGCTGGGAAGGCCAGTAAAAAAGAAATAAATAAAAATATTTGTGTAACTGTGTGAGAGAGGTGGTTTCTGAGCAGAGGGGGTTGTGATGGGCACTGACTCACTGGTTCTGCTCTGAGTTCAGTAAATGGTACCCGTAAGGAGGGTGATGGAGGTAATTCTGTCCCCGTGTCGCTCTGTCCTGCCAATCCTTTCCCGAGCGTTATCAACGAACGCGTGACAGTTATAAAGTGGATTATAAACCGGTCTGTGTGATAGAGCGAAGCCGAATCCATCAAACATCTATCACCCCGGATCTCAAATTGGACTCGAACCTCTGGCCGTGACGTTGTGGACAAAGTAACTTGTCACGTTTTGCCGACACCTTTCCTCTGCTTGGGGTGTCCCTCGTGGGACCCTGTTGCAATTCAGGCTGCTCCTTTCAGCTGTGTTTTCAGGATGTAATACGAAAATTACTAGGCATTAGGAAAAGGTCAGCTCTGTTAGACTCGCAGGGTAAGCAGGAGGAATGGAGTTGCTCTGAAGGTACTCATCATCTGTCATTACGTCTTATTAATCATCCCAAACAAATCTCGGACAGCAGCTCATTAGAGGGTGCGTGTCCTACAACCGTCTGTGATGGGTGCCGTTTTTACTGGGTCTTCTCCTTCTGACTTTTTCCACGGTGTTACTGATTGAGATTTTTATCGTGGCATTTCGATTATTGTGAGTATAAAATGCACGAAAACGTGTTACCTCCTTTGGGAAAAGCCAAAGAGAGAAAATCTGTGCCAAGGAGTGAGAGCTCACCCCAGTGAACAGCAGGGCTTCTGAACGGGGAAGTTACCATCTCACAAATCTGTAGGTTTGGTGCCTTTGTAATTCTTGTCTTCACACCTCAGGTGTGAAAGTTTAAGTGTTTCTTCTTTTCCATGTTTTTTTTGGTGGAGTAAAGAGAAGAGACTAGAGGTGCAAGCTTGGTGTAGGGCAATGCATGTTTATTTTATTCCTCATTTAAACGGGAATAATGGTGCAGGTTCTTCACTGGTGGCGATGACTGTAGGTGAATTTAACAAAGCAGGTATCACTAGGTGACCCGAGGTAAGAGACATCTGGATTCATGTCTCACATTTTTTTCACGGAATGATCTGAGGTTGGAAGGGACCACTGGAGATCATCTAGTGCAACCCCCTGCCAGAGCAGGTCCCACAGGAATGTGCCCAGGTGGGGTTTGAATGTCTCCAGAGAAGGAGACTCCACCACCTCCCTGGGCAGCCTGTTCCAGGGCTCTGCCACCCTCACAGGAAAGAAGTTCCTCCTCATGTTTAGGTGGAACTTCTTATGTTCAAGTTGGTGCCCATTTCCTCTGTCCCCAGAATTGCAGGTTTTGCAGAGAACACATTAACCTGGTTTCTGATGAATTTTTTACCTGACGGCTCAGAGTGATGAAAACAAAGCAATAGTCCCTTTGGAAGCAGATGGCAGTTGCTTTTTTGCAACCATAGGGACCAGACTCCCCTCTTGTGTAAACAGGCAAAGGTATGTGTGAGATAACTGGAATGATGCAATTCTGCTCAGCTCCAAAGGCTGTCCTAACTGTTTGCCTGGCTGTCTTCTCTAGCAGAGTAAAGCTTCTGATGAAGTACTGGGAAAGACGGGGAGACGGACAGGTTGGCCTCTGCCCAGTATTTTCAGGTCAACTTGTGTAAATGCAGTGGTCACCTTAATGCAACACCTGCACTGCTTCCTGTGCCTCTCTCCCAAGTTACCTTCCAGTATTTCTCTCACACCGGAGGGGTTCCCGTGAGACAAAGCCAAATGGTGTAAAGAGAATGACTCTGCTGTCACTCAGCAGCCACCTTCTTTCAACCACACAGCTCTACATGGTCACAGGCGAGGCAGAAATGTGTCCCAGCTCATGGTGGCACTTCTTACAGGGGTTGTAAGCCTTGTTATGGAAAGCACTTTTATCCGTATCACAGGTACTGCCAGAGAAACACTTTTTGTGGGAGCTTTACTCCTTGTTGGGTTGGATCTTGGTGGTGTAGGCTTTGCAGATCCAGGCTTTGGACCAACATGACTTCACATGTTGAAGGATTGACCTGTGGAGGCAGAGGCTGGGGGCTCTGTTGAGTCTGTCCATGTGGTGGTTTCCTTGGAGGCAGAGGACTTTCTCACGCTAGGATAGGAGATAACAAAGAATGGGAGCATCTTTGGTTTTGTCTAGGTTCTTCCTTTATATTAAGTAAAAGAAACAGGAGAAAGATGGCTGGTACGAATGGAGGTGGCCTCAAGGTAAGCAGGAGGGCTATGCTGATCCACGGCAAGTGGTATCACAGTCTTTATCTTGGTGATGTGGGCTAGCACCCATCTTCCCTCTCTGTGTTCGTAGAGGACTGAGCACAGTAGAGTACGCTTTCAAAATCCACCACAGTACAAGAAATGGATAATAGAGTATTTTGTTCCCTTCTTCCCCTGCAGAGTTTGGTGGTCTATTTTTATAGAGTTATATGTAAGATGAGGCCTGTAGGTAGCTTTTCAGCTCTCTTTCTATTTATCACGCTGCTGGGAGATCGATACATAGCAAGAAGTTCATAATTTGGTGCTTTTCTCCCCATATCCAGTGTTTATTTACAGAGACTGAATCTGTCATTGCAGATCAACTGGCAGCGACCAAGTGATTTTATGGTTACCATGGGAGCTCCGTTTTTGGGGGGGGTAAAAGGCAGGTGCACACCATGGTATTTGTTTATGGATAACCCTTTAAATAAAGGAGTAGTTGGGAAAGCAGGTGTGTTTCATGGGAGTTTCAGGAGTAACACATTTCAAGTCTCTTGAGTATTTGAAGGCAGATCTTTGTGTGTGGTGCCCTGCATTGATAGGGCTGGCAGGACCAGGAGACCTGTCCTCCCTGGCTTTAGATGAGCAGGTCCTGCCCTGGGGAGCTACAAGGCTGCCCTGGGCAGCGAAGGGTGGAGGGAGCAGACGGTTGACTGGGCTGTATCAATCCTTTTATTGCTTGGCCACCTCTAGAGGGTGACAAATGGCCACACTGAAAGTCGTTACCGTCACTTTGTCATGAGACACGCCATCATAAGACTTTAGGCAACTTTGTCATATGTCTATATCTTACCAGTGCTGGGAAGCTGTGGAGCAGTATGATGAAGGTGAACAGTCATTTACTGTTTCCCCTCATGCAGGAACTGGAGAGCATCAAATGAAATTGATGTTTTCCGTGTGGTTGAAACACAGCACTCCTTGTGCAGGGCTTTTTTTGATGCTAAAACTTCTCCCACAGCCTCTAGGAAGTCCTTGCGTTGCAGATATTTGGAAGGGAGGATGTTCTATGGAGGCAAACAAGCTTTCCCTGTATTTTTATTCTCTCTTGGGCCATGGTAAGGCACTGGGTTTGAGCTGGAATGACCTTTGGTCTGACTTGATATGATAATTCTTGTGTTGGGCTGCATTGTCATGGAACAAAACGTAACATTTTGCAAGAATCAGATGGTTTTGTACAGTATGATTGATGTGGACTGGGAAATCACATGAGGGCTTTGCAGAAGCAGAGTCGTATGCAATACAGTTCTCCAAGTCAGAAAAAGGAGGTGATGTTCTTACCACCAGGTATGGAAATGCAGCATAAAACCAACTTGGTCACATAGATCATCAGTGGACCTTTTAAATAAGCAGAGGAAAAAAAGTAAGTGCTTTTTCTCCCCAGAATGATGACACAAACTTTAAGCAAAATATACATATACGTGGAAATGCTTTCTATGTGTGGAATTAATAGTTTTAGCAAAAGCTTTACGTTTCTGGAAATCAGAAGAGGGTTTCTATCCAGGAGGGACGTGAACCCCAGTAACACTGAGAGGACAAAATGGTCAGTGGTGCAGGGGGAAGGGTGTGATGTGGGGACTTTTGAGCGCAGAAGAAGGGACTTTCATTCATGCATAAGCCACGAGTAACCGGAGAATTCACTCCCAACATAAAGATATCCAAAAGCCTATTTTCAAGATTTAGTATCTTAGATACCCAGCATTGAAGGAGAAAGTCTTTTTTTTTTTAAGTAGGAAAGTGAAGGCAAGGTTTGGAATCTGATGTCAGCAATTGTTAAGCAAGATGCCACCCAGACACAGCTGCTTTGTCAGCAGCCTCTCCACATCTATTTTTCTTCTGCGAGGGACCGCAGAGATGCTTGTGACACAATTCTGTACTATGGTGCCATTGTTGCATACAGAATGCGAGAGGGGAGAATGTTTGGAAGGAGGCACAGAAATAAAATAATTAAAAAAAAAAACCCAACCAAAAAAACCCAAGAAAAATAAATTAAAAGCATCGGGACAGCCGGGCTGAATAAGACCAGCTGAGGACCTGACTCATGTTGCGATGTCTGTGGCACAGCAGATGCAGGCACACGCATTGTGCTTACTGCCCCGGGGGGAGTAGCTGAAAGGAAGAAAAAAGACATTTCTAGAACAATACTGGCATAAGGCACGTATTACAATGCTGACCCCCCCCCCGATGCGTTATGGTTTTTAGAGTAGTTGTGTGGGTGTGTGGTGTTTGAAGGAGAAAGGAGAGAAGCTGCAATGACTCACCTCTTCTTCCCCTCCCGGCTTTTGCACCACGGGCAAAGCTTGGTGGGACTTCAAAGCTTTTTCTGGCCGTACCACAAAGATGCACGTTGACCTTTTAATGTCTTTTAAGGTCACGTTGGGACCGTTTTGCTTCACTTGACATAATCCAGTCCAGCAAAGGCTGCCCAAGAGAGGGGGTGTCCTGGCTGCCCCGGGGTGCATCAGCAGCTCTCCCCCCACCCCTTTGCTCTCCCCTCGGGCACAAGGAGCTCATTGATTAATGATGTTTTTTTCCTTGGGTCTTTTGAGGGTTTGTGTCCTCTGTAAAGGATAAAACAGCAGCCTGTTTTAGCCCCGATTGTGCAGGAGTGAAGCCTGCACTGTCTGAATTTCCCTGCTGGGTGGTGGGATGCAGGTTTGTGTGGGTTTCCCCCCCCCACCTCCAGTGGCATCTCCTTGGAGGTGAGCTCTGGAAAAACCTTGTCCACGAGGAAAGTCCAGGGAAGGTTTGCATTAAGTCTGATGGGGATAAAGCCTTAGCCGATAAGGCAAACACATAAGTGATGTATTCCATTTCTACTTTACATGATTAACACGGGGAACCAAATGCCTGTATCAAATTCGGTGTCTGCTGTCGTTACGCCAAGTTTCGGGGCTCAGACAGCTGGCAACCGGTACGGAATCGCTTTGGAAATACAAACCATTTGCAAATGGCCCTAATTCTTTTACTCCCTTTTCCCTTAGCTATTTTTACCTCTCTTTTTATGCGTTCCTAATTATGTTTGCAAGGGGCTTTTCAGAACCGTTTTGCGGCGCGGTGGTTTGTAGCGCAGAGAAGGTGATGCCCGGTCGGGCTGAGCCCCCCTCCGGCCCCACCGAGGAGCTGCTGGGGGTCCCATTGCCCCTCAGTTCCCTTCAAAGGGAAGCTCCGACGCAACATTTCTGTGGCCAGAGAGCAAAAAAACACGAGTCTCATGGGAAGAGCTCAGTTTCCTTTGATCTTCGGTGGATTTGGCAGTTCAGCATCCCTTGATTCACCAGCCTGGCAGAGAGCTGGGATGCCTGCAAAGCAGGTCAAGGCCATTGTAATTCCACCATGGAACAAAAAAACCCCCATTTTTGGACTTTTTTTTTTTCATAACAGCGGCCAAGTGTGTCCCCTGCCCCATAGAGAGGTCGGCCCCAGCGGTTTGTGGTGTTGGGGGGGTGAAACCCTGGCTCAGCAAGGTCTCCCTGGCCCCATTTTGGCTCCTGGCCACGCTCATGTGGCCACCACAGCCAAGCCAGTGTCCAGGAGAGGAAAAAACCACCCACATGAGAAATAAACCAAAATTATCTGCGGCAAGAGGACAGCTGTGTGGTGCAGGAACGTTCACAGCTCGTCGGATGGTGATTCTATTCCTGGGTGCAGAAGCAATGGTGTGGATGGTTGGGGAGCCACCGGTGCATCCAGAGCCTTGGAGAAGAGTTTTCCAGGGGTTTCCAGCTGTTCCCTCTTCTCTTGCAGGGCAGGGGAGGGGGCTGTGGGAGCTTGATGCAGCCCCCTCTCATGCCCACCCACTGCTGCAAAAGAGGAGCTGCCAAAGCTGGAGCCTGGAATAACTGATTTTTTCCTGTGCAATAGTGTCCGGGTACCCTGTTTATGTGTATGTGTATATATACATATATATATGCACGTATATATATATATATACATATGCATAAATACATACATATATATATTATTTTGGTAGCCTGAATAGTAGTTCTGTATGGAAAATCTCTGAGCCTATGTTAGACTTTTTTTTTTAATCCTTTTTTTTTTAATTATTATTATTATTTTATATTTTTAACCCCTCCTGATATTTCCTAAGTCCGCATTGACTGTGTGTTCCCAGCTCCCCGAATGATTCTAGTGATGAAGAGGGAGATCAAATGCAGAGATGCAGGTTCTGCTGAGCTTGGGTGGAAAGCAGTTACCCCTCCTTTATTCCCCAGAACTGATCACTGCCATAAGAGCTTCTTTTGGGCTAAAATAACCAAAATAGGTGATGTTGGTTGTCAGCAGTTGGGGATGTTAAGGCTCAAATGAGTCTTGCGTTAACGTGTTCCATGCTATGGGCTGTAATTCTGTGAGGATGGCTCTTCTTTCCTGCTTCTCTCCCCGTCCTACGTGGTTAATTGGCCTGACCTAGATGCCTCAGGATATAAAGATATGAGGAAAAATCCACTCATGCCAAACGCTGGGACTAATAATTAAAAGGGTTAATTATCTTTAATACTGGGAGCCGTTGGAGCTGAATGAAATGAGATAGCAGCTTAGAGTGTGTTTGCTGGGTGTGTGGGAGGAAGGTGTGGAGGCTGTTTATTTACAATTTTTCCCTTTCCGGAGAGCTGGTGTAAACCAGGGCTAACCTCACCCCCGTCAAAAAAATCAATGAGAATCCTCCTTGGCTTTGATTTTGTTGCTGTTTCACTTGACCTTTAAACTTTACCTGCTGGGTACGCCAGGAGTCAGCAAACCAAAACAGTTTGGACGTGTCTGAATAAAAGCCAAACCCCTGAGCTGGAGCTTTGACCTAAGTATTGGATGGGAGCGGTGGCTGGTTTTGGTGCTGGGAGGTTTGCAGCTCACGACCACCCCTCGGTGTCCCTGCTGAGATGTGTTGGGTCGCTGCAGGATCCCAGGGCAGCCCCCAATGACAATTTGCACGAGCGTTTTTAGCTAAGCCATTTTCTCATGGAAAGAAATTGGGGTCTTCCAGGAGGAGGGAGGGACTCTCTATGAAGGTGTGTAGCAATAGAACAAGGAGTAATGGGTTTGAGTGGAAAGAGGGGAGATTGAGATGAGATATCAGGAAGAAATTATTTCTGTGAGTATGGTGAGAGCCTGGTCCAGGTTGCCCAGAGAAACTGTGGCTGCCCCATCCCTGGAGGGGTTCAAGGGCAGGTTGGATGGGGCTTGGAGCAACCTGGTCTGGTGGGAGGTGTCCCTGCCCAGGGCAGGGGGCTGGAACAGGATGGTCTTTAACGTCCCTTCCAACTCTAACCATTCTATGATTCCATGAAGTGGAAGAGCCCCAAAACCCAACTTCTCTGTTGCAGCTTCTTGCTCTGCCCTTCCCAGGGTTGTTTGTCTGGGGATCCACCATGGTTTTACCCCAGAAGTATCATTCGAATCCTTTTACAGGTTTTGCTGACCAATAGGTTACAGAAACACCTAAATAAAGGTGAAATCATATACATATATATAACTGGGTGCAGGGTATGCAGCTCTGCACAGCAGCTTTAACTGCCTAGGGCTACCTGTGAGCAGGCTTTAAGTCCTCGGTGATAGGCTTGGCACAGCAATGCTGGATTTAAAGGATTTTTTTGGCAGGATGGAGCCTAAGCAAGCTGTAAGACTCCATGACTTCAGCCTTTGTTCTGAGACAGGTAATTCCCTTTGAACCAAGTTTTGGGTGCTGGAAGCTATTTCTGAGAGCTGAGATTGCTCCAAATTCCTCCAGGCCTCGGTGCTCTTGGAGCGTAGGTTGGAACAGAAGTAATTCCCCTCCACTGGGGCTCCCTGGATGGCACGTGCCAAGAGGAACATGGTGGTGGGATGGGGTCGCCGTACCTTGGAGGGAGCAAGTGTCAGGCAGACTGTGAGCTTTTGCTAAGAAAAAAAGAAAAAGGTAGATATATTTGTAGATGTTTAACCCTTATTCTGTGCTATGCTCTTGCTTTGGAACCCACTAAACACCCTGGCTCAGGAGAAATAGGCTCAGGGTGAGGATGAGCAGGTTGGAGCTGCAGGAACAAGCTGTGGCCGCGAGAGTAAAGGAAGCATTCCAACTGAAAAGGTGTTCTGTTCCATTTCTGCCCTCTTTCCCCAGTAATTTATCCCAGTTTTCACCTCTTCTTAAACCGTCAGCTTTACCATATGCACATTCGGGAGTAATCACCGTGCTCACAGCTGCTGCGCTGTGAAACTCTCAAAACTTGATTTCAACTTTAAAAATGTTATTCTGCAAGAAAATGAAAGAAATTATATTAAAAAAAAAGGTGTCAGTGTCGTGTATATCTGTGGAATTAGGTGTTTAAAATGGAGACCAACCCGTGTTAGCTCACTCGGGACGAAGCCAAATCAAGAGTGTTATCAGTCTTAATGACTTGCTGAGATTATGTAGCCGAGTTGTGGGTGCCATCGTTTTGGGGTTTGTTTTTTTTAAGGAGAGCACATTAAAACCGGGTATTTTGGCTTGCTGCATAATGGCAGTGTTATGCTGTGTGCCAGGAATTCAGTGGGATGCTCCTTTCTTTGGATCACTTATCTGTTATCACTCCAGACAATGAGTATCTGATACAAAATAAAAGTGATGGATGCCAAGTGAACCAGTGAGTGGGGAGAAGATACTGTGGTTCATTGACTAACCCAATTACTTTGAGGGGTATTTAAATGCATCTCTAGCTTTTTTTTTTTTTTTTTTATTCTGCATGGGCTATTATAGATGAATTCTGTGATGATTCAGCCTAGGAAAAATTAACCTGTTCTGTTCCATGTGGGATGCTGGTGGTGGCAGGAGAACGATGATGTGGTTAAGGATGATGTGGGTCTGGACACTGAAAATTATTTTAACATTTATGATTTAATTGCAGCAGCGCAGCGTAGCTGTTAATACTTCCAAACTGAACTAAAACTGAATGTTGATTGGAAATACGGAATGGACTATGTAGCTTTAGGCAGCAAACAGTATGCAGCATCTTAATGCATCCACTTGAGTTTATCCCTCATTTCACTGCTGGGTTTGCTGTCCTGCCCCGACAGAAAACGGGGTGGATTGATGAGTTTGCCACAGAAAAATCAAAGCAGCTGTTAACCGAAGCAGGGAAAATCCCTCAAGAATTTATCTGCAAATAAGTAAATAAAACCCTGGATTGGCTTTGCTGGTGTTTGCACCCATCTTGCATTTTGTTCTGAGGAGATTGTAACAGATCAGTTTGTTTGCAAAGACTTTCACATAAGCAGGGAATTAGAGGTTGATGGGAAAGAATATGAATAGAAAGACATTTTGAACTTTTAAATATCAACAAGCTCACTGGAAACTTTTTCAATAAGAGGGGCCAAAAATAAAACACCACCATCTATATATAAATATCTTGTCCAAATTAATGAACAAGGTCCACATTTTCAGTATCAGATACCAAATTCCTTATGAACAGCTCCAGCTGTCATGAAAAATATTCAAACTGATGGCAAATTGGAAAATCTGGTGCTGCTTTTGGACAGTTTGTACCTAGATGAGTTCTTATTCTGTCCAATCTATCAGCTCAACTTTTAATGAGAGCTTAGAACAAACAGAAGCCACCCAATTATCAAGAAAACCCTGTTATCCACTATCACAAAAGAAGTCCTGAACAAAAAACAATTTAAAAAAATATATTTTATATTGGCATACAAAGTGCACAGACCAGGGCAACGCAGGGGCATGGTTGACCACGAACTCATTCCGATGTCCAGCTAAAACCCACCAACCAGTTAACCTGGACATTGAGGTGTCTTCCTCTGCAGCTGTTGAGTTCAGACAGTGGCAAAATGAGGTTGGAACTTAAAGACATCCGAGAGGCTGAGGAGCAGAAAATCATGAACATGAAGAATTATTTTTGCAGATCAGCACGTGCAAGCGGACAAGGAAAGCCTTTAAATTGAGTACGTGCTGTCAGTGAGGTGTAGTCAAATAATTAGTGGAATCCAGGGAGTGGAAGAATATATGGGAAAATGGGAATATTGGTTAATGGGAGGCCAACAGGGGGCAATGGGGGACTTCCCTGCCTGTGGCTGTAGCCCGCCTGCGGCCATTACCATTAGCCCAAATTGTTGTCTGTTGGGCTGTGAAGTGTTACACGTTCCGTTTAATTAACACCTTAAATTTGATCTTGATGGTGTGGGAGCTCCTGGAGAAAATGAAATAAATTCACAACTTGTATTAACAAAGGCAGTGCTTGCAAAGGGATGGAAAAAAAAAATAAATGACCCTGGAAGTGTTACAATGGGTATGAGGGATAGAGCCAAGTGAGGACCACAGTCTCACCGTGCAGAGCAGCTCGATGGAAGATCTACCCTGGCTTTGGTGGGACCCAGCTTGGGTGGGCAATGGTCTCACCTGCTGACGTGCCAATCTGTGGAGCCTTTCTCCAGGCGCTGGGTTGATGTAGCCCCATCCCGAGCTTCCTTCTGCTGAGGGGGCACAGCTCTCTCCAAACCCAGAGGAATGACACCGTATTGTTGAGCACTGATGATTAATCAACAGACTAATTATCATTCCTGGAGCAGTCTCTCAGTAGCATTTCTGTCAGGGAGAGTGAAGGCTGAGAAATGAGATTTAGTATGCAGCGAATACGAGCTGTTTCCCACACGGCCTGCCACCAGATGACACTGGAGAAGGTTTTAATGTTCCAGGAGTAGGAGGACTACTTCTGTGTGTAATTATGGTTTGGTGGCCAATGTGAGACAAAAGCCTTTCAAAAAAAGATGAATTTGAATTTGTTTTAAGAAAAGAAAAAGAATGGATTAGATTTTCTGTGGACCATCATGCATATCTACTAGTGGAGGCCCTCAAAAACGTGTGGGGACATTTGACAAGAAGTATGTACATAGGGCTGGGTCTGCTTTGGGAAGAAGGATGGACTTAGTAATTCCTTGAGTTTCCTTCCAGCCATATTTCTGAGGAGGAGGATGATGATGATGATTATTATTATTGCCAAAGATACCCAGAAAGCGTGTTATTCCCCCTTCTTTTATAGGGAAATAATAGTTTCTCAAGTAGTTCAGCATGCAGAACGTATTCCCTGTGGACACATCCTGGCTTTAGGAGCAGGGAATGGCATGGGCTGTAGTACTTGCTTGGTGGGCAGTACCGAGGAACCACCTTCCATGTGGGACTTGAAATTCCTCCCACCTTCCAGCAGCTGGGATGTGAACCAGCAATGTCCTTCTCAGGTCTCCCCTAGGATTCCTGCTCCTGTTTCATCACGGGCAGTATCTCTTTGTCGTTCCACGAGATGCCTGCCCTGCTTGTGTTTCTTGCGTTATTGAATTTTCTGGGCCCACTGGAGTGCTCGGTGCGTGACATCACCCACAGAAGCAGCTCTGGCTGCTTATTTTGGGGTGTTTGGGTTGGTTTGTTTGGGTTTTTTTACCTGAAATATTTTCTGTATTCTCTGTATGTCAGTTGAAAATTGGGGGTGCAGTCCCCCTAGAAGGAGTGAGCAGAGGGTGCTTGGTGCTGTGGCAGGAGCAACCTGCAGGCAAAGCCTGTGGTGATGTGGAGGAAGATTAATATAATCTTATTTATGCCTATAAATACTGAAAAGGTGAGTGTCAAGAGAATGGGGCCAGTCTTTTGTCAGTGATGCCCAGTGACAGGACAAGAGGAAATGGGCACAAACTTGAACTTGATGGAAGAAGCTCCATCTAAACATGGGGAGAAACTTCCTTACTTTGAGGGTGGCAGAGCCCTGGCAGAGGCTGCCCAGAGAGGTGGTGGAGTCTCCTTCTCTGGAGACATTCAAA
>JAOTQQ010000052.1:2441704-2453537 GCA_026546715.1 Gallinago undulata
TTGTGCTCCAGACCCCTCACCAGCTTCATTGCCCTTCTCTGGACCCACTCCAGCACCTCAATGTCTTTTTTGTGGTAGGGAGCCCAAAACTGGACACAGGACTCGATGCCACAACCCAAGCAGGACCCCACGCTCAGAAGCACTGAGGGTGTGAGGCGAGGTCCTCACGGCAGGAAATTTCCATGGTCTCAGCCCCCTTTCCCATCTGCAAACCTGGAGGGTGTCAGCTGAAGACCTCGAGAGTCATTTTACGAAGGTGGCAATAAAACGATGTGCGTTTTCCAATTAATGCTGCAGGTAGCCTTACTTCATTTCTCGTTGCCCACACGACGCAGCAGCGCTCAGGTCATCCTGGCCTCTCTGAAGAGGCAGGAGGAAACGGATAGGACTTCTGCGGGATGTCTTTGCCGGCAGCTTTCCTTCTTTTTAATAGAAGACATCAAAAGGGATCGTAGAGAACTTACGGTAGAGACTAAACGTGCAGCACCAGGATAAATAAGGCACACGGGCTTTGGGATTTAGAGGATATCCCTTCATTTTCACTCGGTGTAGTCCGGTCTCTCCTTTTTCAGTTTTCATGACAGATCTGACAAAGACAATCTTCTCTTTTGATGCTGGGCTGTGAGGACTGCCAGACGCTTAGCTCTGTCAGAGCGTGCAGTTTTGATCAAACCAAACCAATTATCCTACCAGAGTGATAGTTTGCCCTGCGGAGTGTGTCCATCTCACAAGACACTGCTGAACTTTTTCCTTTATTTTTTTTATTATTTTTTTTTTTTAATGCACATATGTATTTTTTAGACTTACACCATTATTTGATTAGATTACTGCTCTGCTAGGGAGCAAATGAGACACTGCCGTGGAGGTAAGATGCCTTCAGCTAAATAAAGACTTAATTTGTGGCCCGGGTAGTTCAACACAGAGAAGACAAGTGCGTTCAGGCTGGAAGATCGATGATGTTGACAGCTTTTGAAAATTGTAAAATGTAACTGTTATTAGAGTAAGGTGGTGGGTGAGAAACAACACGGCCCAAAGAAGATGTTGTCAGCAGGGCTAAGATATAGAGATATAGATAGATATATACACACTTTGGATGACTTGAGAGGTGCTGAGGAGGTTTATAGCTGGTTTGAATCTCCTGATCGGGTGTGAGATGTCTGGGAGCTGATCACAGAATAACTTTTGGAAATGTAAAAGTGCCAGGCCAGGCTGTAAAAATTAGGGTGAAATCGGGAAAGAGCTCAGCAATACGACAGTTCTGCGGGGCTTTAAGTGACACCGCTGAGCAACATTTCTTTCCTCTTTAATTACTGGAGACGTGATTGAGGCCGGGAAAGTCTGTTCCCACATCCCCTGGGGCAGAGGCTGTGCAGGGAGGACTTTTGGAGGTGACCAGCCTCAGCAGACCCTGTGGGCAGGATCCCATCACCTCGTGCAGCAGGACCTTTTAGCCCAGGAAAGGAAAGAGAAGGTCATTGCACTAAAAATAACCTAGGCTGCTTTGCAAGTCGTTTAAAAGCTTGAAGAGAGCTGCTTATTTTTTAGAATCCATTGGAAAGTATTCATCAAAATTTTTTACTTTTTTTTTTTTAAAGGTCACCTATTTCCTGAAAGGAAATTATTCCTCATTCTGAGATACTCAAATTCGCTGTCACTCTGTGTCTCCCCTAATGTGTGGTGCCCTCAAAGACACTTGGCTCTAATTCTGCAGCTCTCCTGAGTGGCATCGCCCTCTTTTCTCACAGGGCTTTTGTGGGGTTCTTTTCCAGCCCTCTCCAATTCTTACACCGCCGTCGGCATCCTTCCCAACGAGTCCCCTCCGACTCTTCTCCCAGGGCTCCTGTGTGAACGTTGTCATGTTTTACACCTAGCGTGTGCTGATGATTCCTTCAAGACGGATTTTAAAATGTCTTTTGTGCGTTTTTGCAAGCTCTTTTGCTCCACACCCCTCTCTGCTGTCACCCTGTTCCTTCCCTGCTGGAGCCCAAACCACACTCCCTCTCCCGTCTCCCCCATTCAAGCTGCAGAAGATGATGTGTTAAACCGGTATGTTAAATCTGAACTGATCAGGGTTTGCATAGGACCAACTATTATTTTTTTATAATGCCCGTCTCAAAATATTATTTTGCTGTCTTACATGTTTTTTTTTTTTGCTTTGTCGTGGCTTTTCTTAATTAGTTTTTGACTTGCAGCTGTAAAAATTCCAAAGGATTCACTGATCTCTGAATTGATTTCCACACACGCTATAGAGAGCATGGTGGAAATTACACTGGAAATTGAACATCATATAGTGTGATAAATAGTAATTTGGAGGTATATTAACCTGCTTCCTTTAGGTAAAGAATGTCTTCTGCAATAACTGTCCTCGTTCAGGAGCTGACATTGCCTCCTGATGAGGCATTTATCTTATGAGTTGATTATCTTTCCATGAAAACACTTCACCTCTGGCCTTTCCAGATGCTACGGTGGGCTGTGCTTACACGCTGATGGGTGGCTTGTGGTGGCAGGAGGGCAACTGGGAATAGGAGGTGTTCTGCCTACCCTAAATCATTGAGGTGGTGACAACTTGTGGAAAAGCTTCTCTTAGATGAAACCTAATTCCCTTCCTTTCACTAAAAGACAACTTGTCTAGCAAAGCAAAATGGGTCAATGTAACAGAAGATCCCGCGGAAAGTGTGAAGCAGGTTCTCTTTTGAGAAAAAGAAATACATTTTGCCTTTTTTTTTTTTTTCTAAATGTTTGTGACAAAGCATCTTGTTAGTCCCTGCACCTTCAACCTCAGCGTGAAAGCTGATGGTGAGACCTGAGAGTACAAGTTCCTTGGCAGGCTCAAGAGGGTCCTTGGTCCTCAGTCTTCCCGACTCCCCCTTTTCTCCCCAGATGGTCCTTGAGCTGCTCCAAGGCTCTCTGGACCAAGCTGAGTTCCCAGGCTGCTCAGGGAGGCAGCTGCCAGGAGCCCTTCCTTGCATGCTGTGTTTCAAAATCGGCCAAAGATCCCTCAGCATCCACCTTAAAATTGCAGAAATCCAGCTGTGGGGAAAAAACATCAGGCTGAGGGTGTTCTGCCCCAAACCAGCACGTGGGACTTGCCGCCCTACACATTATGTGAAGCTGAAATAGCCCTTTTCCCACCAGCCCAATGTGTGACATAAATCAAAATGCTGTCGACAATTTTTTGACAACATTTTTCTTTCCCTCCCGTGGCAGCGCCGAGGTGAGTGGGAATTGTAATCGCTCTCTCCCCCTTCCTTCCAATTAGTGGTCCCTCTTTTGTGCGTCCTAAAATCGGCCCCTTGTGGCATCTGCGTGTCTCCACGGCATTAACGTTTCCAAATTGGCACGGAGCAAGGCTGTAGCTCAGCAACCCAACCAGCTGATGTGCTTGTTTTAGCTAAAAAGAGGGTACACGTGTGTGCACCGGGGAGGGGGGGGAGGTTCAGAGGGGAATGGCTGAGATGACTAATTGCTTGGGGATTTTAACCCAATTAAGACCAGTTAATGGACTTAGGAGGTGGATCGTTTGTAAATATCACCCAGAGTTGGAACTGCTTAATTGAAAAGAGTTTTGAAGTTCCCCAGGTCTGAGTCGACGTGAGTTCCCAGGGCCCAGCGCCCGTCGCTGCGAGACATCTAGGGGGGAGGAAAAAAAAAATATCAGATTTTGTGTAATCACGTACTTTTCCTGTACCTGATGACTGAGCACATTTTGTTAGGGCTTTTCTCATCTTTCAAGCAGACACGGAGCTGAGGTCCTGACCACGGGTGGTCATTAGAGATCCCACGCCGTTTCCAACAGCGGTGCTCTGGCCAGATTCCAAATCGGGTAATTACATTACGTTTCCCCAAATTCCCCCTGTAGTTTCCACTGGATACAATTTTCTCTTTCACATCCTGCCTGGATCCATACTGTAGCCCTGTAACTAATTAATTTAAGAGCCTTGAAAGTATAAAACGCTATGTAAGTTCTGTGAGTACTATTATGAGTAGTGTCCCAGTGTGATGCTGAACAGCTGCCGTGGGCCAGCCCCGGAGGTGGCTCTATCAGAGAAGGGAGATCCTTCTGAAAAGCTTTGAGGCTCATCGAGAGGACAGTCTATGAACCCACAACAAAATAATGGCCCTGGAAAAAGGAATAAGCAAGTAGATTGCGTTTATTGAACTTTGCAAAGTTTAATACCAGTATAACCTTCTTCTTTTAATCCTCTTGAATGAAAGAGTTTTATTAATATATTCTTGTGATGTTGATTTGCTCTCATTTATGTTACGGTTACCCACACAGAGATTAGCATCTCCTTATGGTAAGAACTGTATAAACTGTCGTAAGGGTTGGAGTTCATAATCCAAATAAATCACATGGGCAAGGAGATGAAGAATAGAAGAACTGTTCACCCCTATCTAGAAGCGATGGTTGCATGGACCAGCATTTTTAAGCCACCTCTCTGTAAGCCAGGGTTCAAGGTCACCAACTTGGAAAATACCCACAGGCAGCTTTTCATGGTTGGGACTTCTCAAAGCGTGTTGGTTGAGTTAAATCCTGCTCCTGGAGAGGCCATGGACAGGGGGCCGATGGACAAAACCCTTTGAGTCCTTTGGTGGTACTCTTGGGAAGGCCAATGGTTCTCCATCTAGCTGCAGGTGGCTGCCCAAGCACCGACGTCAGCCAGGACAGCAGTGGCTGTGCCGTGTAGCTGTCCCATATCCTTGGCACTAGCTCTGGAGCTTGATGTGCTGCAAATATCCCCCAAATGGTCTGAATTTTCAGAGGTGCTGAACTCTTCTAGGTCATCACCTGTTGAGAAACGGGGCTTTGGTGGTCTCTGTTCAGGCACCCGTGCGCGGAGCTGTTTTTTCCAGTGGCAATAAATGCCTCTGCTCTTTATGGTGGCAATGTTCCTACCCTGCTGGGGTGACAAGGTCAGAGCAGAGGGGCACTCAGTGTCCTCTGTCTTTCTTCCAAACACATCTGAGGAGCAGGATGGCAGAGGCCAGCCAGGTGATGCGGAGGGAAGGCAAAGCTGTTACCCACCCCTGTGTTTGCTTATCTTGCTCGTTCAGTGACCGAGTGAGTTGTTCTGTGGCCTCTGCAATTATTATATTTCATGTTTTAATATAAAAGGAAACGCTTGCTTCGAGGGGAGCTGTTATTTTCAAGGGATGAAACTCCAGCCTGAGGAAATCGCAGGGGTGCGGTGTGCCATCTGTTTAGCTGCTTTAGTTATGGTGGGCTTTATGGAACCCATTTTGCTCAGGAGGGTGAACTGGATGTGAATGGGTGACAGTGACATTTAGAAGAGAGGGCCTGGCAAATGAGAGAGCACGAGAGTCTCCCGTGGAATGTTAAATACCGAATAAAATATGAATGGTGCTGTGTTGTTACTAAAATGAGCTATTTTTAATGGTTCCACTCATAACCCGCCAGCCCTCTGACGTGACGGTTAGCAACTGCACCCAGAAAACATGAATAATAAAGAAAGCAGTTTAAAAGTTGGCCTATATATTAAAATATATTCTGACGTGGGTCTCAGGTGTCTCTAATGAAGAAAGATGATTGCACAAAGAGCTAACAAGAAAATCATGGATTTCTCCCTCCCACCTGAAAGTTATTGATTTAATTTAGTGTAATGATGCAGAGAAAAACCAAACAGGTTTGATGGAAATTTTCTGTGCTGTTTTTGAACAGCAGCAGGGGGAGGTGTACTCATACTAGGCGAAGAAAAGGAAATAAAATTTTTCTGCCCCAAAGAGTGGCCCAACCTCAAGGCCACAGCCGTGGGACTCTTTAGCTGTCTCTCCTGTTAGAGCTGCCTTGTGGGGCTGGGCAAGATCTGAGCACAAGAGGTTGTGTTGAGTGGTGGGTCAGGGTTGTTCTGTGTGAGCAAGGAAAGATAGAGGTCTTGTTTCTGGAGTGTCGGGTCCCAGTTCTGCTCCCAAGGCTTTTATTGTCTTTGAGGCTCAGTGGAGAAAATATAGAAATTGCACTGGAAGCAAGGATCAGGACCCAGGAGTGGGCTTCGGTGGACTGAGGGAGCTGGGACTCTTTGGCTTGGTGAAGATAAGGCTGAGGGAAGACCTTATCAATGCTTATAAATATCCAAAGGGTGGGTTGAAGGATGTTGGAGCTGGACTCTTTTCAGTGGTTCCCAATGACAGGATGAGGGGTAATAGGCTCAAGATGGAACATGGGAAGTTCCAGTCAAATATGAGGAAAAATTTCTTTCGGGTGAGGGTGGCAGAGCCCTGGCGGAGGCTGCCGAGGGAGGTCATGGAGTCCCCTTCTCTGGAGAACTTCAAGCCCCTCCTGGATGCCGTCCTGAGTGATATGCTCTGGGCAGCCCTGCTTTGGCAGGGGAGTTGGACTGGATGATCTCTAGAGGTCCCTTCCAACTCTGACAATTCCGTGATTCGGTGCGCTACAGAAATTGTAAAACGTGTTGGTCGAGGCCCAGAACGTGTTGGTTTCTCTACTGACTTGGCTGCTTCTTTCCCCTGCGATGCTAATCCCCCTCTGAAAGGTTGTGGCACTGGTGAGCGCCGTTGTCTCCGTCAGGGGGAGGAGGACACTGGGTTTAGCAGGTTCCCAAGCCCTGAACCAGGAAAGCAAAGGTTACCCGGGCCAGGAAGCAGCTTGAGGACATGTTAGTGCTTGGGAGCATCCTTAAGGAAGAGGAAATCTGTGGTAAGGGACCGATAAAGAGCCACGCTGACACACAGGAGGGTTAGCACTCTGACAGAGATGCTGTCTCTTGCTTTGAAAAAAATTATTCCTTGCTGCTGAAAAAAAATTGGTCTTTTGGTCTCTATCTTGTCCTCCATCCTTCTGTCTTTGAGAGAGAAGATGCTTCCATGTGTTCCTGGTAGGAAACAGAGGAGTGCTGTGGGAAAGGCAAGATTTAGGAGGGCAGCCGAGGTGCTTGCCTATCTGCTGGGCTGCCCTGAGCCCCTGGTCCTGTGGCCTTGAGGATGCTCCAGGAGCTGGAGCTCCAGTGGTGCAATGCGTCCTCTGCACCTCCTTAGTCCTCCCTGTGTCCTACGTGTCCTTCTCTTTGTGCACTCAGTCAGTCCCCACTGCTCAGGTAAGAGAAACACATCTGGAGCTTGAAATGACAGAAACTGGCCAAATCAGCCCCAGTACAAGGCCAGGTTGTCTCACTGGTGAGCTGTGGTTGTTACAACTGTGTGGCTTCTTCCACCAGTCATAGACAATGAACCGGTAATTTAGGCACATATATTTTTTCCAAGGTTTTGACCAAGACCTTGTTTCCATCCAGAAAAATGAAGGTGGGCGATTTCCAAACCAGACATTCATGAGTATAATCCTTATTTGTATGAGAACTTCTACAAGCCTAAGCTCTTTACTGCCATTGCACTTGTCGTGCCTTTAGTGGCTGTAGGTACCTAAGGGGTAGACCTTCAGAAGAAACGACATCATCAGTCAAGTTCAGCAATCCTTTTCCAGGCAGATGTTGAAGGATTTGCCAGGACCTCATGATACATACACCTGGGAACCTCGGAATTTGATTTAAAGGTGCTCACAGAGTAGTAATTAACTTGGAACCGCCAAGCACAAATACAGTTTGAGGAAATAATATTTCAGCTTTTCAGCGCTTAAATGGAAAAATGAATTAATCATTGGCAATTACTGAGTTAAAAGACTTAACTCATGACTTGAAATACTCCCACACAATCTTGTTTCCAAAGCTTTCATTAACTGAGCTAATAATTACTACTACAATTAGAGATGTGAGGCATTAAAAAGTCCAAGATAATAAAACATATGTAGTTGTTTGAAAAAAATTTACCAGTCAGTTTTGCAGCAGTGTAAGAAATACACCTTGTCTCTTGTTTGGAAATGTTCCATTTTCACACAAATGCTCGCCTTTTTGGACAGTAAAACTGTCTCTGGTGCTGGAAAAAAGCAGCTCTTGCTCCTTGTGTCTACCTGGGGGGAGGCTGTGGTCACCATCATGGGTATAAATCTGTGGAAAGGTTATTTCTGGAGGAGGTGGAATTGAAGCTGGGACGTCTGACGGTTTCTGGTCAGGTCTCGTGTAAGCATAGATGGGATTTTTTTTTTTTTTATTTGTTTCCCTGTTTTTGTCCTGTTTAGTACAAAGGCGGTTCAGTGTCAGGAACTGGAGGAATGACATCAAATGCTGAACGGGCCCAATATCGAAATCTCAAACAATCGCGTCTTTATGGCAAAACGCCTCCCCCCGGAGGGACAGGTTCTTGGCTGGAAGGAAATATCAGAAAAAAAAAGAAGCAGCGGGTGGGAGGGGAGGTCAAGGAGAGGCGAAGGGTGGCTGGCAATGGACTGTTCGGGAGCTCGGCTGGAGGAGGAGGAAGAGGAGGGAAGAAGAAGAGGAGGTAGAAAAACCAGACCCTTTCTTTTAATTTTCAAAGCAGTATCCTCGCATACAGAGCAGCCCAGTTTTGATCAAGAGAAAGGTTAACAAACACAGAAATGGAATGTTTAGTTAGATCTTGAACAGTTACTTTTTTCTTTTTGGTTTGTTAGCTTGATTATTTCTTGCCAAGAAAATATGGAAAAATGCCGCTTTGCATTAATACCATGTGATTTTTTCAATTAATATTTTTTTAAATTTTTCCCAATTTTTGGGTTAGCCACTGACAAGGAAACACTGTTATTTGTCTCGGGCATTCCCCAGCGCCAGCTGCCCGGGGTCGCACGAGGGTCCCTGGTGCGAGGCCAGGGGAAACTGGGATGCAGCCTTTAGGGGCGATGGGGACCTGCTCTGTGCTCCTGTGGTACCATCAATGTTCGAGGAGTGCTCCTGGGGATATAACGTGAGGCTCTTCCCACGGTGTTGTACGGTCCCTTTTAGGCAGGAGAATTATAAAACAGCAACCTTGAATTTTATTTAGCAAAAGGCAGGATGGCGGAGGACCAGAAGGGAGAGTCCTTGAGAACGTAATGAATGAAGCGAGTTATTTGGAAGTTGTTCTGCAGCTTTTTTTCTTGGTTTTCTTTTTTGAACGCTGTATGTGTGTGATGAACGCACATCAGTGTGTGTATAATTCAGCAGCTGTTGGGAAAGGGGAACTAAAAACTTCAAAAAGCTGTGGCAAAAGGCAAGGAGGTAGGAGGGGAGGCAAGTCCATGCTGAGGTCCTCCATCCATCCCTGCCCCTGTGCTGATGGACACCCTGCGACCCAGCTTTGCTTTGCAGTGGGGATGGACTTGATGCAAAATCTTACCCTTTTGGCTTGTCTTACCTTGTTGGCTTGTTGGTGATGGGCTGAAGGCGTGCTCACATCAGAAAATCTCACTGATCTGGTTCTCTAGCTGCAAAAAAAAAAAAAAAAGCCCCAATGATTGGCAAATCCTTAGTATAAAGCTTCAAGGATTTTGGAAACAACAGGAGAGAGATGGGCTTATATTAAAATGGGAACATGTCTAGGCATTGAAATCCTCTGGCCTTGTTTTTGTTGGACACCGCGGCATGTCTTTGTGGGTTCAGTCATTAGGCACAGCCTTTGCAATAATTTATGTGATGCATTTTGTCCATTTTTACTCTTCCTAATTATACTAAAGCAGTGTTTGATGTCTCTGTATTTTATTTTTTTTTTTTTTAATATTCAAATTGGATCTGAAGCATTATGCCAGCGTGTTCCTGCCTGTTGGGGCTATGGGTAGACTATTCGCTCTGACTATTCACCATTCAGTAGTCATTATTCCAGCTCCATGATTGAGCAACCACACGATCTAATACTAATTTTGGTACTTGGCTGGCTCTCTGAAAATCCTACAGAGAGGAAAAGAGATTTCCAGCTTCTCCTACCAGCCCAACTCCGTAGGAGTTGTTCCGTGAACCTGCTTTTCCAACCTCAACAATTCTGTGATATCTCTAGAAAACTTTTCAACCAATGTTTTTATGCACACAGATCTCTTATAAATATTTGAGGGGAACCGATGCAAACGGCCACGGACTGAAGGAGATTCATTGGCTTTGCTCACATCACTGAACATTGGTATGTGTTTTCCCAGCTGTGATGTTGATGGCTTTTCGTCTGATTTCCATATAATAAGAAAAAGAATTGTTTTTTTCCTAACTGTAGGCAATTGGATGAGCCACAAGTCAGAATTAAAATATGATTATCTGTTACGAAGATCACAGATTCCTTTCAAAGTTGTGTTATTTACAATCCTTTTCTTGGTGACATTTCAGTTCTCAGGAAATTATGCTCTAAATTGTACCTAACATGCTCGCCACCCACATGCAACACATGCAGTAAGCTTACGAGATAGGAAGGGTGAGTGTTCCCATTTTAATTTTGTTTTTTAATGAGATTTTGGAGTGGAGGGGTGAGTATTTTGCTAAAATACGCTGTGGAGATTGCACAGCAAAAGAGCCTAACAAGGCTTTCAATGGCAGTTATCCACAATGTTATTTTCCTGCCATCGGGGTAAAATCCATCCTGTTCTCTCCAGAGCGATGTAAAGGTTCTTTGAGTAAGAGAAACGCACAGGGTCAGGAAAGCAGAAGTCTCGTCTCAAATCACCCCTGAGGTTGGCAAAGAGGGAAGGAGAAGACCTTGGATGGGGTTGTCTCCTCCTGCCGATCATCGTGTGGGAGGCGCTGGATGTTCTCTGCTGGGGCTTAATTAGGTTGGTGATATGAATATAACCTGTGGGAGCAGTAATGGTGTGTAGAAGGATGCATTATCACTGGATTTTGCATTCGTTGGCCATACATAGCCCTTTCAGCAGAGGTGGGGTGGATGCACAGAACCTTCCTCCCTCCGAAACCCCAACAGTTCCCCACTGGTTTATCACCAGCACAGCAGAATTTGGCTCCGTATGCAGTTCAGCGCAATTTCCTCACAAACGAAGCCACATCCTTTTTTTTTTTCTTTTTATAGAAGAAAAAAAAAAGCCTTTAGAAAACATATGTCAACAGGGAAAATAATTAAAAGCTGTAATTGGGTCAAAATCTGATCTCTGTTGATTTGGCGTGGCCCTGAAGTAGCTTTGTGGAACCGAAGCCAAGGGCTCCAGCTATCCTGCCTCTCCTTGGTAGGAAAGGAACACAGAACCTGGCCTGTTATCTACTGGGAAATATACTGTCGGAGGTGATTTTGCCTTCTCTTTCTGGAGATTAATTGGCTGTTTTGCTCAGAGCGGGTTTGGAGATGAGAGGGCTGTAGATGGCATACACGTAATCATAAAAGGTTTATTTAAGGGTATTCCTTTCTCATTTCATTACAGCGGCGGCGTAGGCTAAAACCTATTTCCATAGGCTCACAACACTGGCTTCTGAAACCAGTATCTAGTCACTAAGTCCCTATGGGAATAAGGAAAATTGGAATTACGCTATTCCCACGTAGCAGCTGCAGGCTTTCCAGCCGGCTGAGAGGCTGCCTGGGGAGACCATACGGATCTCACTTGTCTGCACGTTAAGGAAAGCATTCCCATTTTGTACTCTGGTGTCCAGGTTCTCAGCAAGCCCCTGCTGTTTACAGCCACAAAATTTGTCAGCTCGTGTGCCCAGACGCTGCGCTATTATAAGAGCGGATGCGCTCGAAATTCCCCGAGCAGGGCTGGAGTTACATCTCCCGTGGCCAGAAGGCAGCTGTAAAACATGCTCATTATTGCCGAGCTGTATTCAAAGGCTTCCTGCACCCCAAATATCCCAGATGGTGCTGCACAAGCTGGGGGCTTGGTGCTCATTGACAAGAAGACCCTGGGAGCAGGGAGACCCAAGGGTCAGCGCCGTGTCGAATCATAGAATGCTATGGGGTTGGAAGGGACCTCTGGAGATCATCTAGTCCAACCCCCCCGCCGGAGCGGGTCTACCTAGAGCAGGTTGCA
>JAOTQQ010000052.1:2453637-2469214 GCA_026546715.1 Gallinago undulata
GAGGTGTCCCTGCCCAGGGCAGGGGGTTGGAACTGGATGGTCTTTAAGGTCCCTTCCAACCCAAACCATTCCATGATTCTATGATTCAGGTGCTGCAAGACATGTTTTGCAGAGCCACAAACTGCTTCAAAGTTGGTTTTCTGCTTTTTTTTTTTTTTTTAAAGTGAGACAGCCTTCATCAGAGAGACAGTAAATCTGTGCAGTGTGAAAACATAATGAAATATTATGTTTAATATCTTTAAAATAAACATAAAATGTGAAATTATAAGTCTGGATAATTAATCTGGTAACGGAAATTCAAATGTCAAAAAGGCAGCCTGAAAGTGTCCCTGCTTGCTCTGATTCTGGAGGGGGGTTAGACGTAACGCCCCGTTCCACAGATGGAAACCAGTCCCTTCCACCGTGTGTCTACTGGGAACCCTTCCCAGGGGCTTGAATGGCAAAGAGCCCAACCCGCGGCTCATTCTTCGCTGCCGCTGTCAGAGAGGGGTCCAGGGGACAGAAAGACACCTCTGTTAAATACACACACCAGTGCTACCCAGTTGTGGGTTCGCATTAGGACGTTTACACCAGGCTACTGAATTGAAGAAGATGGAGCTCTTAACTAAAATTGCAGGGTTTGATGGGTTTTTGGTTGGTCGGTTGGTTTTTCTAAGCACTGCCCTGGGTATGATGATGAAAAGGTACTTGGGAAACAGTAAGAATTTAATGCCTGGTATTTTTCAGAAGTCCCTTAAAAACTGCCACACGTGCACAGCCATTTACCTTAACGCCCAGTGTCAAGAAAATATCTGTGGGTCACCAGTTTGACTGTTTTGGGACATTCTGTACCTGGTACCATCAGGTCTTAAAGATTAGTTAATGGCCTAATAATTCAATTCATAAACTCTTCAAATCCCAAACCCTCGCACGACACAGGCATGAAGTCTGACAAGCAAACTCAGTTTAACAGGAAAACGGATACCCAGAAAATGTTAAAGGTGTTTTACCCTGGATTTTTTTTCTTTTTTAAAAGCACCTACAAACGCACGAGGTGTAATACTATTCCCAGGAAGGTCACTGGAGCTTGGCCCCTCGTTTAAGCGGTACCAGAAAGGCAAAAATCAGTCAGGATTTGCTTTCATCACGTCATGGATGCTTTTAGGAGGTATTTTTTCGGTGCGCAGCAGCAGCAGAAGGGCACCTATATGAAGGAAGTTTCCTAATTTTTTTTAATTTATGTTATCAAACAGCATTCACTCACTCCAGACTGTTTGGTGGGAGAAGAAACAGAAGGGACCACGCGCTTCTTCCCTGAACGTCGGAAGCTGACGACTCCACGCATATCCTTACATAAAAAATAAAATAAAATAAATTTTTTAAAAAAATATATATAAATACCTCTGGCTTTCTAAGGGTTTCAGCTTGTGGCCGAAGGGAAGGGGGAAGGTGGAGGGGTGAGTTCTGAGCACAATCAGCCAGCGAGCAGACAATAAGCACACGCCTGCGTGCCCCGCAGAGGTGATAGGGGGGCAGAGATGGGGCCGCTCTATCAGCCCGGGGTGGACCATATTCCTGGCCAAGGCTGATAAGCTCCACTCCAACATGGCCTTATTTAGCCAGACGTCTCTGCTGAGCCGCCAACGAGCCCCTGTGGGGTTTCCAACACCGAGAGGCCTCAGCTCCTTCTTTTACTAAAAGCCTAGCAAATATTTAAGCGGCTCGGTGTCAGAAAATGCACCGAAAAAGGTCTCGTTTCTTCATTTAAAACCACTCTGCCAGTAATGAAACTGCATCCCTAACAGCACCCAGTAATGAAACTGCATCCCTAACAGCGCCTAACGTGGGAAAACACTGCAGGCTGAAAAAAATGAGGCACAAAAAAATTGCAGACTTTTTCATAATAGAGATATTGACTCTCTTCTGAAGCCTAAGGAATCTACTGGAACACATGAGAAGATGTTCAATGAGCCCGTAGCTTGGGAATGACTATTTTTAAGAACGAGGATAAGTTAGCAGTTCCGCTCTCTAGAAGTAATAGATCCCAAAAATAAAACTTCTCATGCACTTTTTACCTGCACACCACTACTATGCTCGTCAGGGTAACGCTCTTCCCAAAGAGTTCAGCTACATTTATGCTATGACACATGAGAAAAGAACATTTTTACTAATGCTAAAAACCATCTGTTAGCTTCAGAACCACTTCACTGGTCTGACGCTCTCATAACTAGTGGATTTGTCCTGATTCTTTGAAGACATTTAATCATAGAATCATATGGGGTTGGAAGGGACCTCTGGAGATCATCTAGTCTAATACCCTCTACCAGAGCGGGTCTACTTAGAGTGCATTGCACAGGGACTTGTGCAAGTGGGTTTGAATGTCTCCAGAGAAGGAGACTCCACCACCTCTCTGGGCACCCTCCTCCGGGGCTCTGCCACCCTCACAGGAAAGAAGTTCCTCCTCATGTTTAGATGGAACTTCCCATTTTCCAGTTTGTGCCTGTTCCCTCTTGTCCTGTCCCTGGGCACCACTGAGAAGAGCCTGACCCCATCCTCCTGACACCCACCCTTTAAGGATTTGTAAGCATTGATCAGATCCCCTCTCAGTCTTCTCTTCTCCAGACTAAAAAGACCCAAGTCCCTCAGCCTTTCCTCATAGGAGAGATGCTCCAGGATCTTAATCATCTTTGTGGCCCTTTGTTTTACCCTCTCCAGCAGTTAAAGATGCTCGAGGCAGCACCTCGGGAGAAGGTTGGCTATGAACTTCCCTGGGAAATTCTCTGTATTACTGGGGCTCTCAGGGATTCTAGTGAAGATCAGAGCCCGTGGAAGGGAGAAGAGAACCGAGGTGGGGTGGGAAGCAGCTTGGGGACAGCGGGTGACTCTCTCAGACGCGCTGAGGCAGAGGACAGTCAGGGCTGAGCCCACATTTCCATTTTTTCACATCTTGGCTCCCAAGGCAACCCTTTCTCGCCTCTAAATTTTAGAGCACCCTGATCTGGATTTTCTTCAAGCCTGCCTCTGATCCACTCTCTATAAATAGTCTCTGCATCCAGCAGCTCAGATGAGGGGAAAAAAAAAAGGAAGGTTTCTAGGCTTTGCTGCAGAGCTTGCCTTTAAAACAGCATTTCTTGTTAGTAGGAAGGGGAGGAAGTACTGGGCATTTGATTAAGTCCACGTACTCGGCGCGCCGTTGGAGAGCTGCCAACTCACTTTTTTTTTTTGCATAAATGTCAGCGTTAATTTTTAAAGCTTAAATGCATATTTTGCATCTTGTGCTCGCGGCTCCCTTTCCGAGGGGTGGGCTCCCCGTGGAGGCAGCCGGGAAGGGATGCTCGGAGCACCACCATCCTACGTGGGCGTAATTCCTTCCTCACAGAGAAACCCTTACCTGCTGCTTAACTCGCTTCCAAAAAAGGCAAAAAAAAAAAAAAAGAAAAAAAATTTTACATTTTCAGAGTGCTGTGTGTTTCCTTCGGGCGATACCGAAGTGAGCCGAGCAGCGTACGTGTCTTACAGGTTCTCAGTACGATGGCACAAATAGGGTCACTGTAGTTATGTCAGAGCTTTGCTGAGCACAGATTTAATTTAATCAAGGTATCTTTCAGTGTCAGGGCCCATCTGTTTAAAATTAGCACCATGATCTCCCGAGGTCCTCTTTAAAATCGTGATGGTCCAGGATCCATATCCCTCAAAGGCTTTTGCTGGGCAAACAGCATCCGAAGCACTAAAGGCAAGGATATTTTTTCTAAGGATGAAGAGCTCTTTGGAAAGCTCGTAGACAGGCAGTAAAAACAAATAAGTGGAGAGGGAGCTGTGCCGTTCACTGGGGGCTGCGGGGAGGAATTTGGCGAGAGGGAGGGTAGCGCGGAAGCAAGGTGTAAGCAAGATGTTCCTCAGCACCACAGCAGGAGGAAAGGTATTTCCAGATGGTGGTTGGGAGAACCAGCTGCAGAGAGGAGAAGGAAGCATCCCTCCACGTGGAGGATTCCCCTTGGCCCCAGATGGATGCTGGCGTGGCTCAGAAAGCTGTGGGATTTGCAAGTTTTTTCCCCCCCAGAATAAGATGTTGCAGAGCAAGAGCATTAAGCAGGATGATGTTCCTCTTCTCTCCTCCCCACCTCTTGCTGTGGGATGCAGGCCAAGGTCCCCAGAAAGTGACCCCCAGCTGGAGGTCTCATAACCTGAGTCCCTTGGGTCACCCCCGGCAAGGAGGCCAGGAATCACACGGGGTTGTTTTTTTATCTCCACGGCACCATAAAGTATAAGGCTACCGGGAGCTGATGTCAGTATAGATTTGTTAAATATTTTTGGGATCAAATGCACCTTTAACACCACCTGGGAACACGTCACTCAGTAAATAAGCTTTTCCCGTTTTTCCATTTTCTTTTGAGGAATGCAAAAAACAACAGGCTTCTTCCCCAAATCCACAGTCCCCCTTGGCCACCACAGCCCTCACCTTCGCCCCAAGGAGAAGAGCACTCAATGCTTCCATCCAGCTCTCAACCTGGCCTGCCTGGAGATGCTTTCCTGTCCCCATCGCTCTCCCTCTGTGCCTGTCCTTTTCAAAATATCAGCAGAATTTAAAGGCAGAGCTTGCAGTAAAAAAAAAAAAGAGCTGTGTCTTAGCAAAAAGAGCACCTTTAATCACAGTTTGCAAGGGCAGCTCGCACGATAAATAATAGTCATTTTAAAATCATATTGCTCCTATTCAGCAAACTCCTTTCTGTGAATAGAAACGCCATCTAAAAGGCAAGGCGATGGCTGTCCTCACAGCTGGGAACCCTCTCGAGCCCCTGTGCCCTCTGCAGAGCCCTGTCCCCGTCCCTGATGGGCTGCTGGGGCCCAGCAGCAGATGCCACCCACATCCCACAGCGCCGTCAGCGTGTTCTCTATGTCTGAGGTCATAGTTTTAGTGGGTCAATGTCTTTAAATCAATTTTTTATGGGTTTAGGCTTTTTTTTTTTTTTTTTAAGACCTCCTAGCTGAGCATTCCCTTCCAACCCATAATGAAACTTTATCCTCAGAAACGTGGGTCAGAAACATGAGAGTTTGTGTCTGGCTTTGGATGTGAGCCAAAGTGACCGGAAAGCCTTGGATACCCCAAAGCCTTCCGTGGACTGGCCATAACTCCACAAAATATTGTTTTTCTGATGAAGCATTGTACCCCTTTGACAGTACAAGAGGATATGGGCACAAACTTGAGAGGAAGAAGTTCCCCCTAAACTAAACATGAGGAGGAACATCTTTCCTGTGAGGGTGGCAGAGCCCTGGCAGAGGCTGCCCAGAGAGGTGGTGGAGTCTCCTTCTCTGGAGACATTCAAACCCGCCTGTTCACG
Organism: Gallinago undulata; assembly: GCA_026546715.1. Classification (NCBI taxonomy): domain Eukaryota; kingdom Metazoa; phylum Chordata; class Aves; order Charadriiformes; family Scolopacidae; genus Gallinago; species Gallinago undulata. The sequence goes on from JAOTQQ010000052.1 coordinate 2,458,956, forward strand.
TTCCTGTGGGACCTTCTCTGGGTGGACCTGCTTTGGCAGGGGGTTGGACTAGATGATCTCCAGAGGTCTCTTCCAACCCCATGTGATTCTATTATTCTGTTTTGTGTTGTTTCAGCATAAACATTCAGCCAGGTTGGGGCAACGATCAGTAGCCACCTCGTGCTTCCACCTTGCCCACCTTGGTCCCCGTGCAGCTGAGCAGAAACACCTTGGCTTTTCCCATCCCTTTTCCCTGCCTTGACTTGTCTGAGACAAAACCCCCTCCCTCTTCCCGTGTCTCTTTGCAGCTTTGCCTGTGATGGCTGCTGTAATCTCCAGGAGGAGAGATGACACTGGACCTAGGGTGAATTACCCACATTCATGGCATATTTATGTGGCTGATGGTATGAGCAACCTGCCCAGGAGAAGATGGGGCCACAAGGAGCCCATCTGACTCGGCAGGAGGAAGCTCTGAGTCACCTCGCTGAGTCGTGAAGGCTGAATAATTTCCTTGGCCTCAACAGACTCTACCCCTAATGACTCCAGGCTGCAGATGTTTTGCATTTCTCTCTTAGAAATTAGTCTTAAATATTAACCAAAGCCATTATGAATTCCTTTTTTAACCTAAAATGAAGATTATCGTGACTGTCTGTCAAGTACGTGCTCACACTCCTTAAAATCAAGTATTTTATATAGCACCTTCAGATTAATATATATGCAAATAAGATATTACAGATTAATTGGTATGCAAATTAAGCCATGTGTTATTTGGGTATACGTATATCTTTCCAAGCCTACTGCCTGGACAGGCCAGCGGGTGGCTCGTGTCCTTGATTGCGATGCTCTCTCTGGTGTGCGTGCTGTTTCACCTGCCCCTGTGTCCCAAGATACGATGCTGGGCCTTTAAAGGACCTTCCATATCTTTCAAAATAATTTTTCATGCCTGTGAGCGTTTGTAACTGAGCGGCTGATCTCCAGCTAAGATTAGGTGGTTAGACTTCAAAATATCACCTTTTTCTGAGAGAAATCGCTAGTGAGACACAGCTTACCGAGTTTGTGTCACCAAAAAATCTCTGTGAGCTGACAGATTTTACCCAGGTCATTATAATAAAGCAGCAAGGGAAGCTGCAGGAAGGTCGTTTGTAAGTGCAGGAGAGAAAACCCAGTGTTAGCAAACCTAAAGTGATTTGGGAGCAGCTGTTCCCCAATCAACATGTTGATGAATAACGGTGGGGAAGAGGTGAGCAGCTGTGCTGGAGGTCCTGCATGAGAGCCGCTTTCCTCCTGGTTTCCCTGGGAGAAGCAGGGTCCAGACCCAGGTGGTGGCTCTGGGGAAAGCCCGCCTGTGTGGTAAGAGGTTGGAGGGGTACAGCTGAGACCTTCAGGGATTGCTGCTCTGACAGATCCGTTTCCATCCCATTTGTCTGTCCCAAGCTCCAGATCATGTTCTCTGCTCCACCTACTTATTCCGCAGAAACACAGAGTTTGGCTGCAGATGTTAAAAACTGGGAGCTCAAGGAGTGCATCCATAAGCTCTTGTGATGCTTCCTGCATCATTTTCCTCCTCTCTTCCAAAACGGTCCAGCATGGCCGATGTCTCAGAGCATCTGGAGTAGCAACCAGCTTTTCCAAGGCCTTTTTTTCCCCTGCCTTCCATCACTCAGCACACAAGCAATGTGGGGCCAGTTTGGTGGGAGTCTAGAGTACAGCCAAGCGTAATGACGAGCCGTGGGGTGGACCAGCCTTCTGGCTAATTTGAGAACCTTTTCCCTGTGTTTTGAGCCCAGCAGCGAAATCCCTGCATCCAGCTGCATTTCATTGCCTCATTACTTCATAGATCATCTCAATAATCTGATTCCAGAGCTCCCACACTGTATTCCCACTTCTCCAGCCATCAGCCAAGTGAGCCGAGTTAAATTTCTTGCAGCACGGAGGGGACTAGAATAGACTATGCAAGAGCCTAATTAGCAAGCTTTTCCTTTTACAACATATTGAAGTTTTCTAGGCATCGAGCCATATTCTTTCATAGCCTTTCTCTTTCCCTCCCTCTCTCTCTCTCTCTCTTTTTTTTTTTTTTTTTTGGTAGCTTCTGATTTTTTATTAAAGGATAACTATTGATAGTACAAGATACGTTCTTGCATACCACTAAGCATTAAAAAGGGAAGTGTCAGATATACAAGATGAGAGAAGAGTAGAGCTAAAGCAGGTAGGGACAGTGCAGGAGTGATACATAAAGCCGTAATAAAAGCTGTATCAGTAATTTGCTTTTAGTCAGTTCCCGTCCTGGGGCTTTCCTCCAAAGACATTCTGTATTACCTGCCTAGGACAAGCAATAAAACTTCTCAACTTTCTTCATTGGGCTGTATTTCGGGGGTGGGCCTATTTGGCCTGATTTTCCCACTGCTGAGGTTGTTCCCCAGACAAGTGGAAGTGTCTCTTTCCGGGTGCTTAATTACCAACAGCAATTAAAACTGTTGACGGCCTTGGGTGGAGGATATGTGTTCAACTGAAGTGTGGTCACTGCAAGTTCCCTGAAAACTGGAGGAAAACCCCACGACTTGAATTGTGGGCCTTTTAAGACCCATGTTTTTGGTCCTGAGAGTTGGTCACCGACCATCTAGAGTGCAGGTGGTCCGTATGAATAGTGGGTAGTTATTGAAAAGATGAATGGCGCGAGGAGACATGGTGGTTCAACTGTTGGTCCATTGCTGTGGGGGCTTTTCCCTTCCCCTGGCTGTGATGAAGGAGTCATTGATTGGATATTAGGAAACACTTTTACACTGAGGGGGTTATTAAGCATTGGAAGAGGCTGCCCAGGGCAGCGGTGGAGTTGCCATCCCTGGTGGTCTTCAAAAGACGCGCAGAGGTGGTGCTGAAGGACATGGGTCAGTGGTGGTTTTTGTCAGTGTTGGGTTGATGGTTGGACTCGATGATCTGAAATGTCCCTTCCAACCAAGACAATTCTATGATTATGGGAGGTTCTGGTCCTTGTCCTCATCTATCTCATTTGAGGCTTTAATTTCTTCTCCAGCAGCCTGAACAAATGCCCCGGGTAGTTTAGTTAGGTGGTTTTCCTCTGTCCCAGTCAATGTTTAACGGCTCACCTTGAAGAGTCGGTGGTGTGTTGGGCCCTTTCCAGCCTGCCTGTATAAACCTGGACCTCTCTCTTAAGGATTTGATTAAGTTCTCACTGAATTCAATAGAAAAACTGTTATTAAAACTGACTGGAGCAGGCCACGTGGTAACAAAAGTTGGATTTTAATTTATTATAATAATATCAAAGCTGATGCGGCTTTTCAGTGAACCCCTGGAAGGGTGGAATAAGAAAGAGGTGAAAAAGAACAGTGAAAAAGCGCTATTAATTCAGAGACAGATATATTTATTTCAAGCAGATTATTCTTAGAAACACTTGTAGCATTATTTACAAGAATCTTTAAAAAATTGCAGTGCTACAAAACTGAGATTCATCACTGAGGTAAAACATTTCATTATTATTTCTCAAATCAATTCCCCCAGCAGAATATGAATTACAGGATTCCAGCCAGCCTTTTCAAGAAACCTCTTTTAAAAATTTACATAGCTTATAACAGATTGCCAGAAATATTGCAAGCAGCCATTAATTTACTCCTAACCAATTAAAGCCAATGCTAACACATGCACTGATATGCACACACTTGTTCCTAATTTTTCTTCTGCTGTTAAGCATGAACAAAAAGACATGCCTTAGAACGAAAAAGAATTTGAAGGCATTTTCATGCTTTCTTTTTTTAGACTCAAGGGCAAATGTGCCTTTGATAAATATCATTCTGTTTTTTTTTCTTCCAAAGAAGAAAGCTCTTTACAAATCACTACTCTTTTTTTTTTTTTTTTCCCCTGCTATTGATTGGCAGGTGGATTTGCAAACAGCAGCATAACCATCAGAAACAATGTGTCCTTTAGCTTTTAAGTTTACTTTGCTATGGTTATTAATTTAATTAATTTCTTAGGGACACCAGGCTGAAGAAGGATACGGATTTTGGCTGGTTTTGTGTTACCGAATTGTCAAAGCGATTTACAAAACTGGTGGTGACCACCAGTGTTCCCATGGAAGCCCTGAGTGTGAGCCCCTTTATTTGAGCTTTTTATTAGTGGGGATGATGCTACTTGAGTTAAATGAGAAGGTGAAAAAGAAGAGATTGCGAGGAGGAACACTTCTTGTCTCAGTTGCCTGTCCTGGGTGCGTGTGGTTTGTTATCTGGGCATCTCAAGGTGCCTCCTGATACCTGTGGGTGCTTCAAGCCGAGAGAAGGAGTTGAGGGGTAGGGAAAACAGCAAAAGGAAGCTCGATAGAAATAAGAGAATAAGGAAAGCAAATTATTTGGCCATCAGTAAATATGCACTCCTGGTGTCTCAAAGGGAAAGTAGCGGCTCATATCGAACCCACACTTTGTGGGATGGAGCTACAAGAGAATTCCTAGCTGAACCTGGATCTTCTTCCTTGAAAATCTGTTTTGTAGCTGCATCACAAGAAGGTTTGTGTGATGGGTGTAGCAGCCTGGCTAATTCACAGGGAATCTCAGGGCTGATAGGACCTTGGACCAACCAAGATATGGCGGGTCCACTTGCAGCCACCCTGCAGGAGCTTTGACTTGCCCTGAGGTTCATGCAAGGAGCACATCCCAGAGTCAGAGCAGCTCATGCCAGGGCTATAGGAGTGTGTGAAGGCTGGCATGGCCATCAAGGGTTCATGCTTCATACTTGTTCTCCTCGCCAAGTAAAAGGCAGGATGAAAATTGCTCTGCAAAGCTGTGGTCACCCTGGAGAGTTATCCATCTGAGCTGCTGGCTGCGTTCCACAGGGCAAGAACTGGAGCTAAGCATTTTCAAAATTGTAATAAAACCCAAGAAAGATAGATGAGACTTGAAATATCATGATCCATGCTGTGAACTTTCCACCACGTTTTAGTTCAAGCTGTAATATTATGATGGGCATAAAAAGCCTTGAAATACTGGATTTGCAAAGGAAATGCTGCCTTATGCACCTATTATTGAATCATAGAATCCTTTGAGTTGGAAGGGACCTTAAAGATCATCCAGTTCCACCCCCCCTGCCCTGGACAGGGACACCTCCCACCAGACCAGGTTCCTCAAAGCCCCATCCAGCCTGGTCTTGAACCCCTCCAGGGATGGAGCAGCCACAGCTTCTCTGGGCAACCTGTTCCAGTGCCTCACCACTCTCAGAGTGAAGAATTTCTTCCTGATATCTCATCTAAATCTCCCCTCTTTCAGTTTAAAACCATTATCCCTCATCCTACCACTATAGTCCCTGACAAAGAGTCCCTCCCCATCTCTCCTGCAGACCCTGTACCCGGAGGTGTCAACACACTCATATACTCATAGAGTTTAAAGGCATCACAAACACTTCTGATGGAGTGCACCGTGATTATTCTTCCTTCTGCTGTAGCAAAGCTTGCCACCCTTCTACGTATATTAGCACTACAGATTTCAGTAGGAAAAAGAAAATCGGTTCTGCTTGCGTATCATTTTTGATGGTTACTCTAGCTCTTCTGGTGGGCCCAAACAAAAGACCTCGGTTTAACGTGTGTGTTATTTTGAGCTGTGCCCCTTGCTGACCCCCCCGGTTTAATTTCCGTCCTTGGGATGAGATGAATGGAGCGTGAAGCGGGTCGTATCTCAGGACACTGACAATGGGTTACAGGCAGAACTCGCGGGCAGGAGAGGCAGCCAGTTTGTAGATTAAATCAAAACAGTTCTGAATAGATGGGAGGTCAGCGAGGGCCAGCTGTGACATTTGATGGGACCTGGTGATCAATCAGCTCCTTTCTTGGGTCTTCCAGGTTTCTCGATGACGATGCTTCTTAAAATAAATAAATAATAAATAAGCACAGGCGGGATGTGTCAAAAACTACTGAAGCAGCTCACGATTGTGTAAAGCAATAGGGATTAATTATGGCCAAAGAAGATAATAGGATTTGTTTAAAGCAGCCAGCACAGAAGTTACTGCTCTTTAAAGTGCAGGCACTTTATCTGTGCGTGGTGGCAATGATTTTTTGCACGGCGTGTACTACATCACTAAGATTTTTGGTGATGATCCAAAAGCATGATAGCAAATCTGGGTTGTTTATGGCGCTCGGGAGTTAATCAGAAGGACACCCTGATTAAAAACCTACCGTCACGTTGAAAAGAAGGCTGAGGTGATATCCCAGCCTCTGGTGCAATTTGCCCCCTGCTAAATCATCCCCGCCAGCGTGATTTATCCGGAGGGAGTGTAGCAACATCCCCGAGATGGGGATGGACCACATCTCATTAAATGAAGCGATTTTGCCCAAAATTCTCTGTGGGAGGAAGCCCACCGGTGTCTGTGTCGTCTTTGCCCCTGAAAGACACTCCGGCAGAAAAAGCTTGTTGGGGGAATATTTGCAGCATCTGATTTTTGCCCCTCTGACGTACGTGAGGATTTTCCCGCAGGTGAAACCCATTGGAAAATCCTTTATTTTAGCATGTTTGCTCTCAGAGACGGCGTTAAGCTTTTCTGGGAGAGCATGAAGCCTGGGAGGGTTTGTCCTGACCAGCTGGAGCTTTGCTCTCGCAAGGTTACAAGCAGATTGTTTGGGTTGTATTTTTCCGTCCTTAGGAAAATAAATGATGTGGTTTCTTGCTCCCCTTCCCTGCTGCATGCGAGAATTGGAAATAACGGCGTCTATCTGGGGGGTTGGCTGCAGAATCTCATTAGAGATCGCTGTGAAAATATTGTTTTTTCAGGAAAATATTAAATTTAACAAAAAGCGCCAGAAGTTTCTTTTTTGGAGCATGGAAGAAAAATAGATGCAAAAGCCTCATTTGGTGGCAAGGGACGTGCCGTAACGAAACGGAGAAGAGCTGATGAGGAAAGCAGGGTTTGGAAGTGGGTTTAGAAAGCAGAGAATTTCCCCAACGAGCCACAAACTTCCCCGTGTGGTCTTAGCCTCCTGCTCACGGTTCACAGGCGAGGGCTAACATTTCCTTACCTTGGGGGATAAACTCCTTTCATCTGGGAAAATATAAAGACAGTCAGCGCTGCGGTGATAGAGAGCCATATGAGCAAGTTGACAGGCAGAGTAATGGGCTTGTGTTTCAGTGCTCTGCTAAATAAGATTCCCTGGGCTTCTCTCAGCCTTGATGTTCAGTCGTTTTTTTGACTTGGGCTGTGGTCTCTGGGTGGCTCCAGCTCTCTGGTACTTTAGGAACTCAGGTTAGGAGTTTCTTGGAAATAAGATTTATCTGGATGCTTGCCAGCGTGTCCGTTCTCTGCCAGTCAGCACTTGCTTACCTGGAAAAAGGTCTTGAGTTCAAAGCTGGGATGATGAATCATTATGGTTATGTGAAACCACTGCCTATAGTTGATGAAGAATTAGTTAAAACTGTGCCGTAAATTAATAACTCTAGAAATATTTCAGTCCTCTCTTCTTTATGCCTGTGTCATTTATTGGAGTCCCTCGCCCTACCTCACACCCCACTCCCCTCCATGTGCTGTTGGAGTCTTCTCCAGTGCTTACCCATCTTTTTCTCCGTGATAGCTCATATCCTTCCTGTTTTCATCAGTCCTTTCAGCAAAAAGATTTATATATGGCTGTTTTCTCATCAAGACACCTCAAGTCAGAACTACGTTTGTGTCTGGGAGGAAGGGAGAAAAGTCATTGATGATACCCAAATGCGGATTTCCTGCAAAGAATGCAAATTTGGTTTTTTTTATGAAGAACTCAAAGCAGATGCTGCTCATTTAATAAGGGATGCCATACTTCTTGTGCTCAGTGATTTGGAGACCATTTGTGAGAGCTTTAAAAACATAGTGAGCAGCAAGAGGCTGTTTGAAGCTATAAGGAGGACCCTAGGGGAGGGACACAGCAGCACCCCTGGCTGGGGAGAAGAGCCCAGCCCTGCTCTGGAGCTCAACCACCACTTCAGCTGAGGCTCTGACACAGCTCAGAAAGAATCTGGTTAAATTCAATGTGTTATTACTTCATCTCACTTTATAGGAACCCTATTCTCAGTTGTATAATTGAGAACTTAACCCTTTGCTCTGCTGGAAGGATGGGCTTGGTCCTTTCTAAGCTGGAGGTGGTGTGCAGAGAGGTAAATCTGACATCTCACATGGCTTTACTCCCCAGAAAGTTTGAAAAGCCAAGTAAAGAAGTAAAGAAAAGCAATGAGCAGCACTGCAGGGAGCCCCAGGGCAAATCTGAGAGGATGCAGGGAACTGGGGACTGTTTCCTGGAAAGCTAAAGAAATTATCCTTGAGATGGCAGAGGTCAATCACCAAGAGCTGGAGGACAGCTTTCGTTAGGAGGTAGAGTTCCTGTCTCCTTGGAGAAGTGAGAAGGTGCAAAGACATGACTCAGGAATGGGTAGCCCCCTTGTGTCCCAGACAACGTGTTCCTGGACAGCCTGCAGAAATTCTTTGACTTCTCTCAGGTCTTGGTCTCTATAGTTGAGAGCCTGGGGGTTTAACACATTGCCCTCCAGTGAGGACTTCTGCTCTATTCAGGCTTCAGGAGATGAGCATTAAAAGCAAGCATTATGAGCAGTCTGCAGGCTCCCAAAATGCCCTCTTCTTCCATAAAATCCTCAGTCCACCTCATCTTCAGAGACTACTACTAAAAGCGTTTCCATTTTTAGGGAATCTGTGAGAAGCAAGTCATTCTGAAACCATTACGTATTTTATTCCAAGCGCTGGCTTTGGTGGCAAAAGGGCAACGACCAGAAAATGGTTTGAATTCCTTCCCGTGGAGGGAGGAGCAGATGCCAACGTGATGGGGTGAAATCCTACGTGTGATGCACGCACAGACCCCCCTTCAGTGAGAGCAAGAACGGGGAAGAAGGCTCTCCAGGACCTTTAGGATACCCTTTTCCCACACTCTTTTGCACACTCTGGTGCAAGATCCACGGCTTTGCCTGCCTCGTTGTAAGGAGCTGTAGAAATAGGCATCCCCCTCTTTAGATAGAGTCTAATGTTGACAGATGCAGGAAGAAGTGAGGCAGGAGAACGAGAAACCCTTTGCTGGAGTTGATCTTTATGACCATGGTTGAGCAAAACACGTCCGAGGGAAGCAAGAATGGCCCTTTTGAATAATTTCTTGCATTTATTACACAGCCTGTGGGGGAGAGAGGAATGCTGGAGGCAAGCTTGCTGCACGGTTTCTTCTAACAGAGCCTGCTCTGTCTGTGGGTGAGGAAGAGCTCGCTCCTGTAGGAGAGCCCAACGTGATTAGAGCCATTTCCCTCCTCCCTGAGATGTCTCCTTCCAAAAGTGCCTCTTGACTTGAGCACCGGGTCCGAGATAAACCAATTTGTCACCACGATGTTTGATCATCTGCTATGGGGAAGGGCGATTTCGGCACAAGGTGCTTACTCAGATAGCAGAACAAGTATTTATGAATTTCAGAATCACAGAATCACCTAGGTTGGAAGGGACCTGTTAAGATCATCTAGTCCAACCAATGGAAAAAAAAAAAAAATTTGACTTAACCCCGGAGGTACTGGATTTTGTTTTTCCTTCGCAGTAGGTAAACACTTAAAGTATATATACCACAGACCCATGGATTTCTTAAAGGTCCCTTCCAACCTAGATGATTCTATGATTCTATTTCCAGCCACGTGCTAGAATCTCATTTTTTCGGTGGCTGCACAAAGATTAAAATCAAAAGGTAATTAAAATTCTTTAGAAGGAAGAAAAAAAAATGTGATCGGCACATTATTAGTCACACCATAATTCGGGGGGGGGGAAGTCTCTGCCCTATTTCTTTATTTAAAACAATCCTGCTCTCTCCTGATTCAAATGCTTTGTGGGCTGTTTCCCCACTTCCATTCACAGCCTGAAAAGCAGGCGCCATTGCGAGCTGCCATGTTTTTCACGCTTCGTTATTGTACATTTTCGAGTATGTAATGAACTATCCCCATGAAAATTTGCTGCGAATTGTCTTGTAATTGCCTCAATATGAGGGAAAATGTGGTTAGAGTAAAATAACATTAACGTTAAAAATAGGAAAATTGCAGTTAATCCATGTGAGGAGAAATACTCCATCTCGTCAGAGAAGGAAGCGAGGGTGTTGGCAGGGAACTGGTGGAAACAAGGAGCTGGGGGGACCCTTGGGATCTGGCTCTGGTGGAGGAAGTACATAGATCATAGGGGCAGATCTCCTGCCCCACTGGCCACAGGAAACCTGCTGGAGATCATAGAATCATAGAATCATAGAATCATCTGGGCCGGAAGGGACCTCCAAAGGCCATCTAGTCCGACCCCCC
>JAOTQQ010000052.1:2469314-2480210 GCA_026546715.1 Gallinago undulata
CCCAAGTCCCTTTCCTCAGGGCTGCTTTCCAACACCTCGTTGCCCAGTCTGTACTGATGGCGAGGATTGTTCCGGCCACCTTCAGCCTTCAAGCCTCTGCATTAAAAAATGTATTAATTATTTGTAGTAAAATCTGAGAAGCTCACAGTCATTATGGGGAGTTGGATGGGTTAACATGTGAAAAATTGAGTAGTAGGGCAAAAAAAAAAACAAAACAGTGAGGGAGGAATTAATGAGAGGGAATCCTGGAAGTGCAGCTAGGAAAAATCAGGGTGATTTTTAAGAAAGATGCAGAAAATACAAATGTAAGTATAAACACGAAGAAAAATGTGCAGTCCACGGGGAGGTGATGCTCATGCTGCAGGATTTTGCAACCAGGGCTGGAGAAACCTCCAGAGGCTGTCACCGAGGAGCAAATCATTTGCCTAACAGTGAGCAGGACCCGAGTGATCTCATCAAGCTTTTCCGTTCCTCGTGTCGGGGGCTGGGAAATTAATGCTGGATGCGGTGCCAAGCCCTGTATGTGGAATGTGTCTCTGTCAGCGGTGGGGAGAAGCTAATTTTGTGTGTTGGTGGTCGCATAATCCGTACCTCGACTGTACGGAAGGAAAGGCAGGCAGTTAACCTGGGAGCGGGGAATGTTTATTTCATGCTTGCCTTGGGGGTAAGAAGTAATGGCAAAGGTAGGAAGAGCGTGCGAGATACCATCTTGTCTTTTATTTAAGCGTACTGATTTATCTCCTACGGGAGGTGGTGGAGTCCCTATCAGCTCTCGAGTCATTTAAAACTCGACTGAACAAAGCACTCGTGAATAGGCTCTTGGGAGCAATCGTGAACTGCTTGGGGATGGACAAGATTAAATACGAGGATTTTATCCAACGATCAGTTCTGTGGATGCAGGGTATTAATCGCTCGGGTGAGAGCGGGGCACTGAAGTGAGGAGATGCTGGTGTCCCCAGGCTGGGATCTCGCTCCATCTCCACGCGGGTGCCTGAGCGCAGCGGCGAGGAAAGTTTGAGCGTTTGAAATCAAAATCTTAAAAAAAAAAAAACTCAAGAATGTCTGGTTTGTGGTTTTGTATGCGAGGGGAAGCACGCTCAGACCGTGAAGCTCTACGCTCGCTGCTTGTGACCTGAGGGCCACGTTCCTGGGTGCTTCTTCCACCCTCAAAAAGAGCTGCAGAGCAAGTGCACGTTTGTCACGTGTCTCCAGGGCGTGAGGCTTTCCAGCCGTCAATACCTGCGGCTGTCAGTGTGATGAGATAATTATTTTATTGGTGGGTTTTCAACAAAAGCACGGGCCAAAAACTTCCTTGTTTTGCTCGTCAGAGAAACTTTATTGAATTGACAGTCGCCCTTCTTCCAAGCAAAACAGATTTGGCCCTAAATCATAACTCATCAGTTGTTGGCACCCTCCGATTTAAATCTTCTGCACAACAAGGAAATAAATCTTTGAAAAAAGTATATTCAAATCAGTATTGATTATTCCAAGCAGGAGCGCTGCATTCAGAGCTGTAAATTTTTTTATTTTTTTTTTAAGACCCCAAGATAAAATATTGCAGCAAAACTGCTATATAAAAAGAAAAAATCACTATGGTTTAATCATGTGGTAAATTACTAAGATTTTTGTATTTATAGGTCACCGTTTCTTTTCGATTGAAAGGGAACATTCCTGATTTAGCTGTGATTACTCATCTGCAGATGGGGTTAATGTCATGCATCTCTTTGGGGATGTATCTCCTGAAGTGATGATGTCCTTATTGTGTGCTCTATGGATCCGTTGTCAAGATGCCTTTAAATATATCCCTGATGGCACATGGAGGTACCAGCAAATTATGTGTTGAATTAACAGGTAATTCAATCCACCTTGGTGTTAATCTTATTGCAAAATAACAAGCTACATAAAAGCCATTTAAGTGCAATTTGAAAAAGGAAAAAAAAGAACACACTCGGTGAGATATAATCTCTTTAATCAGAAACAGATTTTGTTCAATTACCTTTAGTCTCCTCTGTAAAAACAGTGCGGCCAGATCTGCCATGTCTCCTGGGGGCTGATGTGGTGGCTGGGGTGGGACTGGGGTCCCACCAAGGCAAACCTCTTGGGCCCCATCATTATGCGAGGTTGAGATGGTTTGGGAGAGCAGGTCCCACCTCACCTTTCTCAGGTCCTAACGTTCCTGGGCCAATGCCCCATCCAGGGCCGACACAGCCTGCGCCCTCTTCCTGATTCTTCCCCTTTCCTTTGGCTTTGTTGACCGACCTGGGGGGAGATGTGGGGTGATAGAAACAAGTTCCTCTGTGCTTTCTCCTTTGTGATTTTGAGGCTCATTAGCTATGCAAAACTTCTTGCCCACCCCTAAACTTCCATTGTATGAATAATTGCTTGGTTGGCTGAGAAGTGGGCAGTGTTTTGGTTAATTTTCAGGCTGCCTGGTTTGCTTCTGCACTGGCTGCTGCCAGCAAAAGGTTTTCTGCTGGTCGCCTGTTCAGCTGCCACGTATTCCTAAGCTTAGCAGAAAATTATAGATTTCACATCTTCTGGTCAAATGCAGAATTCAGAAGCCTGTGGATTTTTTTTCCTATGGGTGAAGAGCTTCCCGTTTGGAAACGTGTACTGTGAGGGCCTCGTGGCAGGTTAATTTGAAGTGGTCAACACTTAAAATTCATTCCTGGAAGAAAAGCCGTGTTGTTGGAAATGCTCTGGGCTGTGCACTCCTCCCTTGGAACAGCTTTCAGCCCATCCTGACACAAACTAACAGCCAGCAGATGGGAAAATTAGAGCCCATCAATCCCTTTCATTCATTCCAGGACTTTTCTATACATGGACAGTGTAAATCCTGAATTTTTTTGTAGAGAGATGTGGAATCCATGTCTGGGCAATGGCTACAAAATACCTCGATATGAGCCAAATGCTGGACTGTACATTCAAAGAGGAACCTGGGTCTGAAAGCACGGGCCTCAATCTGCTAAAAATACATCTGTGGTCAAATCTTGTTGCGGTCAATTTGTTCAGAAGGAGAACTAATGATGACTGGCATCCCTTGCCCTAGGAATCTGTTTCATCAGAGAAGATGGGCAACCACGTATGGAGGTCCAAGTGAGCCCATTCCACTCTGTGGGACATTAAGTGACAAAGATCTGATTAATATCAGCAAAAACAGACAAGGAAAGAGTTTCCTGAGCAGTCAGGACTACAGAAGTCCTCCAAGAGCTGGTCTGTGTTCAAATCACATTTCTTTTCCTATCACCAGCTCACCGTTGAGACAGGCACCAAGGAAGCATCGCTAGTCCCTAAATCTGTTTTTCCCAACCACTGCATTGCAACGAGCTAAATCCTGCCTCTGTATCCCATATCCCCTCAGGGATGTGGTGTAGAATTTGCAACCAAGGAAGGGAAAAGAAAAATAACATTATAATAACTTTACTCCTTCTAAAGTCTGGTTTGTGGGAAGGCCACGGCAACACCTTCTAGTGGGAGGTGTCCCTGCTCAGGGCAGGGGGGTTGGAACTCGATGATCTCTAAGGTCCCTTCCAACCCAAACCATTCTATGATTCCATGATGATTCTGTGACACGTGATATGTGTTAATATTTAACTCACAGGAAGATTTGATTCCCAGGGCTGCCATGTGGTTGCACAATCCTGCACGCAATGGGTCTAGGGCTTTCTCCTGTCGTTGCACCACCCTGCAGCCCACCAGGGACCACCAGGGCTGGCTCTGCTCCCCCACTGCGGGGGTGTTGCCACCACGGCCTTCAGGTGTCCTGCAGAGCCCACCTACACCATGGGAGCAACCAGGCAGAGCACGAGAATGAGCTTTACTGTCTCTCCAGAAGAAAAATCTTCCTTATGAATAGAGCTCTGCATGACAGATAAGGCTTCTCAGATGAAAAATTGCTTCCCCTTCCCAGCAGAGTGTAAAATTTCTTCTGATGGTGATGACGCCTTGAACAATGACAACCTTCATTCATCTCTTCGGGCCAGGAGAGAGCGGAGAGTTCACATTTTAAGCTCTTTCACCACGCTGAAGGCGCATAAAAGCGTCTCATCACTGTTCAAACACAGTCCTCCATTAGGAGTTATTTAAGCAGGAACCTCTTTCCCTGCTCCAAATGTCTCTGTAGGAAAACCTTCCATCCCGGCATGTGGCATCGGCCAGCAGCTGCTCTGGCATGGGTTGTGCTGGACATACCAGTAATGCATAGTTAATTAACCTGGTCCATCGGTCAGTCCCTTTTCCAGGGACAGTATTGATGATTTTAAAGCTTCAATGTTATATCTGCCTTCTGCCTTTGTGGCGTTGTCATATGTTAAAATAAATAAATAAATGAGACTAGAGGGCACCTGTGATAAGTACAATTTTTCTTCACACGCTTCATTTGCTGGGCCATTTGTTTCAGCCAAGTTGTCTTTATTTGCCAGACTCTGTCAGGACTCGAGGCTTGCTCTTCTGGCAAAAAGCAGTTTGGTCCCAAATTTATTTTCAGCTTTTGCCTCGATATCCTTGTTGCTTTCTCATGAAGCTAAAATAAAACCAAAGAACAATCAAAAGCCAGTTGATTTATTTTTAGGTGCCAGCAGTGCCTTTTTTTCTCCTTAAAAACTCTTTTGGTCATGAAAATAATGACCTTTTTTCTGCAATGAGGGTATTTCCTTTCTACTGCAGCTAACACAAGAAGAAGAAGGTCTTGCAATTAAAGTGATTTTGGGCAAAGTTTATTCCACGCCTGGCTTGCTTCATCCTTCTCATATGACCTTGGATGCATCCCCCAACTCTTGATGATTCTCCTCTCCCGTAATCAGGTTCTGCAAAGGTGTTGCCGGATTAAAGGTCGGGTTTTCAAAAGAGATGAGAGGTTGGATGCTCCTGGAACCCTGTCACAGAAATTTGATGTAAAAGGGGGTGTGGGGGGGCGCATCCAGCAACGCAGGCACCTAGAATCAATAGCTGCTTTTGAAAATCTTGGCCTACGCCCATGAATGCTTGTAAAGTACTTTAACATCCAAACGTAGGGGGAGCGAGAATGATTTAAATGTTTTGAAGTTATTCCCAGGACTAGAGTTTTGCAGGATTGTGTCACAATAAGGGAAAAAAAAAAAATAAAATTAGCGAATGAATGAGGAAATTCTCACAAGTTCAGGGAGAAGAAGATATTTTCCCAACACGCTGCTGATTGGCTTTAGTTTGGTCTAGTCCTCCTTCTTTTCAAGGCTGACATAAATCTTCTGAGCAAAGGAGCTTTCCTGGGAACCCAGCCGACGTCTGCTGAATCACTGAATTTAACTCTTTCTCGGCAGCGAGGCAGCACACATCCATGACCTTGCAGGCTCTGGGGACGATGTGCTGATCTACACGCCATGAAAATCTGGCCTGAAGTATGTCCATCTGCTTGCTTGTTGCCTCATTTGATCACAGAAGTCGGGGCTCTGCAGCGGGGACTGACTCATCCCACCTTCCCAAGGTTCCTTCCCCGAGGTGCCTCCAACCACACTTAGGGCAGAAGGTCCGTTCTCCAGCCCACCACCATGCACAACTCGATGAGGGTGGCTACTGGCTGTCTGCCTGCAGGCGAGCAGTGGCCACAGGTCAAAACTGAGGAGGGGGGAGAAGTTCTTAGAAGAGAATCTCAGCCTAGACCAAAAATAACCCCACTGTTTAGGGGCCGCCTGAGAGGTGGGATCCCTTCTGAGGAATTTCATGCTTGAAAGGTGAGACATGTCTCCTGAAAAGGTTATTATCTCGAGCAGACAAATCCTTCAGCAACTTGGCCTTTTTTTTCTTTTTTTTTTTTTTATACCTCAAACAAAGAGCCAGAGCAATCAAAGAGCTGCAAGATCTTTTTTTTTCCCCTTTTTTTTTTTTTTTCTTTTCCCCTCTGCCTCTGTGCCGTTCCCTTTCATTTCTGCTGCCCACAGAAACTACCGCACCTCCCTGTCTTCTGCTGAATATACATCAAATGGGAGGTGAAGCACTGGCAGCCTTCACGGGAGAAGCGAGGCGGCGAGGGGGAGGGCGTCTCGCATGCTGCACTCCTTCATTAATTCATTTTTTCCTCCTCTTCGAGGGAAAAGCAAACGTGGGTGACCCAGAGCAGACCCAAAAATGCATGAGTGTTGCGAGCCCGAGAAGCATCCCATGAGTGCAGGTCGGCTGCTTCTGCCATGGGGCTGAAGGGATGTGGGTCTGAGCTGGGGTTGGTGCCAGAGGGTCCCTGGGGGGCTGTCAGGACCCCCCTGGACCAGGAGGAGCTGCTGTAGGCTGTGCCCGCACCGGGCAGTGTCTACCCCTTCTTCTGTAGGAAAAAAGGCTTTTCTTGAGCTGCCCTAAAACCCAGGTCTGGTGTGACCTTGAGACCACTTCAGGTTAACATTTCCCCCCTTCTCCTTTAGTCCCATCTATAAGGTGTAATTTAGTCCCATCTATAAGGTGTAATTTCCCTTTTCAAGCCAACACCATGTCGTGTTGTTCCCTTCTCCCTACGTACCAGACGTGATAATGATAGAATCATAAAGAGGTTTGGGTTGGAAGGGTCCTTAAAGATCACCCAGTTCCAACCCCCCTGCCCTGGGCAGGGACACCTCCCACCAGACCAGGTTGCTCCAAGCCCCATCCAGCCTGGCCTTGAACCCCTCCAGGGATGGGGCATCCATGACTTCCCTGTTCCAGTGCCTCACCATCCTCACAGCAAAGAACTTCTTGGCAATGAGCATTACCTCGGCCCAGAGAAAAAGCATTGCCACCAACCTGCTTTATTGCACAATTTTTTCGGCATGAATTAATCTCGGAAATGTTATGGCAGAGACCACCACCGTTCTTACTTTGTAGAAGCCTTTGCTGGAGGGGCTATTTCTAACATTTGGCTGGTTTCATTCAAGGAATTGTGGTGTTAATTATCTTGCTTGCAAGCAGGACTCACTCTCACTACCTGCCTGGCAGTAGAGACCATACTTATTTTAAAGAAAAATCAGCTGCCTGGGTGGGTAGAATGGCTGTCGGGTGCAAGAAAACTGAATTATAGTTCCCATATTCAAGGGTCAGAGAAGAAAATTGCTGGCTGTGTAACACCTGGGACTATCACAGCAAGACCCCTGGGGTTTGGGGAAACCCAACATCACAAACACCTTTGTGCCCCAGCTTGTTGTGCCGGGCAAGGGCCTTGGAAGCCCACGTTTCTGAAAGCAGACCTCTACACACGTGGATATTGTCCAAGCCTTGCTCTGGATCTCACGCTGGAAGGTGAACCGAGAGCAGTTTTGGCTCAGGTGCTGTAATGTGCTTTTATTGCCTTGCTTTGAAATAAATCTTTTTATTTCTCCCCAGAGCACGCGGTCCTTCTGGCAGCTTGAACTCTGCCTCCCGTAGTGTTTGGGCTGTGAAAATATTTGTGTTTTTTTTTTCTTTTTTTTTCTGGTTTTTGCATTACCTTGCTTTGCTGAATGCCTTTGAGGACCACCCTGCCTGAGGTCTCGCTGGGGATGCTCACACGCATGGTTTCAGGCTGGGTTCTCAGACCACCTATGGGTGGTCCTGCCTCCTGTCCTCCTTGCTTGATGCTGCCGATGACTGGCCAACGTGGAAAAGGTGGGTTTTTTTCCCCACAGGGGGAAATTTGCTTTTTCTTAGTGTTTGTTTCACTAGTGTGATAGAATAGTTCTATCACTGTTCTAACGAAGGGCTGATAGACATGCTGTGTCACGAGGAGCTGACAAACCCATTACAACACTGGTTGTGCCAGGAACACACCGCTGCATCTCGGGGTTGTGGCAGCACAACCCATCCACAGAATTTTATTTTTTTATTTTTTTTTATTTTTGCAAGCCACGGATCGCAAAGGGGAGTGGCTTTATTCTTAAGCCCTGCTACTACAGAGGTAACCAGATGGTTTATGGCGTGTTAGTGGGTCACCAGAACGTCTCTGGAAACGCTTCTGTGTCACGTCTGCGTGAGATGGGTGATCTGCAAAGATCCAGAGGTGGTTCTCCATTTAAAGCATCCAGCAGCAGCATGGTTTATATGAAACGCGCAGCAAAGGTTGCAGCATGTAAACAAGTAGATCTCCCTTTTTTTTTTATTTTGTGCAGATAGCCTCGATTTTAGTAAAAATAATCCATGCGAATCAGACAGCAGAGGGGTATGGTTCTCAGGTCGTGTCACTACAGGCATTTATTCCCCCTTGGGTGGTCAGGTTTCCCATGTGGAGCAGTAGGAAGCTCTGGAAGGCTGTTCAGTTTTCCCTGGAGCCCTCTGCTTTGTTTTTATTTCGATCTGGCACGTTTTTAAACACGACTCGGACGCACCACTGCATCCGAGGCATCCCCCCGAAGCTGCATCCCACTCCCTGCCCTTCCCGGGAGGCTGAGATGCCCTGGACCACGCTGTCCCTCTCTGGCCACCCCCCTGGAGTCTGGGCATGGGGGACCACGCTGACGCTGCCGAGCTGGATGCTGTGTCCCTCGTCTAAGAATAGTCTTGATGTCTTGAACGCTCGCCAGTTATTGATAGCTCGGCGAGCAGGGGGAAGAAACACAGCCATGATGTAATGGCTTCTCCTGGCCAAGTGGAAAAAAAAAAAATTAAAAAAAAAAAATCCCATTTATTGATCTCCTGTCTGAAAACCTCAGTAACTCTGGGTAATTGATGACCAGCTGTTAAGAAAAGCTGTTTGGAGGAAGAACATTTATAATTAAAGAACAGACACTTCAAATTCAGCTCTCCCTCCATTTTCTCATTGCTTTTCTCTGTGCTGTCTCGGGGAACAACTATCCTGCCTTTAAGCTGCTCGTTTCAAACCAGTATATGCTTTTCCCGGAGAGCAGCGTTGCGTTCTCCAGTTTCACTCCCTGTGCTACGGAGGGGAACTATTCATGGAGCTGTGTGAGAGAAAGAGATTAAGGAAATATCGAGACTAACAGATGGGAAGCAGGCAGTGGATGATGTGTAGGCAGGGCTGATGTTACAGCAAGTCTTATCTTGTTAGCAGAAGTATGTTTCAACGAGCAGAATTCTGCGGGAGAGGTTGGCTTTGAGCGCGAAAAAGGAGAAGTCCTTTCCATCTGATGAGGATGCCCGTGTCTAAAAATGTCCTATTATTAGATGTCTTGGCATCCCTGAATATCAATATTTAGACCGTGATCTTCTTTTTCCAGATCTGCCCATCTCCCCTGAGCTTTGGAGGTGAAAATGGGTTTCTCTGCTGAAAACGTGACTGTCCCCGTTTGTTTGAGGGAAAACCCAAAATACAGGTTGCTCAGCTTGGTCGTACAGCTCAGCTCTCCCAGACCATCCACAAGTTAAGGTATCGCCTGCCTCTTCTCCCCCCTCACAGACACTCTAAGTACTGCGCTGGAAACAGATAATGTAGCGTGAGAATTATATTATGCATTTAAATGTAAATTGCCGGGGAATTGACGATTGCTTTGTTTGAATTGTAATGATTCAAGTATGTGTGGGTTTTTTTCCTAGAGTACATTTTAACTGGTATTTATGGCCATTTACATCCCTCTCAAACACCAACGTGGTGGTGTCTGTAAGCTTTCAGCTGTAAATCCTTAAGCTGT
Source organism: Gallinago undulata (assembly GCA_026546715.1). Classification (NCBI taxonomy): domain Eukaryota; kingdom Metazoa; phylum Chordata; class Aves; order Charadriiformes; family Scolopacidae; genus Gallinago; species Gallinago undulata. The sequence goes on from JAOTQQ010000052.1 coordinate 2,478,872, forward strand.
CACATTCCTGTTGGGAAACCCATTTCTTTGACCTCTCCAGCAATTGTAGACTGGTGCTCTTTCCTCCCTCCCCATATTTGGGTTGGGTTTTTTTTTTTGGAAGATTTATTGTTTTAAGTCAAGGAGATGAAAATCTCAAGTCCAAAATGGTTTCATCCACAAATGCTTCTCTCCTGTTAAGAGGCTCAGCCCTCACCACAAATGAAAGAAACTCAAAAGGTGGCACCAGGTCCATTCTCAGGCTTGGCCCAGAAAAGGAAGGGTTTTTTTTACCATCTAAAGAGCTGGTAAAGCAAGGGAAGCCAGGGGTTAATCACCTCTACCCTCCCCATCAAGTTTAACAGCCACCGGTGGGAAAAGCCTGGGTTTCAGCTCTTGTTTGCAAGGTGGAGAGCAGTAAATACCATCCTTCGCAGAGTCTGTCTGAGGTGCAGCCAACTTTCAGGAATGCCGTGTCTTGGGCCAAACAAAACCTGCGTGTTTCTCATCGGCCTGGCCTCGTTTCTTGAGCCCGTTTCACTGATTGATACAGGAGATAAACAGAAAATTGAAATATCACATGCCTGGAAATATAAACAAAGCGCTCGCACCGGAGAGAGGAGGTTGCGAAATCAGCAGCTCGAGGGGCTGGAATGCAGGATCCTGTCCCCGAAGCCAAGCCGTTAAGAAAACAAATAAATAAACAAATAGAAATAAACCCACTGCGATAATCCCCTGACCTTAATTGTGTGGGTATATGTCTGTGAAAGCCAGAACCGAGCATTCCCCCCCGCCCCTAATTCCTTTGGCCTTGGTGGCACAGAATGCTTGGAAGCCTTGTCTGGTCCTTCCATCTCTTGCCAACCCACACCAGCAGCCAGGAGGTCAAATCTGTCATCGTTCCTCTGCAGATAAGACCAACAGGTTCAGCCCCCCACGTCCCAGGCTCTTCTCCCAGTTCTTCCCAACTTCCAGGGCAGATGTCGGGAGCAACAGTCGCTCACCTGACCTGGATAGAGCAGCTGGTGACCATCACATATTGCTGATGATGAGCTTTCCCTGGCTAACACATGGATAGGAATGGCTCTTGGGGAGTTAGAGAGGCTGGATGTAGTTTGCTGGGCCACAAAGGTGTAATTACAATGGGTTTCACGCAGTTCATCCTTTCCCAGGTGTCCAGGTCCATTCCTGGGTGTTGCATCCCTTGGGATGAACCAACTGGGTTCATCTGCGTGGCCAAGCAAGAGGACCAGGTGCTCCCTCCCAGCAACAACCTGGGGTTCAGCCTGGAGAAGAGAAGGCTCCAGGGAGACCTTATAACAGCCTTTCAATATCTGAAGGGAGCTACAGGAGAGCTGGA
>JAOTQQ010000052.1:2480310-2529721 GCA_026546715.1 Gallinago undulata
CCATCCCTGGAGATGTTCAAGGCCAGGCTGGATGGGGCTTTGAGCAACCTGCTCTAGTGGGAGATGTCCCTGCCCATCGCAGGGGGTTGGAACTTGATGACCTTTAAGATCCTTTCCAACTCAAACGATTCTATGATTCTATAACTCAGAAGCATCCCGAGACCCCAAAAAGTTGCTCCTTCCATTTCTGGAAGCATTTCCATGGGAGGTACAGAGACAAGAGCTGAAGGAACCCCTGAGCTCTCCTCCATGAGGAAGAGGTTGCTGCACATTGAAGCTCATCCTGGGGCTCTCGCTTTCGGACCTGGCAGTGGGTCTCCTGAGTGGCAGCTCCTGCTGCTGCCAGGTGGGAATTCTCCCCAAGGGGGCTGTTGTTACTCACTTTTAAATATCTCAGATCTTTGAGTTCTCTTCTTCGAGCCTCGGACAAAAACATGACAGCTATCCCACAAATCAGCTGTCTGAAGGAAAAAAAAAAATAGAAAGAAGTCACATTTAATTACTCCTGAAGGGGAACTTATAAATGAGGAACACTTATTAGTGCAATATATTTTTTTCTTTGGTAGCTTTGAACTGATCTCTAACAGCGCCAGCAAAGTCCCGGCGTAACCTTGGAGCGTGTTTCATTATCATTCAGATGGAAACTGCTGTCTTATGACCGCAGTTTTAAAATACAGTACATTTTTATAATTTCTAAGTAGGCAATCAAGTGGACATAACATATGAAATTATATCCAGCCCTGGCACCAAACCCTGCCCTTCACTTGCCCATGCTGTTCAGTGCCTGTTAAGGCCTGGGTGCCGCCGAGGGCTGGATTTCAACCCCAGGGTGATCCTGCTGTCCTCTCCTCTGACAATAGGGATGTAAACATGAAGCCATTTATGAATGCAGGAATCTTAAAGTTACTCAAGCACTGGGGCAGCTTCTCTTCCTTCCTACCCTCTCTTGGCACGAAGGCGGCAGAGCACAGACAGCAAGTGGCTCCCGGCTGGAGAAAAGATGCCCCATGAGCTGGTCCTCGCAATGGTTGGGTCACCAGGAGCTTGAAATGCCACCATGTGGGGTCAGCACTGACCCGAGGGTACTGACGTCTTCAGCTGCTTCACTCCCCACAGGCAGCTTTCCAAATCTGAAAACCCATTCCCTGAGCTAATTAACAGATGGCAAAGGCAAAATTAATCAATCATTTCCTGGTGGCCCATCGGTTTGGCCCCATCCTCACCACCCCGCCATTCCTAGGTGGGCATCTGAGCGTTGTGCTTTGTCCTAGGCTTCATTTCAGACTCAGGACAGAAGAGGATGAGCATTTATCCTGGAAGCTCCATGGTCTGTAGAAAGCTCAATGTCTCCTTGCCTACATTAAAAGGCTGTTAAAAAAGGTGGTATTTTCAAGAGAAAGCAGTAAAAGACAATAGGAACATCAGGGTGAGGTTGGATGCCAACCTCAAACATGGGGGAGGACAGATTTTCTGGTGAAACAATTAATATATTTACTTTGCTAATTAACGTATAGGCAGGGGAAATGACAAATATGGGAAAATCCCTCTTGATCTTAGCTCTACTGCGTACTCAGGAAAAAAAATGAAGTAATGCTGCAAAATATCACGTCTCACATAGGTTTTTTCCTCCTATCAGTAGGACGTACCTGAAACAAAAGACTGCATTTCTGCGTGTTTTGCCATTTTTAACTTATTATTCTTATAGCACAACTGGGAGATAAGACATTTGCCCATGACCTGCGTAGGGAACCTGGTCACAGAGAGACAGCATCGGCTCTTTAGGGAGGCTTGTGGGGAGCAAATAGAATTTCTTACATGCTGGGTGCTGGCACTCTCAAACAAGCCCCATAAGGCTACTAAAAAGTCCACGTGAGCATCCCAGGAGGTGCTTCTGCACTGGTGGGCCCTTGTGCCTCTATTGAAAGGAGCCCGAGTGGGGTGGAAATGCGACTGGCCAGGTAGGACATCTCCACTCCACCACATCCCTGCCACTCTCCCTCCCTCTCCTTTCATCCGCCAAACATTTCCCTGTTTGCTGTCAGCCCCGCAAGTGGATTAGGTTACCCAGTCCCAAAAGAAAGCTGCTTTGTGGCAGAAAAATGCCTCCGTTTGTTAGTTTAACCCCAGAAGTTTTCCCCTGGCAGAGGCACAAGTATGTGCCATGGGAGTGATGGTTTCACTGCTGCCTTCGGGGCCTCGCAGGTTCTCCCAGGTCTGGTTGGTTCTCTTAGGTTTTCCCCTCTGTACTTCCCAACATCTCCACCTGCTTTCTGGAGACCACCACCTTCTCACAGCCACGTCCAGCCCAGCCAGTGCTGCCCCAGGAGCACCAGCCAAACGAGATGCTCAAAGCTGCGAGGAGCAACCAGCCTGGCCCTCCCAGGGCATAAATAAGAATAATAAAAGAGGGTAAAAGCCAGGTGGCTTTCCCAGGGAGCGACCTCCTATTTTTTGAGCTGCTCTTTGCGTGGTCATTTTATTTCTAGCTTTCTCCTGCCCGCGATGCAGCCCTGCCAGAAGCCCTTGGGGACAGCGGGCGCTGCCCCGTGCCAAGGCTGGCCAAGAGCAAACGGGGTGGCAGATGGTCCGAGACGCCCTCCTTCCCTCACCAAAAGGGATTTAGTGAAGCCCTGGAGTAGCTGCCAAAGCCACATTTAGCACAGGGAGCTGATTGCAACACTCACATTACTCGCTGCAGGTTTATAAATAAAACCAGCCCAGGCAGCAGTCTCTCCTGACGCCGAATGAAGGGACGCAAGGGATCCTGTCCCACTAAATTGTTTGAAGTTTTCATCTCCAACAACCCTCCCTTGCATCTAGGTGGTGGACAAGGGGACCTTTGGCATCTCCTTTCCTTAGCGAACAGCCCAAGGTGATCTCCTTTGCCTTCCCTGGCTGCCTGGAGCAGGAGGATTTCCTTGCTCGTCTTCTGCCGTGGCTTGAGTACACCGAAATTAAAGCTGGGTGTTTTTTCCTGAAGTTTGCTCCTACACCGGGTTCAGGAGACGTGTCTGAGGTTCGCTGCCCCACGCCACCTCTGGGTCTGACCACGGGCAAGCCTCCTGGGGCAGAAACCTTGGTCTGTCCTAGCACATACCCGCAGCAGGCAAACCCTCAGAAACTCTTTCCTTAAATACCTACTGCGCAGAAAAATAACACTAATCAAGGAAAGGTCTTTCCCCGCAGTAACGAGCTGACATTGAAGCATCTGATGCGGCAGCGATGGCAGAGCAGAGAAGGTGTGGGACGCTGTGGAGATGTTGCTGGTTTGCCCCCACACCAAGCCAAGGCATGGCCCATGCTCTCAGAAACACCCTGTGAAAGTCCAGATTTTTCAGCAGCTGCTCATGGACTCACCTCTGGACTATCGCCAGGTTTGGGCTTTTTCTCCTTAAATTTAAAGGTGGTTCTGGGTTTTATTGATTGCAGACACCAGTTGCCAGCGCAGCTGCAGCTTCAGTTGCAGCAAATTGAAGGCGAGTGAAAGCATGGCTTCATCTTCTTCTAAGAAAGCCTGAAGCTAAGAAGCCCAACTAAGAATAACTAAGAATTTTTCTTATTTTTTACAAATCATAGAATCGTAGAATTGTCTAGGTTAGAATGTCCCCAAAGCAGTTGATGGAGCCCAACTGAGACCATGTCCTTCCCAGCCACCCAGGCCAGAAGAACCACGGGCACTCCCAGTGCCTCGTCCACTCCAAAGGGGCAAAAACATAGTGGGAAAAATGAGGACGTTTGGGGAAAAAGGAGTAGAAATACCATGCGACCGGAGAAAACTTGCCGGAATACGTGTACATGCCTACTGGAGAGAGATACCTAATGGTTCCCGGAGCTGAGCAGCTGGATCAAAACAGAAGGTGGAGGTGGTGGAGTGACAATATCTGTTAACGAAAAACCAGGATATATGGCTCGGGCAGGCAGGCACTTGGCCCAGTGCTCGGCTGGGGTGAATCGGCTGGATATTCAGCTCTCTGCCTTGTCAAATGCTGTAAATGAAAACCAGAATGAAGAGCTTTTAAGGGGATGTGCTCGCCGACAGTTTAATGTAAGCGGCCGTGGGATCATTTCCTACAGGTGGGTTTATATCGGGAAAGAAATCACAGCTGGGTTCATAGAGGGTATTTTCCTCTTACTGCAGAGTTTCCTGAATTGTGTCGGTTGGAAGGAGCCTTTCAGATCATTGAGTCCAACCATCGACCCAAAACTGACAGAAAACATCACTAAACCACCTCCCTCAGCACCACGTCTGCCGGGCTTTTAAATACCTCCAGGGATGGTGACTCCACCACTGTCCTGGGCAGCCTGTTCCAAGGCTTGGTAACCCTTTTTGGTGATGAAGTTTTTTCTAGTATCCATCCTAAACCTCTCTTGGCTACTACTTGAGGCTGTTTCCTCTTGTTCTATCACTCGTTTCTTGGGAGAAGAGACCAAACCCCAACTCCGCACCCTCCTTTCAGGGAGTAGTAGAGAGACAGGCGTCATGAGAAGTCAGTGGGACAGGGGTTCACCATGGCCATCCAGCTGCATGATGGTGACCCATCCCCTTCTCTCCTGCCAGGCTGAGATGGGACGAAGGCAGCCAAAGGGTCAGCAGGGCTTCTCTTACCTCCAGTGGTGAAACCAGCCTCTTTGCTCCGGGACACAGCTTGGGAAGCCAGGGGACATGCCCAGCCACCAGTCAGGCCTAGGATAGCATCCTCCTCATCTCCTGTCCTGCTCTGCTGATGTGGAGATCTAGCATTGCCCTCATCCTGGTAAGTTGTTGTGAATAAATGCGCTTTCCATCTCACATTGTGATGAAAAGACAGAAGTCCCCAGAAAATGCAATTTGAATCATCAGAATCCACATATGAAATTTATCTTGTAAAGCTTAAATGATTACTTTTGGCATTCAGGCATGAAAATTTCACTCTCTTTTCAGTATTTTAAATTAGTTGGTTTAAAATTTTCCAATTTTGCTTCCTTCAAAAGGTTAATCTGAAGATGGGATGAAACAGACATTACTCAACTGAATATTAGCTTTTAGAGTTTTGTGGATTTTTTTTTTTTTTGGAAAAAGAAACTACTTCATGACAACCCAAAATATTTTTCCTCCAATTTTTCTATATTAACATTATGCCAAAATCATACATGTCAAATTTCTGAATAATAATATTGCATGTTCTTGGCTGTTAGTACCCAAGTCATCAGCACAAACCACTTATGATCTGTGAGGCCATGATGAAGTAATTTGTGGTTGCTCCATGGAACCTATTCCTTTCATTGTTCTTCTATTCAAAATGTACATAATAGACTTTCCACCATTTTACCCACTTTCCTGCTGTTTGTTTTTTTTTTTTTTTCTCATATTTATTTTCATGGAAAAACCCCTGGAATGAAGTTTCAGGAATGCTGAGGTGGTGCCAAATTTAATATTAATGTCTCTGGATTTATAACAAAGGCAACACCACTCATAATGTTGTTTATTATCACTATCTAAGAAATTTCATTAGTAAGTATGGACTTGGCTCAGGGCTGATGAATGCCAGTGAAAACCCTCACCCTGAGTCCAGCAGGCTTTGGATCAAATCGTATTTGCATCTGATGATGTGCATCAGCTAAATGCAGTCTAGGATAGAAAAAGGTCAGCTTCTTTAGAAGGGAAAGGTTAAGAGAGTACATCCTTCCTTTGTACGCATAATTTTTTAAAAGCCCTGTCATAAGTAATCTTCTTTACTGAGGATTTCACTATTTCCATTCTGCCTGGAAAACATAATAAAAATAGCATTAGGGAAGAATATTAAGAGGTATTTATTTTAGGTGAGATACCAGGGATGAAAACAATTTTGGCTTGCTAATGCTCTGGGTTATCTTCCAGTAGGTAAGTGCTGTAAGTGCAAAATCAAAAAGATTTCAAATAAATTCACCAGAGGGAACCCCCTTTGTGAGGATGAGTCGAACCAGCCACCTTCCTCATCAGCTCCAGTGTTGCTCAGATTTCTACTGAGTGGCCTCCTTGTTCAGCCAGACTTTGACCAGATTTGCTTCTGTAATGCTTTGATTGTCTTCGCTTTAAGAAATGCTAGCTCTTGTGATAATTTTTTTTTTTTTTTTTTTGATAAAAAGTTGTTCTGACTGGTTCGTTGGCATCACTGCAAAATGCAAAGCCCTTCCCTGTACACCTACTGCGCTCTAGGATTTATTTCCACGAGCTTAATGGAAATAGTGGTGCAAGGATGGAGTTGTAAGGGGACGAGTAGGGAAAAAGCTGAGCAAGTGTGGCTGCTGCCAGGGACACCGTGGTAGTTTTTGAGGCTTCTGTGGTAGTCGGCGTGATGTTAGAGAATTTATTCCTCGTGCCTGGCTTGTACCTGCTTTGTATCTGCCTTGCTGCAAGTTAACTCCATGCCTTTTTGTCCTGATGTTTGGGTTCTGTTATCCCAAGTTTTTCTTTAGACTAAGCCCGTTTACTGCCTCTTTCGCTGCTCCTCCCCTAGAAGACATCCCTCACCCTTTGTTTACTCGCAGGCTCCCATGAACACCCACCCAGGATGCCTGCTGCTGATGCAATTATTAATATTCTTGCTTTCAGCAACACCTTAACTCTTGTGAATGGGGTAATCGATATTCTCTGCTCGCCTGGGAGAGGTGAAGGCTGGCGGTGCCGCTCTGTAACCTCAGATGAATAGTTAAACATCGGTGTGTTTTCCTCTGCAACAGTCCAGAGCTCACGTAGACGGGAATTTTTCACAATCCTGTGCTGTGCAATGACCATTCAAGGCAGAGATTCCTTTGTTTCTCCTGCACTATCCCCATTTGTTATGTATTAATCATTTTTAGAGTCATCTCTCTGTGATTCCTTCTATAAATAACAATCTCGAGTCCCTCTCCTGCCTTGTTTACCATAGCTAATTCTTCGAGTTGGGTGTCTCCACCAGAGCTGTAGCCTAAATGAACACAGATAAAAATCATAACGTAGGCTTGGGTGTAGTAAACCAGGTTTTTCTTGCTTCTGCTGCAAATCAAACCTTTCAGATAATCTTTTTATCCGGTCTCTATAAACGCTGTGCAGCGGTGACAAAAGACAGGGTCTACTTTCCGACTTAAAGCTGTCCTATTAGTGGCTGGCCTTAAATATATAATTCCTGCTGTGTCTGCATCATCTATAAATGAAATTCTTCCGAGGGAGAAGTCTCCGGGGAGGGTAAAGAGCTGGGAACCGGTGTCTGCAGAGCGTGCCTTGGGGATGCGAGGTGAGGAGGAGAAGCTGAAAACGTGATATGTCTTTTTCAGTTTGACCTCAGCCTCTAATAGTGTTTGGCAAGTCAGCCTGGCAGATAAATTGGTTCATATTAGAAAATGGGGTTGATTTATTATGAAATTGATTGCAGCCCTGTCCTGCGCCGGAGGCATTAGCGATAACAGCATCGGGTGCCTCAGTTCTTAACTAATGGGCTTCCCCCAGGCTCTCGGCTGCTGCTGAGCTTTTACCCACAGCCAACAGCATCCAAACCGCACGTCTCTGCTCACGGATGCAAAATCCTTCCCGAGCAGGGGTGTTTCAGGGGACGCAGGTTGGGATTTCTGGTGGGATAAGGTCTTGGGAGTCTGTCACCGTCTCCTGCTCCATCACCTTAGAATCATAGAATCATCTGGGCCAGAAGGGACCTTTCAAAGGTCATCTAGTCCGGCCCCCCTGCAGTCACAGGGACACCTCCAACTAGACCAGGTTGCCCTGGAGGCAGCTGGTGTTTCCCAGGACATACAGACCTACAGGAACCAGGCCAGTGTGACCTTCACAACCAGCACCTTGAAATACCAAAGCGTTTTATGTGGGTTTCCTACAACTCTTTTCTGAAAATAGAAAGGGTTACTGGAGATGCAGAAAAGCATCCACCAAACATCTTCATTTTCCTTTCCTTTGGTGACATTGAAGAACCTTTTATCCACAAAGAAAAGCCATTGCCAAATGTAACAAGGGAGTTTCACTACTTCTTTGCAAACAAAGCCCTGTTTGCCCATGGTGGCCACAATCTGCAGTGCAGTCGCCTCAAATCCCTCAGGATGGTGGGCAATAGCCTTTGCATCCGATTAAAATGCAAACGAACAAGCCAAACATAGTGGCCACTTAGAACCCAAATAGTTATCAGGGTCTATTTAATTTGGGAAACCCTAATCTACTATTTACAGTATGGATACAGATGCAATAAATACAAAAAAAGAATCTACCCCATGTCAAAAGCCAGTCTCTTACTTTCATGCCTTGCTCTTGGGACACTTATCCTGGGACCTGTCCTAAGGGGCAAAGGATTTTCCAGGTTAATTTGCTGTAGTGATAGTCAAGACTCTTTCAGCAGTTGTGCTTAGAAATCATTGAATAGCAGAGACTGGAACATTTAGTGGAGGTTTGAAGCAATATTTCTCAATTTATTATTTTTTTTTTTGCAGGAAAAGGGTTTTTAATGATTGTAATGTGCCTTTAGACATTTCCCAAATGAAAAATTTCAATATGAAAGAGTCACGTGGCTTGAAAGGATTGCAAGAGCCTGTAATTGGACACAACTGAAGATAAACTTTTCAAAATAACTGAAAACAAATTGATTTGGGGGATGAAGGACGCTTAAGTTTTTCTAAAAAGTTTCTAAAATCCAACAGCTGCCTGCCACTCAATCACATACTGGCTCTCCTTTTGCATTGATTACTTTTCAGGTAACGATGACACTTGCTACACCACCCCTGTGATGGCCCGATGCTCCTGACAGGAGCACAAGAATGTCCAACTGTGCCTTTACCATCAGCATGAGTCGCATTTTGATGTACGAAGAAGCACCACTGTGTAACTGCCTCGCAGTCAGGAACAACCACACGACATAAACTTTTGCAGAGAACAGTTGTTTCTACAGAAAGCACTCAATATCTCTTCAAACCAGCTTTGGAGAGAACGTCTTTCTCCTTCGTGTCCTAGCAAACGGTAGGTCGCATCTGGAAACAGCTGCCAAGAAGCCAAGAGGTGGTAGTGTGTGTTTTATGGAAGCAAAATGTCCAGTGGCCAAGAGCCACGGTCATCTATGACACCAACCCAAACCCTCTCAAGCCAGGACCACACCTGTCCTCCTCGGGTCTAGGTCTAGGCTAGACTTAGAGCCCTGGGTGTGTTCATCAAGACATGTGCCTCTCCACTATGGATGTGCTTGAGCTTAAGGGCCTACAGCATCCATACCCTGCTCATTTAACAAGTCCTGAGAAGCCTTTGCCACAGATGGGCAAAGGACAGTTTTCCTATCACACCACCTCCAGCAAATATAGAGATATGAGGGAGAGACAGCCAGGAGCCCCATATATTTTCCAGATTAATTTTTATGGGGTAGCACGTTGGCCTGAGAAACACTTCTGAATATTGTGAATAATTGTCTCACACGTCCCTTTTTCAGGCTTGTGCTTTTATCATTAACACCTCCGATTAGCAAAAGCTCAGAGTCTGAGATGTTCCTTTGATTTAAAAGGTTATAAATTTTGGATGCAATGTCAGAGAGTGAATTTTACAACGCAGCTGAGCTGTGGACTAATTAAAAGACTACCCCAGTACTCTTCTCACCCAATACATCTCAGATTTGTGACAGCCTTCAAGAAAAGTCATGAATTATGCCACGTGCACCATATGCAGTCTATTGATGTCTCCGTGTGTACATATGCTCTGTGTGTGTGTGCTACAGCCCATGTTCACGGCGGCTTCTTCATCACTGTGTGCACAGAGGAAAGTTTCTCATACCAGAGTATTTATCTCAGTGCAATTAATGATTGCATTTTGTTTATTGCCTATTATCATTTTACTTCCTTACCACCGCAGGGTTATGATTGCTGTTTAACCCCAGATGTGTTCAAAGTCACAGCTGGACCTTCAGAGGAAGAGGGTTCACCTACTCGCCTTGCTCTGGTGCACACAGGTGAGATTTATCTATCACTGAGCTGTTGATTAAGTCCTGGCCAGTGTACCCTGACCCACACCTTGTTGGTTCTGTAAAATTTAAAGTGAAACAGGAAAAATGCTCGTGTTTCACTTGACACTACGCATGGAGAGGTCCCATATCCTTGTGGCTTGGGAGTTGATGTTATGTGGTCAGAAACGGTGTCCTCCTCAGTGCTTCACCTGGCGCAGAAAATTGGGATGTCTCTAAGTTGACTTGCGCTTCCCGGGGCGGTGAGAAGAGGGCTTTCTGCTTGCCAGTGTCTCCTTCCTAAGGCAACGTCTGCAAAGGACAAGCTTCTCTCAACCGTTAGCAAAGCAAATATGTAAAGGGCAAAAGGGCGACTTATGTTTGAGAAACGAAATCAGGGTTGACCAGGAGAAAGTAGGAAATGATATCAACCAGCTTTAGCTAGTGAAACCCAAAGGTGAAACCCCTGAAGTTTCAAGGAACAGTTTTTCATTTTTCTCAATCGGTCTCGTTCCGGCTGTTGACGTCAGCGGATTTGGCTCTAGATCAACAGGGAAACAGAGGGACAGCTTCCCCCCCTCCACACGCAGAATTAGAGATTCATACCAAGATAGATGAGCTAGATTTAGATGAGAGGGAATTTCTGGTTGAGAGTGTTCATGTAAAAAGCATTATTACAGTATTAGGCTTGTGCGAGCTCCCAGTGCAATAAAGGAGAATTGTAAAAGCCTTGGCAGGAACGTATCACTAGGACTTTGTTTTGCTGAAAAAAAACTGGAAACATACACTTAGCCTTCCTACTCGTCGTAATTATCTGGCTGTATTGATCGTGGTGTTAAGGTTATTCGATGGGTAGGGTGTGAGCAAGGATCAGGTTCAGTCCGTGAATTAAAGCTGCCGAGTGTCAGGTCTAATTTACACTCCTCCAGTTCGAAAATTGTCCTCCTGAAACTGCAGAGCTGCCTGGGATGGACTCGGAGAGGCAGCATATGGAGCCTGGGCAGCAGGGATGGAGGCACCCGGCGCTTGGCATTGCTGCCCTGTGTTATGAAAATATCTGGGTTACAAAAGAAGGAAACAAGGGCAGAAAAACATTGAGGGGTCTGGTCTCTTCTTGCAGGCGCACGTAAAACCCTTGGTGGCACCTTAATGCAACCTGCAGACTTGTGGAAAGGAGGACAGGCTCCCCAGCTCTGATTTTAGTCCTACAAGTGTGTGGTACCTTGAAGGCAGGAGATGGTGATTACTATTGCTCACATGGGGCTTTGCACAGCAGGGGCATCGACGCAGCCTGCCCAGGGAAATATGCTGTTCCACATTCTTCCACACCACAATCAGAGCCAAATTACAAGAACCAGCAGTTTCAGTGAGCAGGGCTCTCATTAACATACCGTTATTCTCTCTGGAGACCAGCTTGTCTCTTCTGCTGCTGAGCTGGTAGGTAGGGAGGAGGTGGGAAGAGAAGCAGGAGTTGATACCTGCTCCTCATGGCTGTGTTGTGTATCCCATAGTCCACTGCCATACTCCATGGAGACAACGTACAGAGAGGACCCAGCTCATCCCCTTTAGACTTACTCCCATCCCCATGCACTCTCTGGTAAAGCTGGGCTGCCCCTCAGCTGAAGGCTTGGTCCCCACCAGCTCCAGTGCTTGTGCTCTTCTCCCAACCTTGGGGCCACCGACATCCAGCTGATCTTTCTCCCTCCTCTTCCTCCCCTGGCTGGCTGAAAAGACAGGGAAGGAGGATGGAGAAGGGTACCTGAGGCACAAACTGTCTTATTGAGACTATGCCCTGTTTGCCAGCTGCTATATCATCCCATCCAGGAGGTGGCTGTATATCAAAGGAGAACGACGTTCCAGCAGGGCACATGTTTCATGGCTACCTGCTCTGCTCAATTAAATGTGACCTCAGAAAAGGACTTCACTTGGGGCAGTGACAGAGCAGACCTGAAATCCCACCCCACTCCACTGCTGTTATTCAGATGTCACCACGACTGCTGTGCTGTTGCCTGTCCATCCACAAGCATTTGTTGTGGGCTTGTTTGGGTGTATCTTGGCGTTTGAGAGGCGCCACTGCTAAAACTCAAGTGGCAATAGCTAATCACCATTAACCTTGTTCTCTGCAGAACGTGGCATGAAAGGATATGGCTCAATACCATGACTTACTTTCCCTGGGCTAGAGCATGGTCAGTTCTGAAAAAAAAACCAACACAACCCAGAAGACGACACAGTTTCTGGTCTTTTCTGCAAGCTCTGGGAACTCAGGGATGCACCAAATGAAGAAAGAAACCCCCCACCCTCACTCACATCATTATTCTTTTTTCAAAAAAATGGTAACACCGGGTTTTTCTTCTCATCTTTCCTATCTTGAGAAAACCCTGCTTTCAAAAGTGACTTATTTTTGCTGGGTCCTTGAAATTCAGTGCTGCTCGTTTTGGATTTGAAATTGCTCTGTAAAGGCTTAGAGATGTAATTTTCAGTCCCTGGACCCCTGAGGATGTGCAGGGTGGGGTGTTGTGTTGTATTCATTCAGAAAGCGGCCGTACCCTCCTCCCTTGTCAAAATCAAGGACTCCCTTGTCTCGTGTGGACATTCATTGCACTAGGCAAGAGCTGTAAACAGCATTTGCAAGATTCCCGACGTCCTTCCGCAGCGGGTTCTTTACGGCACAAACCTTTTCCATCACAATTTACATTTCACACCTGTTTTCCCAAATCTTCAAAGCCGGAGGACCAAATCCTGCAAATTTTTGCAATACGGCTACGAAAGCGACCGACTCACGGGGAGAACCAGAGCGTGGGGCTTGGCTTGAACTTCTTGGCTCGGTGCCGACAGAACATTTCATAGATCGTTTTTGGGGTGTTTCCTATTGTCATGGCAACTCCGATCAAAAAAACCTTTCCACAAATAGCCTTGTCGATTGCAATACGAGCCCTGGGCTGACTACTGCCCGCGGTTCTGCTCCAGAGTGATTTCACAAGCTCCTCTTGCCTGACCTCTCATCTCCTATCTTTCCCCAGATCCCTTTATTGCTCAAGCTAGAAATATGTCTTTTGTTTTGCAAGAAAGCTTTAAAAATCTTTGTAAGTGATAACTAGCAGCCAGGTCTTGCAGCTGACTTCAAGGAGAGAGTTGCCTTAGGAGAGATTACAGGCGATAATAAGCTCCTCTCCTGCACGACAGAGCATGGACCATGATAAATCCCTACAGGGATTGGCTCTACAGAGCCTTGAACTCTCCACCTCCCTAAAAGCACCCAGTAACACAGAGGAATAAGCTGAGCTGTGGGGAGGGGTGGGCTTGGTGGAGGGATCCCACTCACAAACAACAGATCCCACGGTCAGATCCCCCCACGGTGCTGTGTTAGAGACACCACACGTGTCACTAAAGTCTAATAGCTCCTTCTTTGCTCAGTTTTGGGGCAGAAGGGTGGAGAATCCACATTGGTCAAGGCTGCCAGGTTTGACTTTTTGTACCTGATTTTTTCTAAGGTGCTAAAATGTGTCCAGAGAAGGGCAACGGAGCTGGTGAGGAGGGGTCTGGAGAACAAGGCTTATGAGGAGTGTCTGAGGGAGCTGGGGGCGTTTAGCCTGGAGAAAAAGGAACCCGAGGGGAGATCTCCTCACTCTCTACAGCTCCCTGAAAGGAGGGTCTAGCCAGGTGGGGTCGGTCTCTTCTCCCAAGGAACAGGCAATGAGACAAGAGGAAACAGCCTCAAGTTGTGCCAGGGGAGGTTTGGGATGGATATCAGGAAAAAAATTTAGACTGAAAGGGATATTAAGCCTTGGAATGGGCTGCCCAGGGTAGTGGTGGAGCTACCACCCCTGGAGGTATTTAAAAGCCGGGCAGATGTGGTGTTGAGGGACATGGGCTAGTGATGTTTTTTGTCAGTGTTGGGTTGACAGTTGGAACACAATGATCTAAAAGGTTCCTTCCAACCTGGACAATTCTATGATTCTACAACAACAGGCACATGGGAAAGCGCCGCACTATGGAAATCAATAAGACTTTTTTGCCCTTGGCCTTCTATAGGTCCGGGATTTCACCAGCTCTCTCTCTAAGGTATTATGCTTACCAGGACCTGAAATAGCTTAGTAGAAATAATATACATTTTGCATATAGATCTCACCTGAAGTCGGTATCATTATCCCCAGACAGGGAAAATAAGGCAGGGAGAGGTGATATCTCATGCTCTAAGGTCAGCCCATCACTAACCTCGGGAACAGAAGAGAAGACTCTGGAGTTTCCCCTCCCACATGGAGCCACTGTTACAATTCATTATTTTAAGCACTTGCAAAAAAAAAAAAAAAAAAAAAGGTAGGAAGGAAGGAGGAATAGAAATTACAGGGACAAAAATCCTTCTGTATATATATACGAATATATTATATATACGCTATATATATATAGTTTTGTCTTGTCTTGTATTTTCAACCCTGCTTTAAATAAAAACTCGCAGACTTGTCGGTTTTCATCAAGCAAAATTATTATTCGGCTTTAGAAAGAACGTCTTGCCAAGTGTTGCAGTTCAAAAATAAGGAAAACAGCTCTGCCAAAATGCAGCAAATGTGATTACACAAAGCCAAGAAGACCATAATTAGATCATTACCATGGAAACAACCTAATTACATGTGTAATGCAGCAAGGTCTGAGCTGCGTAGCCGAATGTGTTTTGCTATTGTCTAGCAGGGCCATAGCACTGCCGTTTGCCTGGTGTTATGAAGCCACCTTGATCATTTTGGATCGGGTTTTCTTGGAAGAGGTCCCCCTCCCCGTTATGGAAGGAATTAAACTGTGCATGAAATGACTCGAGTAAGGCTGCCTGGGGCTCGGCGCTGAATTCAGGCAGACGGGATCCTGCCTGCACAGGGTTGGACAGCCAGGACTTGGTAGAAGCTCTTGCACCAAGACCTGGAGCTCCTCAGTTGACACTCCCTCAGCCATCTCCGGGAGTTCACATTTGATCACAAGTGCAAGCATGGAAAAGAAAGCTGAGCTTGCCAGAGACTTGCTAAAGGTTGCCACCTTCTTCTGCCCTGTTTTAATTTCTCCATTGCCACAGAAGTTCACCACCAGGAGGGTGCTCAATGGAGATGGCATGTAATGGCCAAGTAAAGGCACCCGGGGGTCCCTGTGTGCTGATCCACCTGTTGTTTTCTTGTGTTGCTGGACTATGTTGTGGAAATGGGGGTTACGCAGAGCTGGGTTATGATATTGTCTCACTGGTGGAAACCAAATGGTTCCTCGAGGAGAGTGTCATGGTTCTTATTTTCTGGCAGAGAAAACGAGGCGAGGAGAAAGAACGTGTTTGTCATCTTGGAGGACCCAGGCAGAATTGTGGACGGACTAGATACAATCCCAAATAATTTCAGAGAGCGAAAGCCAGAATCGTACATACGTGGCTGCACGCCTTGCAGCACAAAATTAGACGTGCAGGGAGAGACAGGGGAGTCATTGATGAACCTCTTCTATTATCTCCACAGGCCTACAGCCCGCTGCTGTTGAATCATGTGGTTGTAGTAAATATGACCCACGGGGTGTATATACAAAATTATGGTAAGCCCTGTCACCCCCCCCTTTGGTGCACATTGGATTTCTGTGCCCGATCTGCGGTCAGGCAGGAGGTACCTCACCCAGCAGGAAGGGAAGAAGATGGCTCATTAGCTCAGGGGTACGGTAATAAGGCGAAAGCCAACGGGGCTGTCTGGCAAACCTACGGCTGCTGCTAATTAATGAGGAGAGATGGTTGCTGGGCCAACTGCAGATGTTGCTGCAAATTATGCCATTGCTGTCTCCGCCAGCAAGCTCTCGCTGCAGCGAGCGCGTCTCCAGGTGTTCTTGCCACAACAATAGTCCCCGCTGTTCATTTTGTTCTCCTTCCAGGGAAAATAAAACGCTTCCTTTTGGTGGGGAGAAATGCTGATACTGAAGAGTTTTTCAAGCCCAGACTCCACTCCTTTAATTTCTCCCCCTCTCGCGTTGGTCCCGTTTTCCTTTACTGGTTTATCCTCGAATTCTCTTCATTTTCCATTCAAATTGCTTTCCAAACCACAGGATCAGGGTAAAGCGAAGCGCCTCGAGCGATGCCGATTTCCCTGCTTGGTTTCCCAGCCATGATCACTGCGAGAATATCTCGAGGAGGCTGCCAAGTCCTCTTCCCATCCCGGCTCTCTCCTCCTTCTCCCATGGGGACGTTGGTCCTGCCGACACTGGCAGCGATGGATGGACACCTGGCCGGTTCCTCCCTGGCTCCGAACGGGCTGTTTTTCCCTCGCCCATCTATTGTAAGTTCATCGGGTAAAACCTGATTCTCAACTTTTGTGCAGAGTCAGCAGAATGAAAGAAAAGGAAGAAAAAAAAAAAAGCAAAAAAAAAAAGCCCAACCTCCACACACACACACATTCTCCGGTTTTGCTCCGTCGGCAAAAACCTGTCTGTACGGTTCTGCTGAGCGCCGGTGCCCTACTTTTATCTCTCACAGAGCTCGACTAAAAATACACCCAGATTTCGAGCACGGCCCCTGCTGTGAAGCCACCCGGGGTGAGTGGGAGATGCTGGAGCCCCAGCCTGGCCAGGCTGGTGCTGTGCCCCGCTCCCCACGCGCTTCATGCCACCTCTTTGGCGCTAAACCTTTCTCTCCTCTTTGGAGGAGAGAAAAGGAAAACAAAAAAAAAAGCCATA
The DNA here is from genome assembly GCA_026546715.1 of Gallinago undulata. Taxonomy (NCBI): domain Eukaryota; kingdom Metazoa; phylum Chordata; class Aves; order Charadriiformes; family Scolopacidae; genus Gallinago; species Gallinago undulata. The sequence continues at coordinate 2,496,903 of JAOTQQ010000052.1, forward strand.
AACCTTAGGAAAATTAATACCCCTTCTTCCCATCAGCTCAGGTCAAATATCCGGGCAGATATTTGGCATTGTGTGGTGGTGTGCTCTCCCTGTTGGCCCCCTCTTCTTCTCCCCCCTTCCCGCCCCAGTTCCTGCTCGGGCCATGGCCACCATGGCCATCACAACATCAGTTGCGATAAGTTGCACCTGGACTTTGGGGGATGGAATCCAGGCAACCAAAACGCTGTCTGGAGTGGGGACCTAGATATTTTGTTCCCATGAGAATGTGACTATAGGTCAGTTATCTCACTCTATAAATAGTGGACAGCCCCAGCGCCCTTTGAGCTCCTCCTGTATGGGCAGCAGCTGCACGCCAGGATCTCCCCTTGATTGAAGATGCTGGCTTAAGGTTCTATACCTCAAGGTTGAGCAAGAGGTTCTCGGTAAGTGACTAGAGCATGCTAAACTTGGAAATCTTAGCTAAGTAGTATAAAGGGTTGATGGAACAGATATAATCCTTTCAACGTAAACTGTTGACCAAGTCTGGGACTAGGATTGGATCCTCCTCTCTGAGAAGGAGTTTAGAAAGCCAGGGGGTCCTTTCTGAACCTCGTGACTCAACAGAAGGGTCTCCCTGACAGCTTGTCTGACCCTGTCCTCTATGCAGTAAATAATAGAGTGCACCTTGACATCAAATCTCATAAAATACTGCCGCATTTACTACTAATTTTGTTAAACCACTGTTTCACCTTAAGAGAGAAGTAGTGAAATATTTATTATGAGTGAAGTTAGTTACTCTGCCCGCGACAAGCATTGCGAGAACAAAATTGAAGAAAGATACGAGATAACTTAAGAACTGCTTGCTATTATTATTACTTCTATGAGTGTTATTTATAACATGGCGGTACTGAAGAAGCCCTGCTGGTAGAGAAGGTTGGCTTTCAGCAGTAACATCTGGGGCCCTGAAACAGTTACGGAAATAAAAAGCTGGCTGAAACTCTTAATGTTAGACCTTCTACGTACTTGCTTTACGTGCTCGAGCAGAAAAGAGACTGCCATGCTATTTTCGTCTAATTTGTTTGGTCCTGAGAAAGCATGATAAATAAAGGTTAGTGGAAGCCAATTTTAAAAGCAGGGGAAGTTAGTGGAGATTATTTGCGCTGGAGATAGGGTCTATAAAATCTTCTGCCCTGGAAAAAGTGACTGAATTTTACCAGCTGGCTCCTCCAGTTACCCTAAACACTGGTTTTCACGACTGCATGCTTTTTTAGAGGGCTTCAGCTTGAAGCTCAGTTTAACTGTCTTCTGCTTAATTTTCTGCTGCTTAAAAGGAAATTGGAAATTATTTGCTGGGACCTAGGGATTATTTGCAAATAAGGGAGTACACATATGGGTCTAATTTATATGAGGAATGGCCATTATTGCTACTGCGAGTCAGCTGTTTTCACGTGCAGGGCATTAATCTCTCAGGTTCTTCACACGGGGCTGTTCCCTGCTCAGGACCATCATTTGCAAGATTCGGGACGTGACCCCAGACGTTCCAGCTGGGGGGAATATTAACCTAGTAATCCCATGAAATGGGTAAATGTGGCACTTGGTTCCCATTGCGGGGGAAAAAATCTCGACGTGTGTGTGCTGTGGCTCGCAGGGAGCCCCTTCCCTGTGCTGCACCCCCTCCATCCCCTCCTCCTTCCTCCAGCAGGTTGTTTTCAAGGAAAATGCAGACATTTTTCCCCACAGTCTTTCAGCAATTCCTTTTTTAAGAAGGGGAATGGGGCTCTGAAGGAAAAAAAAAAAAGCCTGATGGATGGTGCACTTCCCAGGGCAGCCCCCCCATTGCAGAAAACATCAGTGATGTGACTCCCTAGCAGACTAAATTATGAGTAAAACACTTGTAAAAGCTATAAAGGTATAAGCATTTAATTAAGACTTCAGGAAGCTATTGCATTTTTTTCCTATTAAATATTAATTCCCTTTAAAAGAGTACTTTTGAGCTGTTTTGAGAACACAACTGGTACTCTAATGCCATCTAATTAATTAAAAACTTCATACACATATGTATTAACAGTCTGCTGTTATTGCGGAGGACATTTCGCCAGTATTTAAATGTATTGAACCAAACATGATTTGCATTTAAACGGTGATGATCCATGCAGCTTCCTGGAAAGGCACGTCTGGTAGATGAAGTCTGACTTCTCCTCCCCGACCTCCATGTCCCGACAGTGTGATGAGGCAGCTCGGCCAGGATTTCACTCCATAACTTGAGAAACAGCAAGGAAACGGCAGAGTTTCTCCCAAAACGTGGCACAGACGTGGTACTTTGTGGGTCCACTGGTGACAAATGCGATCTTATCAGTTGTTGACATCTTAGGGCAACGGAGCTGGTGAGGGGTCTGGAGCACGTGTCTTATGAGAAGAAGCTGAGGGATCTGGGGTTGTTCAGTCTAGAGAAAAGGAGGCTGAGGGGAAACCTTATGGTTCTCTCCAACTCCCTGAAAGGAGGGTGTAGAGAAGCGGGGGTCAGTCTCTTCTCTCAAGTCACAGGTGACAGGACTAGAGGAAACAGCTTCAAGTTGCACCAGGGGGGGTTTGGGATGGACATTAGGAAAAATTTTTACACTGAAAGGGTTATCAAGCATTAGAATGGGCTGTCTAGGGAAGTGGTTGAGGCACCATCCCTGGAGGTGTTCAAAAGACGGGTTGACATGGTGCTGGGGGATATGGATCAGTGATGTTTTTTGTCAGAATTAGGTTGATGGTTGGACTAGATGATCTTGAAGGTCCCTTCCTAGATGATTCTATGATCTTCATTAACAACGTCACATCCCTAATCTGCTGAACTGTCCTTCCTCACCTCTCTTGTCGATGCTTTTGATGTATTTTTTTAATTGCAGATGCTAACAGGACCCCCGTAATACCCAGAGGCAGAGCTGGCGGGAGGTGAAGACACGGGCCACCGCTTTGTCCCCTGACTCCAGCTCGCACCAGGCTGAGGTGGGTACCTTGGGGGGGTGGTGGTGAGGCTCTGGGGCATCCACATGTTCTCATGGCCTCAGGGATGTGTTTTCCAGCCGAGGAGAAGAAGGGTGCAGGAAGGAGAAGGCGGGAGGTGGGGTTTTAACCACCAGAGACGCATCGTTGGGACGCGCTCTCCTTTAAGCATTACCTCGGGTGTTTCCATTTCCAGGATGACTCCCCAGCACTTGAGCATTACTCTTCTACTTGTCTAATACAGTTCCCATCGATTTTTCCCTTTGCCCTCTGCTGACTGTACGGTCTGAAAACACCAACGACCTTAAAGTCAAGGTCAAGTTTTTATTCCCTGAGTAAACAAGCTGGGGAGAAGGGGAGAGAAAGGAGCAAGCTCTTATACGGGAAGACAGGCCCAGAAAGCTATGAAACAAATATATTCCTTCTAAAAAAAAAGCACTCTCTAAGGAAGAAGGCATACAAAAGATTAATCCTTTCAGTCTGCAAATTCTGCATTAAATAAAATCCCTACTCCTGAGGAATCAATGTTAAGAGGAGGCCACGCTGCACGTGACCAAAACAAAGCCATTCTCTAATGTTTGAAGCCAAACGTGAAGTTAAACGCTGTGTAGTCAAGGCAGAGGGAAGCATTAAAATTTGTTTTCATTTTTCTAGCCGAGCAGCTTACGTTTTGCCCATGCACTGACTGCTTTTATTTCTCCTCATCATATCTAAGCATTGGTCCCATTACATTGAATCCCCCATGTTATTTTTGACCAATTAATGACTCCATATAATACGCCTGCCCGTTTGTAATTATAAGCAAAGTTATGCAGCAAATGGCTGGCTGCTTATCTGTGATTCATGGGCTCTCTCGAGCCTGCAAATTTGGCTGGAAGCTTGGTAAGAAATTACTTTGGCTAAAGATTTTGGATGCTTCTCGCTCGTGTTGAGCTGAAATACAATGAGTTTAAGTGTTTTGGGGCTTCTGCTTTGGGTTTTGTCCAGACAGAGAAATGGGTCAGTAGGAAAATAATTATACAGAAAGGTGGAGATGCAGAAGGTGCCACAGCAGATGGAAGCTGAGGTCCATCTAGAGCCAATGTTGGCACCAACAGCAGTTCCTTTGTACCCCTCAAGCAAGGGCAGCCCCTCCAGAAGTACCTGGAAAAGCCACCTTTGTGAGCCTCAGCCCTCCCTCTCACAGACAAAGATTGTTTCAAAGACCAAAGCCTGATGCTTTATGCTCTTTCTGATATTTTTCATTAAAATGAGTTAATACAGACACAGCGATAATTGCAGCCGGATGCTCTAGATCTTCTCAAGCCATTTGGGCCCCAGCTGGAGCTGGCAGCACGGTTTGGGGACAAAAAAAATTACCTTATGCAATTCAGTTCACCTATTTTCAATGCTAATATAATTAAATGAGGCAAGGTCTACAGGGAGAGGTAATACCTTTTATTAGAACAAACTCATAATCTAGGAGGGGAAAAAAAAAAAAGAAAAAGAAGAAAAAAAGCAGCAGATATGTCTTCAGGCACACGAGCCCTTTTTCAGGCTTGTATGCCAAAAAGCTTGTCGGTGTATCAGCTGGTCCAACAAATGATATTATTTCTCAGTATAAATACTGCTCCAGTCATATCCTCAGATGATAACAGCTACAATAACACTGCTAATATAATTAAAAGCAGTTGAGGATGATTTAATGCCCTTTCATAGCAGAGTTGGATGTGAAGTTTCCCAAGAATAGCAGGGTGGAGCTGTGCTGCAGACACAGAAATATTTGTACTTTCCCCCTTTATTTTCACTCTGCAATTCTGATTTTACTTACACCAATATAAGTGGAAGTCGCGGGGTTGATACCTGTAGAAAACCCACCTTGGATTTGGCAGAGATTTTTGAAAACAGCCTTCCCACCTGGTAAAACCTAGCTGTGATGCCGGGGGATAAAAGTAGGTCATTCGTTTTCTCCAACATCCCGCAATCTCGGTAACATTAACCGAAAGGAACAGCGTGTGCACATTTTATCTGGCACCACCGTCACTGTGTTCCATCAAATTACGACCCTTCCGTCCCGCCGTTGGAGTGATTCCCAGAAAAACACAATCATGTAAATGATGCACAGATAAAAAAGGGGAAAAAAAAAAACACAAAAAAAACCCAACAAAACCAACAACCCAACCACAAAGCAAAACCAAAAACGAACCAACAAGCCTCCAAAGGTGGAAAATGTATTGGCAGTAAGCCAGCTTAGCTTTCCCTGATGTTGTTTATTTTCATTATATGTTTTTAAAGCAAGTTTTCCCAAGACACCTCGCAGGTGACTTCATGCGCAGATGGAAATAGGAACAATTTGTATGTCGCGGTAAATCTTGAAAGTAACAAAACAAGGCGTATGAGAAGGGAGCCCAGACAGGCAAGGTAAGAAGTCAAGAATGATTAAACAAAATAATTTTGGAAATTTAGATAATAGAATGAGAGCACAACATGCCGTCAAAGAGCAAGAAGATGAAGGAGTTTTTACACACAGGGATAGATGGGGTGTGGAAAAGGCATCTTCCAGTGAGGGGAGTAGGAGGTAATAAGATGGGTGAGGAAGGGGCTGGAGATTTGGGAAAACTGGGAAAAGAAAGAGGGAGAGAGTTGAGGGCAGGTATTCCCTTCAGGATTTATCTTTTCACCATTTTTTTTTTAAAAAAAAAGGCGTTTCTAAGCTTGCACTTTCCAGTCACAAAACCAAATTGCAAGCTCCCTCAGTTTGGGAGAAAATATGCTGCTGACGTGCTCAGAAACGCTCCAAAAGGCCCTAAATAAAGCGCTGCCAATGTTTATTTCTAAACATCAGAGAAGCAGGGAAATAGAGTAGCACTTTGACTGTTTTGATCTGGGAACATTTGTGCCGGTTCCACGCTCGTCTGCAGCACCCTTCTGGGGCGAAACCGCGGAGGTACAGCAAGTGCCAAAAAGTGCAGACAGGAGGGGAAATTCCACAACTCCCTGTAATGTTGAAGAAAAGCCATTTAAAAGAAGCCTGATAAGGCAAAAAAAAAATTATTTCAGATAGCTCTATTCCTCCCATAGCCGTAACTCTCCCAGGAACCTCACATGGTTGTTTCTTCTTAACAAAAAGCCAGTAAAGAATCACATTTTCAACTATTTAACAATATTTTTGACCCAACTGTGTTTTCCTTGCTACCTACTAAATGCCAATGCAGGCCATGAAAGTTATTTTAAATGTTTTTTTACGTACATATAGATCCATAATTAATGATACCTACCTTCATGTTTAAGGAAAGTAACGTAGAACCAGGTTCCTGGCGATCCCTACTTCGTATTATAACATCAACTGTGAAAACAGATTTGCCTAATAGGAGGCCTAGCACCAAAATTCTTGATAAAAAAAATCTAAAAAAGTTCAGAAATAATAATCATACCTGTTAATGTCACACGATTGTGTTATTGTTATTGCTTATTACGACTATTGATCATAATTATTATGTAACCACAATAAACTCATCAGCACTGGCACATCCAGGGTGTGATGGTGGGTGTTTTTCTGCCTTTTCTTAAAGATCTTACTGTGTTAAAAGCAGCTTTTCCAGGTTTTCCGAATCCAAGCAGCGCTGGAAGGGCGGTTTGGGCATGCCACAGGCTGGTGAACACCAGGAGAAGTATTGGGAGAGAGTGAGTTATTTGATGTTTTCTGCCTTCTTTTTTTTATGTTATGGATTGTTCACACATGGATGATCCTGAGACTGCCGTGAGAAGGGGAAATTGAAAAATCCCACAGATTGAATCAGAAACCTCCCGCTCTTTGTCATCGTCCCTGTAGAGGAGGGATGTTCATGGAAAACCAATAGCGAGGGCAGAGAACACCTTTGGAGGAGTTTGTCACTACCCATTTACAAATACGGCGTTGAGGGGTGACTCCAACATGGTTTGCAAAGTTCTGAAAGTTTGGGGTATTTATCTAGCTGGTATTTATCCAGATTTGGGTATTCTCCAGTCCCATCCCAACTGGGCTACGAGCAGCAGCAACACCGCTCTGCCCCTATCTCCTGCATCTGTTTCCCTTTCCCTTGCTGGAGCCTGGATAATACTCATTCCTCGCTGCTTTGATCACAGCAGAAAACCCAAACTCACCCTTTCTCACCCTGAAACATAATAATTCAGTGGGATATTATTTTATATATATATAAAAAAATAAAAGCCAACCCTATGACCGGTATATTTTTGTTTCAGATGAAAAAGGCTGGGATTCAATAACGCAGACGTAGCCTCATGGGAATGAAATCTCTGCCTATATTTGGCCACACAAATTTAATTTTTGTTAACCCTAAAGTGGAAGGAAAACTCAGTGTATTTTACAGGAGCGACTGTCAGAGCTGGCTGCACGGGAGACCACAGTGTGATTCCCCTGGGCTGAGAATAATAATAATAGAACTGGAAATGATTTTTGAATTGTGGTGTCCTGGAGAAAGATGGGTTTGTGTTGGTTTTTTTCTTTTTAAAGCAGCCGTGAGTCACCGTGGCTGCAGATATCTCACTGCTCCATCCCAGTGTCACTCTGTGCCCAGGGTTTTTATGGGAAACAGAGAGGGGGCAGGAGGAAAAGGGAATAAACTAAAATAGCAGCAAATGGCCCTGGCAGCGCGCTGTGAATGAACCAGAAGACACCAACCATGGTGCTGGGCAGGGTGCCGAAATGCATCTCTATTTCTTGCTCACCGGCGTGGCTAAAGGATCCCTAAAAGAGCCTGGAAATAGAGGGCTGAGGCTATGAGAAACAACCTATAGGAAATTGTTGTTTATTGGGAATTCCTCATGGCCCTGAAACTTGCGGCAAACTCCCAAAGGGATGCCGAGAGGAAGGGAAAAAGTAGTGGGTGGGCTTCTGCAGCAAGAGGCTCCAGCTGCCCCGTGAAACGAGAAGGCTATAGTTGCTAGCGTCCAGATAGACCCTGGGCAGAAGAGTTTTTAATCAAATTAGATGGGGAGGCCAGGGCAGTGAGACTAAAGACAAGGTGTCTTGAAGTCAATAGCTGTTGATGAAGCCTGAGCTCAAATCCTGGCTCCACAGCATCCAACAGGAGTTTTTTTCCGCTGATGCTCAGATGCCACCATAGAGGGGATGTGACTATTGCAGGCAGCTCACAGCCCTTTGAGCTACCCCATCTGGGGGTATGTTAAACCCCCAAATTCATCTGATGTTAACGAGCAGATGAGTTTTGGGGTTTCAGGGCAAGAGGTAACGGGCTCAAACCTGAACGTAAGAGGTTCCACCTAAACATGAGGAGGAACTTCTTTCCTGTGAGGGTGGCAGAGCCCTGGAACAGGCTGCCCAGAGAGGTGGTGGAGTCTCCTTCTCTGGAGACATTCAGAACCCACCTGGACACATTCCTGTGGGACCTGCTCTGGGTGGACCTTCTTGGGCAGGGGGTTGGACTAGGTGATCTCCAGAGGTCCCTTCCAACCCCATGTGATTCTGTGATTCTGTGAACAGACTTTTGCAGAGTGTGAAGATAACCCCAAGGGCTTGGGTGCCTTCAAGCACTTCAGGGAGCTGAAGCATGTGAAGACCTTCCCCACCATGAGAAGTCCAGGTGGTTCCTCATCTCCGCAACGCAGGGCACTGAGGCTCCTTGTCCACATGTTTGTGAAGACAAGAAAGTGCCTGATGGTTTCAGAGGGTCCCTGCTCTGCAGTCAGCGCTGCTGGAGAGGTGGGTGAGCTTAAACATCAGCAAACCAGCTGTCTGAGAGCTCCAGGGATCAGAGCAGAAACCAAGCTGGCCATAAACAGAGCCGGCTCCGCAGCAACGGTTTGATTAAAGCTATTCTTGGAATAGAAACTCATGGGTGGGCAGAAAGCAGATAAATTAGCCATTAAAAAGTGGTGTGGCCGCATCGCTGAGCCCCACCAGCCGTTTCAGTGGTGAGTAACAGAGGACATAACAAATCTGTCTTTGTTCTTCTGCTCCCTCCCTGCCCATGATCAGGAGATAAGACTCCAGCGAGGGTTCATTTCGCTGGTGAAAACACAGAGTTATCCATTAACCCCCTTTGCTGAATAAAGCCCTGATCAAGGAGTGGTGGGGCTGAAGGCAGCCGTGGCCATGGAGCGGGCAGGCACGTTCATGTTCTGTGCCAGGGCCACCAAGTCACCCGTGGTCACACGTCTCCAAGATGCCACCACGCTGCTAGGGACAGACAAAACTCCGTTTTGGCAGCCCCGTTTTTGCACAGCGGGGATGTTGAGTGGATGAAGGTGTTGCTGGAGATGTGTGGTGTGTTAGCAGTGAGAGAGGCAGATGAATATGGATTTTTCGGTTTGGCTGTCAAATCCAAAAACGGGGAAAATTAGTAAAACCAAGAATTTTCCTAAATAGTAGAAGAAATGCTTTTTTTTTCCTTTTATTATATAACACTGGTTTAAAAAAAAAATCCTTTCCTAAAATTTGGGTCAGTTTTTAAACAACAAAGCTAATTTCAGAACAAAAAAGTCAAAATATTTTGTTTTGATGGTGTGGAAACAAAATGTCTCCGCGTCTCCAAGCCATTTCTTTTGACGTGTCAAAATGAAACGTTGGTACGCTTTCTAATTTTTTTTTTTTGCAAATACCGTTGGTTCCTGCATTTTTCAGTGAACTTATCCATTCGAGAAATGTCACTCAGCTCTAAAAATTACCATACATATAGAGCTACCTCTGTTACCGCATTATGTCTCGTGCAAGCGTGCCAAATACGAATTCCTCGCAAGGGAAGCTAGACTTCAAAGCTGACCCATAAAGCCTGAACTGGCAAAATGCCAATTAAAAGGGGTCAAAACGTTAAGTCAAAGTCAACTTGCCTTCACCCCGCACCGAGGTCCCACCCTGCAGGTCAATGCCGCGAGCCGGGATTAGGTGGGTCGTCTCTCTCTGTCTCTGAAGAGCACATACGTGGAGGGTCAAACCACAGCTTGTACCCCCACGAATGTGTTCAGATTAGTGCTTTAATTCTTGTTAAAGCTGCCTGTCTAAATTAGGGCTTCCTGGGAAAATTCACTGTTTTAGGAACCCTGTTGAACTGCAGGTATCTAAGGGAGCGTTTTTTGCAGGCTTCTTGTAGGAAGGTTGCGTGGGATCTAGCCATAAAATCATGCAGAGGCATGAAAATTTGGCAGTCCTCCAGAGCCAGAAGGTACGTGTAGAAATGATGAGATGGAAACATCCCCCACATCCATCCCTGGAGGGGTTCAAGGCCAGGCTGGATGGGGCTTGGAGCAACCTGGTCTGGTGGGAGGTGTCCCTGCCCAGGGCAGGGGGTTGGAACTCGATCGTCTTTAAGGTCCCTTCCAACCCAAACCATTCTGTGATTCTGTGATTCTCTGCACTGCCCTGAGGAACAAAACAGCCCAGAAAGGCTGGTAGGTAGCTCCAATAATTGGTGTGACTCTTCTTGTCTCACTTGTCTGCAGAAAGCATCTCCTAGACTTCTTCTGGGGGTCTGATCACCTCAGTTCCCCGATTAAATGTTATTAGACTGTAGGTGTTGCATGGTTTTGATGTTCCTGGTAGGTAGGTGGCTGGGTGGGAGAAGTCCAGGCCTTGCTGGGGTGGTGGGGTTTTGTGGAGAGCTGTAGCCAGCAAGGTGTCAAACTCTCCCCAGCACAGCGTATTCTGTGCTGTGTCGGCACACAGCAGAGCTTCATTAGCTCACGCTGATTTAAATATAAATCCCCTCTTTGTCGCTAATCACTCCATTCAGGGATGGAAAGTCCACAGAGCCAAAAATATACCCAGTTAGTCAGCAGGTTTGTGAATATTTTGAGATATTGGAGGTCATAAGTCAGTTTGCTGGCATTATCTTGATTATCCTATGGAAGTCTTTACTCAAAAATAGTCTCCAAAAATGCAAGTTTAGCAAAACTCGGAGCTGAAAGCATTGGAAAACATTAAACGTACTCACCAAGCTCAATTCACACGAGGGCAGTTACTGTGTAATAGGCAGATGCTTTTAACTACCCTTTATGTTTCGGTGCTTACTCATATCCAGGAGCAGTAATATAGGTGAAAGGTTAGAATAAAAAAACAGTAACTTCCTAAAATCATAATGCAGAACTTTAGTTTTTATCTCCGGGTCTATCAGCTGAACATGCACATTTGGGGTTTTTGTTTTGTTTTGTTTTGTTTTGTTTTTAAACAAATGACACGTGAAAACAATCTGCAGGGGTTGCTGGTGTCCCAGGGCAGCTGGCAAATGGGACATAGGGAGTGAATTTTTTGGGGACCTCGTTTCTCACACACGCACACCCCGATTTGGACACCTTCATCTCTGTTCACTGGGCTCCATTGCAGTGATTTATGTGCTGTCTGTCACCCCGAGCGCTGGGGGAAGGGCAATAAAGAAATAGTAATCAGCAGAGATAACACAGAAATGAGTCCCCAAATGCTACCCATCAAGCAGGCAGCAATATTAAGACCCTAAGGAAAGAGGTTGGGGGAGCTCTCAGGTCTCCAGAAGAAAGGCGAAAGAGAGGAGCTTTGGCAGAGGGTTCAACCCCACAGAGGAGTGGTCCAGCACCATGATCTTTGAAGGACACGGGCTACACTAAGAGCAGATCGGCTGTGGACAAGGAAAAAGAAGTGTGATATTGGGAAATAGGGAAAGAAGAGCTGCTCCAAGGCAGGTAAAGAGGGGAAACCCTGGAAGAAAGTTGGCGGGGGGAGAGAGGCTGGATGAACACGGTGAGAGGATTCCATCCCTCTGCCCAACCAAGCAGAGCGGGTGTTGGTCATCAGCCCCAAAGCTGGTGAGGCCAAAGTATATTCTTCCTCCTTTTCCACCCTGTGACCATGCCTTTGATTGCTGTTTTTGACATTTCAGGTCAAAGTACAGCAGCAAATCGGAGGCTTGGCCAGGGGTGCAGGAATGGAACGTGCCCTGGTACGTGACAGTCGTGTGTGGAGACAGATGGACTTGGGAAAGGACATCCGAGATGCACCACCGTCCTTACCCACGCCAAAGGTGACACGTCAATGGGTTGTGTCACGGTACCACCACCAAAGAGCAGCAGCGTGCTGGCCCTGAGGCCACGGCACCCACCCAGTGGGGTCTGTCTGACCAAACATGGACCTCTCCTTCAGCACCCAGCACCCCTCCGTGATGGAAAAAAAAACAAAACGGGGCCCTTTTAGAGATTAGTGGATGGTAAGTTATTCCCTTCATTTGTTATTCGTGATGAATAATGAATTATTCTCATAACATTTACTAGGCTGTTCATTTATTATACAGGACAGGGGAATGTTTAGAAGCTAATTATTGCTAGGAAGGCACTTGCACTTGCAAAATACATGACTTTTGCATATTTGTTATATCACTGCTTTAAGTGGGGGAAGGGCTGCTTGTCTGTTCTAGCATGTTTCTGTCCCTCTGTCAGTCATCCAGCCTTATCTCCCGTGGGCAGGACAGACCTCTCCCTCACCTTTACTGGCTTTGCTGGCCAGAGGGGCAGAATTCCATCACCCTGGCCTCTGTATATCTCATGTCCCTTTTTCAAGAGGCCACCAGTGCTGCCAGGACCTCAGCAGCCATGGCCAGCAGGAAAATCCTGCACTTCATTGCCATGGCAGCAATGAGCTGGGGGCTGCAAGTCATAGAATCACAGAATGGTTTTGGTCGGAAGGGACCTTAAAGATCATCAAGTTCCAACCCCTGCCATGGGCAGGGACACCTCTCACCAGACCAGGTTGCTCAAAGCTCTTTCCAACCTGACATTGAACACCCCCAGGGATGGAGCATCCACAGCTTCTCTGGGCAACCTGGGCTGGGAGGATCTGGGAAATACCTGGAGCAGCAAGTGATGGTGGGTCTCAACACCGTGCCTCGGTGGAGAAGCTGGAGAGCAAAGCTGTGGGGAGCCAGCAGGAGATGGCCTCCTGAGCAGGGAGAGGTTGGGGAGATTGTTTGTTATTCTTGTAAGTATTATATTAAGAGATTAAGTGAGTAATATGCTTAACAGTGGTCTACCAGCAGCCGTAAATTGTCAGTTTTCGTTGTCCAAGCTAACTGTGCTGTGCTGCTGCTTACCAACAGATTTATCCTGCCCGTTTATAGTTGATAAATAATTTATCAATTATTTTAAGAAGTGCTCTTAAGGCGGCTCGAAGCTCCTGCTCAGCTCTGCAACACCCTGCTCCCCCCCCACAGCCAGCTGTGACCATGTCCTGCCCACATGCCAAGGAGACGTTGTCCTGCGTTTCGCCAAGGGTCCTGTGAGGAGAAGCCAAGCTGTGAGAAAGGCTGCTGTGTGCCCAGAGCTCAGCCCTAGTTGTTGCTCCCAGCGTGCGAAGGAGAACTGTGGACCACCACCTCTGCCTGGTGAGGGTCTCTCCTTTCTGAGTCCTATGGGACAGCTTGTGGGTCCAACCCACCACTAGCGGAGATACCATTGACCTTGATGGAACAGTATACGTTTACAGCAGGAGATGAGCTAGTTCTCTGCTTTCTAATATCCTTCTTATCTACATTATGTGCCTAATATCAGTGTCCTCTTGTGGCCTCCAGTGATACCCTTACATATCTCTGGGTAACTGTTACCAGAGCTAAGCCAGGGAGAGGCTGATAAACCCATAGGGAGAGACAGCTCAATGCCATGTTTCTGAATAATTGATTATCACACGCTTCAGTATAAAACTGATCTTCAGTTATACCCTTTTGGCTGTGCCTCATCATCCCTTTTTGTTTTATTTTGATCCCCCGGCAGAAATCTCTTTCCACCAGCTGCCTTTGTAACCTGGTAAGAGCACTGCGGGCTGCCAGTAAATGATCTTTTATTTTATTTTTCATCCTTGTAGTGGTAAATTATTGTGTCAGCACAGAGACGATGCAGGTGACTAACCTCATAAAATGTAGTAAATGATTAATAAAATCTCAAATAACAATAGCTCCATGGACAGATCATAACTCGCCAGCCTTGAGGAGACCGCATGCCTTTAGAGGACACCGGCTGATTGCTCTGTGGGGGAGAATTTTCTAGCCCTGAGTCAACAGAGAAATTCCAACATAGGGACAGCTCGTGAGCACTAACAAGTACATCAGACCTTGATTTTCATCCCTGGGGAACACGTGTGAGCATGGGGGGATGCTCGCCCGTGTGGGTGTTGGAGGGGTGCTTTGCTAAACCACAGCTGTGATCCCACAAACCCAGAACAACTGCTCCTGTAAATCCCCCATTCTTTTTACTTTTCTTTTTAAACAGGGAAAAAAATACTCTTGGTAAGGTTAAGTTAGCCGCTATCAGTGGAAGGGCTGCTGGGAATCTTGGCAGATTTTGGAGGGGATGAGGTTTTAACATGCAGTGATAAAAGTGGTCCCCTCTTCCCTAGAGGTTCCTGCAGCAGAACCGCTGTCTGGTGGGCACTTGAATGCTGAAGAGGAGCAGACACCACCATCAACCTTCAGAAATGCCTCGCCTGGATCCTTGCCTGCCCTTCCCAGTGGGAAGGCACCCGGAGGCTGGACCCACCAGTCAGGAGACTGGGAAAGGTGCGTACAAGAAGGCCTTTCTATCCATATTTAGTTTCATAGGACCTAGAAAACTCCGTGCTCCACTTCAGCTGCATCCCCCTTGGTTTGGCATTTACCTCCGTAGACACAGTATTCTTGCAGCACACACACAAAAAAATGCCTTTACTGAAGCAACTGTTTTTTCCCTGAAGGCACCATATGGGACAGAAACCTCAGAGAAAGGGAAACAAACTGTACTTTTCCGTGCGACTCCAATTATTAATATTCCAGTATTGGCCAAGCACTGTAATGAGAACATCCTCTCACGCTCTGTTTCCAGAATTTATGCACAACAAGCAATACATAAATATCAATTAATGAAGCAACTATAGAAAAATTAATTAAAACATGAGAGGATAGAAGCCTCTATTCAGCCCCCTAAAAAGAAAAGCCACATTCACAAACCCCTCCCTCCTGCGTAGAAGAAAGCTCTCAATTCCAGAAGAAGGAAACCATTAATTTTTTTCTAATTGCACAATACTTTTAAATTAATCTCCATAAGCACCACAGACAGCAAATGGGGGAGGGAAGAATCAAAGGTTTCACAATTAAATTAGTACTTGGGAGCCGTCTCTTGCCTGTTGGTTACGATCCAAAGTCCTTGTGTCCCATAAGTTGTCCGTGGTGGCAGACGTGCAGACAGCGAGCGGCAGCCTGGCTGTTGGCCTCCACGAAGTCCATAGCGTCAGGGCTTTACTAATGGTACCTAAACCTATAAATCCACAGCTATAAAGACTAATGCGTTAATTAGCCGAAATGAAAAATAAAATCTGTAAGAGAAGACAGCTGAAGGTGAAATCCCAACACTTGCAGAGAAGTTGCTTTTTTTTTTTTTTTATCCAGTGTTTCACATTAAATCTTGGGGGCTCAGGGTACTCCAAGTGACCAGTTTTTAGTGGAAGAGCCCTCCATTGCCTCCCAAGTGTCCCCTCACCCTCCCCATGATGGGTGCTGTCCACCCAGTGCCCTACAGAGATGCTGGTTCATGGACACGGGGCTTACCTGTGACATTCCAAGCAACATCAGGGCCAACACAACGCGCTTACCAACTATTATCTGAGTGAGGAGCTGAGAGGGTTGGACCCCCATTAATGGTAGCAACCATAACGATAATGTTTTCTTTCACCAGCACCCAGTCCTGAGGTTTCTGAGTGTTTTCCTTCAGGCAGCACCCTCTTGACTTCGTGTGCGGCTGGAGGTTTGCCCAGCTCGGTGCTGGTCATAGGTTTGAGCCAGGACTTCAGGAACTCATCAAGGCTGCCTTCATCCCAGGAGCTCAAGGTGCTCAGAAAATGGCTGAACTTCATTTGACCTACAAAACACGGTATGTTTTACAGCATCTACCTTAATGATGGGTGAATGGATGTGGATTGGCTAAAAGTCACAGTGCTGGTGAGCCCAGGTTCTGGGGAAGAGCTGCTGAAGGCATTGACCTCCAGGCCATGACTTGTCCCCAGCCATCTCCTTGCTGCCCTGCCCAGGCAAAGGCCACCTCTGCCATCCTAACACTTTCCATCCTCGGCTAGGAGCTTCTCCCTGGGATTATTTTGCCTTCTGCATTTATTTATTTAGCATTGCAAATATGGTCCATTAACCGCAATGGGTAAAAATAATCGCATTTTGCATGTTCCTGGGGTTTCCTCCCTGAAGCTCCTTGCAAACGGTATGAAATCAGTTCTCACGGTGAGCTGGGCCTGTATTAATGTATAGATGTTCCCACAAACGGCTGAGGATGACGTTCAGGCTTTACAATGGTGCAACTGAGAAGCCAGTCAAGACCCAGGGAAGGCAGCGGTGGGGTTGGGACTAGAGCTTGGGGTTACCAGGGTCCCCAGCTTCAACCCTGCTCTCGGTTTTCTGCAAAGCCCAGTTAGGAGGATGTGACCAGGGATTGAGGAGTCATCTGGTGGCTTTATTATGCCAAGGTGGTGGTGTTTTGCTCTTTTCCCTTCTATCTGTCCCTTTCTGTAGTACTTAGAGAGGTGTTAATAGCAGGTGGTTCATGCCTGGGGCAATCATGGCTGAGCATCCTGGTGGTGGTTGGCCACGGTGACCACCACCACGGTTAGGGAACCCCAACCTGCAACCCTGCCTGGTGTCAGCTCACTCAGTGGGACGGATCAGGGCATCGAGCCCATTTCCTCATTTAACAGAACTTGTTAATTTTTCTCCTTTATAACCCGCCGCATTATCAGCAGCAAATTACCGCTATTGATAACTCGTTAGCAAATAAAATGAAAGGCAACGCCGCTGACATCTGTATGAAGCTGTGTCTGAGTGGCTCTGGCTTCTGCTTATTGGGCTTTTAGTATTCATTAGGGCCCGTAAACGGTGTGTGTTTAAAATGCTGATCTATGCAGCGTGCATTGAACTCTCAATCTGCATGAGCTGAGACAGCGGCTCGTACCCGCTCTGCTGCCTAGCTAACTTGATTTATCATAGTTTCCTAAGCTCTGTTTATGAGGCTGTTTTGTTTGTAACGGCTTCATTTTTATACTATTATTTTTTTTCACACGGGAGAATTTATCAACATCTGTGCATCACGTTGCACCGGGCGCCCTGGTGGCCATGATGGTGCTTGTGATGCTGGAGGAGATGTGGGGCAGAGAGTCATGGAATCATGGAATTGTCAGAGTTGGAAGGGACCTCTAGAGATCATCTAGTCCAGCTCCCCTGCTAAAGCAGGGTTACCCAGAGCACATCACTCAGGACGGCATCCAGGTGGGGCTTGAAGATCTCCAGAGAAGGGGACTCCACACCCTCCCTCGACAGCCTCTACCAGGGCTCTGTCACCCTCACCAGAAAGAAGCTTTTCCTCATATTTGAGTGGAATTTCCCATGTTCCAGCTTGAGCCCGTTGCCCCTTGTCCTATTGCTGGAAACCACTGAAAAGATTCCAGCTCCAACATCCTTCAACCCACCCTTTAGATACTTATAACCATAAATAAGGTCTCCCCTCAGCCTTCGCTTCTACAGGCTAAAGAGTCCCAGCTCCTTGAGCCTTTGAGTCGTTCTGACGGGAATCCTGCGTCTGCTTTCCAAAGGACAGCTAATTTAAAAGGTGGTGCTTCCTCTGGCCGTTGGCCTCGACAGAAGGGAAAAGCACATTATCATTTCCTGCTCCTGTCCTTTCTCCATCTGGTTGGGAAAAAAAAAAGGAGGGCAGGCAGCGAGGAGGGCAGCTGGGCTGGGGAACTCCCCACCACGGGCTGCCAGCCAGGTCGAGCAGTGAATTAAAAGGTGGGTTAGACACCAGTACTGATAAAAAAACATCTTTGTGTGTGTCACCAGGCACTGAACACATGGGACACTGCTCTGACATTGACTGTGTCCTCTCCAGCCAGCTCGACCTTCACCAGGTAAGATGCTCCGTGCTCTTCTGGCTCCTCTTATCCCTTAAGGGATGCAGCTCCATCACATCAAGGATACACAAACTGTTCCTTAAGGTGAGCACCCACAACATTTTCACCTGGTGCCCTCAAAACCTGGCTCCCAAAAGTTGTTCCAGGCATGTTGCTATTAGGCAAAAACCAGGCACCTCATAGTGGCTTAATGATATAATTAAGCTGCTTCCAGTGGTCTTGGGATCCCCACCTTTCCCTTGAAAAATCTCCCTTTTTCAAACCAAGGCATTCCCAAGAAGGTATTCTCTTGCTCCTTAGCAAACACATCTCCGTTCCCATCCGAGGGGGAGTTTCCACTGCTGTCAGCTGGGGTCAGGGCTGTTTTGCAATAGTAATATGTGAGGAAGGAGGCTTCAAGTTCCTGGAATAAATGTAGGGGGTTTTCTGGGTATTTCTGTGAAGGAATTACTCCTCCCTGCACTGCCTCAAAAGCTGCCTTTGAAAAGCCCACATATATTTCATACCATTACCCTTCAGGATCCAGGTTTCGATCCTCAGCATAATGCCATTATTATTATTATTGTTTTTGTTACTGTCATCTCTTTCCATGTGCACTCGGGGAACTCCAGGGCCTTCAGTTCTTAAGAAGATCAGAGCCTGGCCCACTGTAACAGAGTGACCTTTTATAAGGTCACACCTTAGGAAAAAAATGAAGTGTGGCTCATGCACAGCGCCAGAGAAATCCTTGATGCATTCATTTTAAAGGTGATATCAACAACAATATTTAATACAAGCAATTTCCGATTGGACCAGGCAGCGAAGTTTTCTCTGTTCTCAAGCAGATTAGTAGCTCTGCTTTTTTTTTTTTTTTTGGTTTGTTCTCAGCAATTTAGACCAAATGAAGTATGGTGCATGGGTGCTTGGGTACTTGTTTCACCCTTTGGAAATTCCAGTTACTGGGAAATTTCTTTGGCTGGACTACAGACACACAAAAAAACCCAAACCCAACCAACCAAAACAAGAAAACAAAACAAAAAGCAAACAAACAACAACAAAAAAAAAAACAAGGAAGGAAGAAAACCATTCCTCTCCATTCCTCTGACTTGGGAAAAAAGAATATTTGATGTTTCTAGGGTTGGACTAAATGATCTCCAGGGGTCCCTTCCAACCCCATATGATTCTATGATTCTATGACCCATGTGAGGAAGCCACCTTGAATCAAATCATCAGATTTCAGACCTCTTTGTGCATCAGATTGGTGTTACAGCAAAGGTAGCAGTAGACCACTC
The DNA here is from genome assembly GCA_026546715.1 of Gallinago undulata. Lineage (NCBI taxonomy): Eukaryota > Metazoa > Chordata > Aves > Charadriiformes > Scolopacidae > Gallinago > Gallinago undulata. The sequence goes on from JAOTQQ010000052.1 coordinate 2,516,034, forward strand.
TTTACTAGGTCACACAGTGCCTTTGTTTCCAATTTACTCATTGCTGGGATTCGGCATGTAACTCCTCATCCACAGCATCTGCAGAAAGTTTTATTAGAAGGGGAAAAGAGGTGAATAAGAGTCACCAGTCCTGGATTTGGTTCCTGGCTCAGCCACTAACTCAGGCCACACTTGGTTGTGTGGCTTCAGGCATGAAGACTTGCCGTTGCACAGGGCTGGGGCAATACTACAGGACTCTGGGTGAATACCCCTCTTATAAATATCCCCATTTCCCCACGCATCAAATAGCTCTGAGAAGACTCCTCTCCCAAGGTTGAGCTGACATTTATGGGTTCGCTTGGAAATCTTTGGAGGGGAAGTGCTGTTAAAGCACAAAGAATGATTATTAACTGATGGAAAGGTATTTTAATGAAATACGCTGGCAGGCTTCCCTTCACTGCACCGTGCCAGCGTTAAATAGGCTGCTTGAAGAGCTGCATATCTGTGCTTTCTGAGTGATTGGCTGAGAAATAATCAGAGCTGCTTCTCCCGGCACATTTGTTGCTAGGTCGTTCTTGTTCCTTGCCATCTCTCCTTCATCTCCACCCCCATAAATTCAGCCTCGGCTCTGAGGTTGAAGGAATCTGCAGTTGTTAACGTGTTTCTTGCCATTGGGAGGCATTTCTCTGGGTGGTCCCAATGACACCTACTCCCTTTTCGTGAGCAGCTCCAAAAGCTCAGCCAACTCTGTCTCCCAAAAGCTTTCACTGGTCCAAGCCACCCCGAGGCATCTCTGCTTTAGCTTAGCCCTTGCAGGATGAACGGCGAGAGGATGGGAAGGGAATCGGAGGAGATGCCGAGATGTGATTTTGATGGGGAAGTTGCTTGATAAACACCCATGGTTCTGGTGGCTGGGGTCTGAGGCCACCACCGTAGTGTGAGGCGATCCCTCACCTACCCAGTGCCCGGCCATGGTCCTTTTTGGTGAGGTCTGGGACTGTTTCACTTGCATGACATTGTTTTTTTGGCCGTGGAAGGTATGAGGAAGTGGCGGTGATTCATGAAGGCTGAGGAGCAGATGCGCAGCAAATGGTGGACCTCCCCCCCAGTCCTTGGAGCAGCTGCGTTCGAGATGGGAAATTGCTGCAAGTTCTCCCAGTGGGCACGTTACCAGATACCATTTCCTTGAGAATGACCATTTTTTTTTCTGGAATGGGACCTAAATGTGCTCTGCTAAGAGGACCATTCCCCTGAGCCGTCCCCATCCAGAGGCAATATGACCTCGCAACCAATGACTGCTGTGGACTGAGAAGGCCCCCACACAACCTTCCCAAATATTCCTCTACCACACTTACGTCCTCAGCATCAGCAAGGGGAGCAGCTGTTTTCCTTCAGATAGTTTTTCCCTGTCTGAAGGTCTGCAAAAAGGGCTGACTTTGGAGGAATTTCTTAATTCTTCATCCTGAGAGCTTCTGGTTAGCCATAAGCTCTGGATTTGGGTCGGCATCTTCTTTGTCACACCAGTCCTGCTGATTGCCACAGAGAAGTGAGAACCAGAACCTTGTTTTGTGGCCATCTCTAGCTGTTATCACGTCTCCTGCCATGGGAAACAGGAGGTTGGTAAGTCCACCCTTGTCCATTGAGCCCCCACCGGCCTGCAATATGAATGGGAAACCAAAACAAACCCCAAAATCCCTGCAAGGAGACGTCCTTGTAGAAAGATTGACTTCTGCAACCCAGTGCTACCTTCAAGGAATGCGGTGAAAACCACACAAAGACGCCATCTCTTTGTGGCGGAACGTGTAAATTTATATCTATTTCTGAATTCTTGAGTTATGAAACTGGAGATGTCTCAGCTGTAGTGTGCATGGTGCATGAAACAACGTGGAGATCCACTCCACGTTTGATCCCAGGACACGTGAAGCGCCCCTGCTCATATTGAAACCAAATCAAGCAAGACTCTAACAGCCAGCAGGAACCATTGCGAAACTCCGGTGTCCCCTGGAGCCTTTGCAAAGGTCTTTCAGAAAACTCACCAGGGCTCACCATGGAAAAGTGACAACTACTTGATAAGCCAGGTTCCCACATTATGTATCAGACATTTCCAGTGCTTTTTTCCCCCAAAACTGGCTGGCTTTCTGATTATGAATCACTCAGATTTGCATCAGCCCGAAGCCTGACTATGATCCTAATTTTTTGTTCTTCTGTTCTCTTTCAGTGGTTCACCTCACACCTCTCTTCTTCTCCCCTGTCCCTCACACTGAGAAGGTAACTAACCTCCAACCTCCTTAAAATGTTTGGAAGTGATGCTTGTATCTCTAGGCAGAAAGGCCATCCATCACTGAAGGCCACCAGCCCAGATGGCACAGCGGGTCAGAAGCTTTGCAGATTGTCCTGGGCAGCCCAGAAGTTGATCCCATCTACTGACCATGGTCTGGAACTCCTTGCTTTGAACACCAACCCTTCAGATTAACATAAACCCTTGACTAAACAGCTTTCAACCTCTGGTATTAGTGTGTATCAGGCTGGTGGTTCTACTATGTCTATGTAAAGCGGTCATTCTTCAGGGCAGGAGAACCTTTGTGAGTGTTTCTAGCCCAGAGAGCCCTGAATCCTTGTTGAATTTTCAGGGTGTTCCCGTGCAGGAAACAGTGATAAAGACGGGAAAGAAATGGAGCAGCTGCTGGAGCGTGGAGCAAATTTCCATAGGCTATTGCAGAAACGCGGAACACCATCGGCACAGGATGATTATGGTGGATTTTGCGACTGTGACTATCCTTAGACTTTGGTGGTCAAGGTAAACGTTTGCTTGCCCGTGTTCTAGCCTATTAGTCAGGCTGGGTATTAGAGAGCTCTGTCTTTCTGGTATAACTGCCCTGCTCATTTGTCTCACAAATACATTGCACGCACACCCCCCTTGATTAAAGTTGCATAGAGCCTTCAGCTCTGTCAATGGTGTAATTTGCATTTTGCTTAGCTTACAAGCCTTGGGGCTTTGTCTTATGTTATATAGGATATGCTATACAACAATTAGCCTGGAATCAAGACAACATGCGTTTGCATGATAATGAGCTATTTTCCTCTTGCAAAGCCTGACTTGCGTTTAAAGGATTGTATTCCAGTCGTCCTCCAGTCATTTAGCCTGATCATTGCATGCATTTTTTCAGAAGGTTTTGGCCACAGTTACACTGCTTTGGGATGGAATCAGCGTGGCGGCGAGGGCTATTTGCTACCAGTCCTCGAGCTGGCAGGACTGACTGCAAATAATGTGGAACAGGTGAAGAATCAAGAATCAGTTGGGTCCGTTAATTATTGCTCTGTGATTGCCTAACATTAGCCTGTTGAACTTTTATCTTCTTTTTTTTTTTTTTTTTTTTAATAGATTGTTTTATAGTTTTGAGGCTGCCACGAAACACTTTCAGCCCCCTTAGCCTATTCTTGCTGTCTTCTGATTTCACAGGGTTTGGGCTCCTTCCTATTTATTAATGCTGCCCCTTGGATAATTACAACTCTCCTCCTCTGCGATTGCCTCTGATCATATTATAATTTCCTTTAATCTTCATGTGAAATTTCCTTAGATTCAGGATCCAGAATGAATTTGAGTATCATTGATCAAAATAATGTGCTGCATCTTAAAAGAGCCCTTGCCACATGGCGTATATCCTTGCAGCTCATTACAGCAGCATCACTTTGAAATGCAGTCTTGTCCCCTTCCCTGTAATGGGAAGAAATGATCTAGTCTTGATTATACTATTGTTCCCCCTTTCGGTGTAGGATTAACATCAATCAGCTGGACAGCTTGATTGATTTTCTAATTAATAAGGCATTTGTATCAGCTTGCATAACCACACAAAGCTTAATGGGTTCCCTACTGTATCTGAAAACTGATTTTGTGTGCGTGAATTTACTCCTGCACGTGGAAGCTCTTTAACTAGTGGTAAGGCTGGTTAAAGAATCCTTCACGTAGAGCTCTCCAGTGCAGTAAATGCTTTAAAGTACGTTTCACCAACCACCACAGCCAGATTTGAAAGCTAATTCTGAACGATGACTTTTGACCCAAGACTGAAAAATATGAAGAGCTGTGGGAAGGGGAGAATTAACATCCTTCAAGGAGAGCTCAAAATATGGTGGTTGGCCTTGCCCAGTGGGAGCCCTGGGATGGCCAGGGCCACTGCCCTGCCCAGACTGGGTTGGTTTATGCTTAAAAAAGCCCTGGGCTATTGAAATGACCCAACCTGACCCAGTCTGTGCTGCGTGCCACCCCGTCTGCACAACGGTGGTCACCGTGCCCTCAAAGAAACGCTACAGCATAGCAAGGTCCCAGCCTACCAGCTCTCTTAAACCTCAGAGATAGGGACTGGAGAAGAAAAAGGCCAATTAATAACCTTAACTCTGCCCTGTACCAGGAAAACCCAACTCTGGCTGCTGCAGACTGGAGGGTCACAGTGTTACCAGGCGGTGACGGGGAACTGGGACATGTCCTCAGTGAGTCAGTAAGCAGAAGACCTGGAGGAGAACTGCCCCTGCCCCACTCCAAGCTTCTACTTGGGGTTACGGCAGCTGATTGCTGCCATGACAGAAATGATTTACGGGTGTGGGGTTGGCACAGGTTGTGAGGAACCCCTGCCTCCCCACTGGCTTTGAAGCATCTGGCACCAAGGAGCTGGTTTCCCTGGGAAGATGGCAATGAAGCCAAGCAGAGAAGGTGTCCTGAGGGACCCGGCTGCAAGAAAAACACCAGCTCCAGAAATTCTGGTCTGATGCACCAGCTTCTTGCAGATGTGACCTTCCCGTGCTGCTGGTCTCAGGGGAGCAAAGCTGAAATCAATGGGAAGAGCTGGCACCTCCTTCGGTTCGACTTTGATCTGGCTGCGCTGAGAGAAGGGTTTAATTCCCATCTCACATCGTCATGTCTCTCAGCAGAAGGACAGAAACTGCAGGCTCCGCTCCTGTTACCAATCTGCCTTTGGCCGCACGGTCCCTGGGAGCAAAAAAAGATGAAAGAAAGACTAAATCTTGCAGGCAAACCCAACAAAACGAGGTCAGAACCTGTTCCACGATTTTAACCTACCTTGTAAATTAAACGCAGGGCGGATGGGAGCCTGGTGCAGCTTCTCCACAGCCTTCTGCCCTGACTCACGCTTCTCCAGCCCCCTTGCACTAAATTATAAATCCGACGGCGAGAGCTATACATCAGCGTGGATTTTGGCCCTTAGCCCTCACATACCATCTAGAGAACGAACAAGCTTCGCAGTGTTATAATAAATAGGCTCACACACAAGCCCGAGATGATTTAAATCAGCTCTGTGGTGCGAGAGGCAGCGGCCACCCACGTTGTAGTTACTGCATCTGGGACAGAGAGTCAGGGATGGCTGCGGGGAGAATGAGGATTTAAAGCTTTGAGGGGAAAGAAAGCTCTGGGAATAACCCTCTGGGTGGACCACGGTGGGGCTGGGGGGGGGTTCCTGTCCAGCTCAAGCTGATGCACTTTATTCCTTGAATGATGTGGCCCAAAATGGTGATGTTGATGGACACCCCAGTTTGCCTTAAAGCTGTGCTGATCTAAAGTGATTTACTACGTGTAGCACGACGGCATCTCTTTCTCTGTTGAGATATAATGAATCACAGTCGGGGATCAGCCCCCACATTTCGGGCCAGTTTGGGCTCCCAGTCTGCACCAGCACCTCCACACCTCAGAGCAGCAGCCAAGGAGGCAGGCTCTCAAGGCCTTTTGTATAGCAGCATCCCAGATCACCTGAGATTAAAAGTTATGTGATTTCTCTACCTAGGCTCAAAAAAAAAAAAGAAAAAAGAAAAATAATAAGAATGGTGGCTGGAGAAATCAGATGGTCACGATGCAGGACAGGTGGAGTGGGCAATCCCTCAGGGTCTTGCCCATCAGCCAGGCAGTGAGACCTCCCTGGGGATGCTGATGGCTGGCTAAGGCTGTGCAGCCACTTTAAACCTCCAGGCATGAGGTTTAAACTAAAAGCATGAGGTTTAAACTAAAATATTTCAGTCCTTCTTGATAAGATGAAAACCACACACTATTATGATGACTCAGCTGGCATGTAGTAAAGGAGGAGAAGATGAAGGCTTGTAGGTCCATCCATGGGGCTTGGGGATCTTTCTTCTCCTGGTGTCCCCAGGAGGAGATTTTGGGGCTAGAAACACCCCATTTGGCCATCAGGCTGGGTGCCACCCCACCAGAGCAGTGAGTGGTGCTGGGTGAGGGCTTTCCCGGACTCTTTTGGATGCTGAAGAAAGATTTCCAGCTCTTGAACGAACCTCTTGGTGCCCCATGTTTCCCTTGGAGGTTGTCCCTGGTGCTTCTCAGCTGGAGGCAGCCCCAACACACGGCTCTCTACAAGAAGAGCAAAGCCCCCAAAGAGCAGGCAGGCTCCTGCTTCCTTGGCTTCCTCTTCGCCTCCCAAGCTCCTGACAGATACCCATCGATTTTTTCCATCGTGTATCACATGCTACACGCATCCATCTTGGGATCACAGCCTGTTGCTGTGATCTTTGATTGAAACAACATGGGATGTTGGAGTGCCAAGTGCTAACAGCTCCTCTCACAAGTTGTTAACTCGCTTCTCGTTTAGATTTTACATTTCTCCTCTGTTTTATCCTTTCAGGGAATTCATCATCCCTAATTAATCTGGCATCCTATAATATTTTGTGTAACTGCCTTATTGATTGTTCTAAATGTGCAATCATTTAATGTTTTAGTCCATTGGCTGAATGGCATTTTGGTTTTTGAGATCAACTCATCCTTCGCTCATCGGTTCAAAACCACCGGAGTTATTCCGTGAGTTCACAGATTCGTTATATCTTGTTAATAAAACGGATTAAAGCCATCTTTTAAGAATAATTTTGTTTCATTTGGTTTCCCCAGAATAGAAGAGGAGGCGAAATATTAACCAGGCTTTCCGAAGCAAGAACATCTGTATTTTCCAGCCTTTTTTGGCTGAGTGGTGAGAAGTGATAGTCAGCAAGACCCCGCTGCAAAGCCAGCCTGGCACAGGGTATGCTCCTGCCCTGCTGGGATGGTCAGAAATCCTGGGGACCATCCTCCTGGTCACAGAGCCTGCCCTGATCAGTTCAGAAGACCTCAAGAAAGACCTGGTGGAAAGCAGGTATCTCTGGTCCTCCCCACAAAGACAGAGTTGTGTCATTCGGATGTCCAGGTTGTCTAGAGCATCACATCTACTCAGTCTCTGCATTTCAGATGTTTCACCTGTAAGTAAAAATACGTCTTGCTTCACTCAGCAAATGCGCTATAATATTTTTTATTTTGTTTTTTATTTCATTTTTTCCTGAGGATGTTTTCTCTCTGATGACTTGAGCTATGTTCCCAGCTCCCTGGTGCCAGCCCCGCTGCTTGGTGGAGCCAGAGCAGAGCAAGGTAGCAATACCTTCCTCGAGGGTGGCAGTGGATGAGCCGAAAGAGATGTTTTTATCTCACTAACTGAAAAAAAAAATATCTGTTTTCTTACCTATAAATACATTCATCAAATTTCCACCAGCCCCCTCCAGCGTATCGTTCAGCCCATGCTGGGCTCCAGCTTCTGCCAGTAGAACAGTTTACGCTGCTTCTTCATCTGTCCAGATGAATCCCATCCCAAAAAGTGAAAATACTTAACTCATTTTGCGTGCCAGCCTTTAAAACAACCTGCATCTGGTTTTCTCACGTGCAACCGGTCTCTGCAAAAGCTCCAGACTATCCAGGGTTTGGCAACCCCCCCCGTCCCAGCTGTGGAGCAGAAGAAGTGCATTCCCGTGGCTGATGGAAGAGTTAAGAACAGAAGTGTCTGAGCAGCCACCAGCCCAAAATGTCTGGCTAAACCCGAGACCGGGGTGAATATTTTTTCCTTTCTTGCAGAAATTTATAAAAAAAAAAGAAAATAGAAATCTGAAAACTTTTTGTTAAAGACCAGCTCAGAGCAAAAATATTTAGAGACTGTCAAAATATTTAAGGACCTTTTGTATTATTATTAATAATTTATTTTAATTGAATGCTGGTATATTTTTTCTTAGGGGACCCATCACTGCAGCAGCTTGACGGGGGGGAGGCAGAGGTGCCCCCAGCTCCCTCGCCCTGTGCTCTGGCACAGCCCAGAACAGGCCGAGTTATTAAGATGGAGGCATGGTTTGCAGGTGGCATTAGCTAATTTGGAAAGTGCTTGGGAACCTGGAGTGAGTCACGGCCGAACAAGGTGAGAGAGTGGGGAATTTCAGGGGGCTTATTTGGCTTTTCAACACATCAGGCTCAAAATGAACGCTATTATTTTTAACGTTATTCCCTGATGTCATCCTAAGCATCTGCTTGAAAGCTGGTGGGCTTTGAAACACCCTGCAGAGAAAAGGGGAATGTGTTCAGGTTGTGTGGCACACGGAGGGCTGGGGACCACTGGTCACAGTGGTGCGGCACGAGGCGGTTAACTGGTCCCCAGGAGGATTTGGGATGCGGGACCATCCTCCCTCTGGCAGAGCACAGGCAGCAACTGCTGAGCTGCTATTTTGGGGAGGGGGATGGGACGCTTCTGCACTTGCAGGAGGATAAGATGAGGCTCAGGCTCTTCTTTTCTCTTTGGTTTTACGGAGATGTGGCTCAGCCGGCCGTGCGTAGCATCACCTCCCGTCCGCGGGAGGAGATGGGCAGAGGGAAGGGCTGTGGCATAAACCCCTCCTGGCTCCTTCTCTCTCAGCTCGCCTCCTCCTCTCACCCCTGAAACGTTCCCGGGGAAGGTTTCTCTTTCCTCCGTTGAAGAACGTTGTGCGGAGTCTCTGTGACATTAAAATCTCTCCTGATTTTCTAGGGGTACTCTGTTAATTAGTAGGTTTCTCCTCCCAACTAGGCTGTAAATGGAAAGAGTACATACTAAACCAATTGCCCTACTTATGTAGCTACTCGGAGGAATGCTAAGATGGATTAACATGCATAGCAGAAGGCTTATGACCCTGGGAGACAGAAGAACCTGAAATAACCTTAATATCCTGTCAACTTGAATTACCGAACCTCAGTGAACAAGAAGAGCCTATTTAGGAGTCTGTCGTGGAGGAAAAAATTCATATCTTTTATCTGGCTTATTCCTCCCTCTTTTCCAACGGAGGTGGTGTTTTTGTCTCTCCTGACTTTATTTTTACGAGGCATAATAAAGCTGCGTCACACACACCCCCCCCCCGGCACCTCCCCATCCAAAATAACCCCCCCCCCCGATGCATAGCCTGGCTCAGCTCCTGAGAGCTGCCTTTGTCGAGCTGTTGTGCGGTGAAAACCATCTGCACCCAGCTGGGGAGCAGGCAGGTGAGCTGCCTGAAAATGTTATAAATCCCCTCTTTTAAATGTTTTATCGCCCTCCACGCTGTGGGTTTCAGGGCTGCCCCAGTCGGAGCCCTGGTCAAAGCTGAGAGTGCCCACAATGGCCACAAATGCTATTTGAAGTCCAGACAAGACTTCACCCAAACCCCACGCAATTTGCCGCCCCCAAATCTTCCCAAACTGGGTGTCTGGTTCTGCTAAATGACTTCGAGAGCTTGGTTGTCATCAATCCCTGCTCTTCACTCCATGGCTCAGTCCTATAATCGCCCCCGTGCTGGGGACACCCCAGTCCCAGCCACTGGGTCTCCAGCCCCAAGAGCATCATGGACCAGGCTGGGGTGCCAGAGGGGGACACTCTGGTGGTGGTGGGACACCAGCAGTGCTCCCGTGGGAGGCAGCGTCTTCGTCACCATTAATTATTCTGCCTTCCCTCACCTTTCCACTTGGGCTTTAGCTCAGCCCTACTAAATGAGGGGTTATTTCCTTCACCGAAAAAATTAAAAAAAGAAAGGGTCAGAAATACATCCCACAATTAAAGAGTTTGGTCTAATTAGGACTGAAAACACGCACGTAATTGCCTTATGTGTCCTCTCCCAACATCCCCTATCAGTGTTAAACACGTATGAAGCACCCTCCCTTATCAATGACATTTTTCTCCCAGTTTGGGGGGCAAAACCTACCCTAAAGAGGCAGAAACATGGGGGAAAGAGCCAACCTGTGCCCCTCTCCCCCCGCTCAGGGAAGGTCTGTTCCCCCAGCTCCTCCACAGAGGAGCATCCCAAGGAACTGTAAGCAGAAAGCAGCCTCCGGGGCTTGGGACAATTCCCCGTGGTCTATGGTTGGGGTTGGGGTTGGGGGATGGAGATGTGCTGAGCATAGAAATAGGTCAGAGATGAGACAATGCATTCTCCAGCCACCCTTGCTTAAACGGAGGGAACACCAGAAGCTGCGTTTCTATTCAAAGCGAAGGCCTTCAGGCTCGAAAGCCCTAGTAGCAAACGCATAATGAGGGGAAAGCAGCAAAATTCGAGTATTCCTTCCTGTAGGAAGCGAACGGGAGCGCGTAGCCAGGAGACACCCTCATCTGGGATGCATACAGCATTTACTTGGGTGGCTGTTTCAGCAGCAGCAATCCAACTCCTGCCCAGGTTCTCATAATAAATATAATAAAAAATAACTCAGTCCTCGCCGAAGGATAACGGCAAAATTCCCAATTAACAGGATCGCAACGCTCCTGGCTCAGTGCCTGGGGGTGTCCTGGTGGGGAAATGGGGCAAGGGGGGGGGGGGCTCAGGGACCATCCCTACTGTAGGTCAACCTCAGGTTCTTCCCAACCTGCCCTTTCCCAGTGGAAAACCTGAGGGATTCAGAGACCTGGGATGCGCTCCGCAGGGGCAGCAGGAGAGGAACGTGTGGGAGGAGAGGCAGGAGAAAGAGCGGCGCTTAATTAAAAGGTCAGCCCGGGCTCTCTCGGCCCTGCGCCCTCCCCGGCTGATGATGAGGTGGCCTCCTTTACATCATAACCTGTCAAAAATGTCCATGCAATGAATCAGCCTGGATGTGGCAATTACAGCCAGGGAGAGGAAAACATCCCTCGGCCGCCGCCAGACTCCGGAGGGAGCGCCTGGCTGCAGCGCTTGAGTCATCCTTGCACTTTTCAGCCCACAGTATTTTATCCCAGCCCAGTTGCCACTTAGTTTTGGTGTTTATTTTGGTCTCCCCACCGGCGGGATGGAGCGATGGCGTTGGCCAAGGGTGTTCCCACGGGTGGGCAGGGGCGCAGCTCAAACCCCCCTGGGTGAAGGACCACTGCGGGGTCCTACAGCTGTGCTTGGGGTTCCAGAAAACTCCTGCAGCGGGGGAGAAATAACACTAGGGAAAAAAATGAACGTGGAAGCTGCAGAGGCCAAAGGGCGAGATGACAAATTGCTCGTGAAACTGCCCAGAAGACGGAGGCAGATGGAGAAAAGGTGGAGGAGCTTCTCTTGACTTGGGGTGGTTAGAAAGGAGGTGGAGAGCTCAACTAGTGATTCACTAACGTTTTCTCTGAAAACCCTCATAGCTTTCGTTCCAGCCCTTTCTGCCCAGATTTCATTCAGGGCTACAGGAAAAACCCTTGGAGAAAATTCACATCATCATGGTCCAGGTTATTCTTTCTGACACTCAAACCAGCAGACCCTTGACTCTGGACCCTGCCCAGATGAAGTCCACTCCTGGTCTTGTAATTGTTGGAAAATTTGGGCGAAGAGCCTGTTATATTAATTTTCTCTTTCTTTTTTTTTTTTTTTTGAGACATTTGTTTGGCAAGAAGAAGGGGAGGTGCACACCTGCAAGCAGAAACACTGGCGTCGCTGGGAAATAAAGGCAAAGAGAGGAAGCAGAAGGCTGAGGTGGGGGTGAAGCACCCGAGACAGCCCCATCCCCGCACGCTGGTAGGCAACTAAATAATTGAAATAGTATTTGCTGTCAGGTTCCCATGTTTTCATAGCGTCCCTTATGAAAAACACTGCACATTATGGCGCTATAAATCCTTATTATCTACGTCTTCACAACCAGAAGCTTCCCATTACCCAAAAGAAGGGCGAATCCCGTGAGACGCATTAATGGCATTGAAAACTCCTTCTGTTATCTTAAACCTTGATTAATCAACCTTATTTAGTACATGATAGTGGGATAATTGAAGCTGTCCCTGTATTAAAAAAAAAAAACCCACCGCAGTAAGTACTTTAGCATCTGCAGCTCCGTTTCCTTATTACACAGATATTGATGCTTCCTGGAAACTGTTGTGAAATCCTCTGTTTAGGGACAATTCCACTGATCTATATTTTCAGGGCATGTTCGTAGGGGGTTTCTGTCTGCAGCATCTTTAGCAGGAGAGGGGGATCGCTGCCTCTCGCAAACCCATCTGTTCCCGCTGCTCGTTCACAACCCGGAGCCGCTGTCTCCTGTCATCTCCCTGTCATCTCCGAAAATAATAATTGGGGGAGGACAAGGTAATGGATTGCTCACCGGCGTACTGCTAGATATTGAAAGCACGGTTTGGGGGTTGGTTCCAGGAAAAAAAAAAAAAAAAAGGCAAATTATTTTTACAAATTTAACATAATCATGAGCAAATTAGGCCAGATCCTGATTTCACTTGCATTTACGTTCACTCACAGCTCAGGGAGCTGGATGATATTTTTGGAAATTAAAGCCTTTTGTCGCATTGTTTTCAGCACAGAGGTAATTTGGAGATAAAAGTTCTGTAATTTTTTTTTTTTTTCCTGCTTCCTTTTTGGCACTTCTGCTTATTTTAGTGAACCTACGCAGGAAATCTTGCAAGACTTTCGCACAAAGAGAACAGAGTTTTGTGTTTTCTTGGGAGCACATTGTCAGGCAACAGAGGAACACAACAGAGGCAATTTGGGCCAAGAGAGTTGTTGCCCAGACAGCTTTATGTCCTCTCAAGCCGTCTTTGTCCTCTGAATCGTCAAGGTCCATCGAATTCTGCTGCTCCGACTGACTGCCAAGGGAAGCTGTGAAAAAAATTTTGCCAATGACGCTTTGCATGTAAAAAAATGGAATTGCAGCAATTATTGCTTTGGAGTTCTCAAAAATAGGCTTTGAACAAAATGCTTAAGAGAAGAATAGGCATCTATTAGGCTCCAATAATATAAATCAGAGGGAAAGCATCCAGTTTCCTTCCCAGTGCTCTTTTTTTTTTCCACTGTGAAAGTCAAGATGAACTTGACTTTTTGAACACTTTCCCCTTTTTTTCTGAGACCCTGTTTTTTCTGTGGGTAAAGGTGTAAGAGAACACAGGAGGGGGAAAAAAAAAAAAAAAGGCCCATTTCCAAATTGCTGGGGCTTTTTCCAACATTTTATAGTTTCAAATTAACCTCATTGGCCAGTGTCTTCTGAGGCCTGAGAAAATCCATTGACAACACAAGGAGGACCGGTGACCCCACCATCTTCATGGTTGCTGGACTCTTTGGCAGATGCTTTTAAGCACCAAAACACAGGTGTCGTGGGCCCAAATATGAGCAAACTGAGTGGTCCCCATGAGCTGATGCAGTTGTAAGCGGGGCCAGAAGCCAGGCTCAGCATCCTGAGGGAAAGTGCTTGTTGTTTCAGAGCATCTCCAACATTTCAGAGCTTAACTGGGGGGAAAGAAAAACCCCTTTCTGGTGATGTTACCTCCCTTTCCCTTGCCATTTCTATTCATAGAATCTTAGAATAATTTTGGTTGGAAAAGACCCTTGGGATCATCGAGTGGTTGACTCTACCCTACTCTACAAAGTTCTCCCCTACACCATATCCCCCAACACCATATCTAAATGACTCTTAAACACGTCCAGGGATGGTGACTCAACCACCTCCCTGGGCAGCCTATTCCAATGCCCGACCA
>JAOTQQ010000052.1:2533646-2546365 GCA_026546715.1 Gallinago undulata
GGACCTGCTCTGGCAGGGGGTTGGACTGGATGATCTCCAGAGGTCCCTTCCAACCCCGTATCATTCTGTGATTCTGTTTGTGCTTTGATCCTGGCTTCACACAACCCAGCGTTGCCCAAAGGTTTATGAATTTTTGGTGAAAGCTCTTAACTCGACATTGTAATGTGGTAACTAGACCAAGCTGAGAGTGTGGAGATCACCGTGGAGAGGGAGTAGCTGTAGCTGGGATGTTGTTTATTATTATTATTATTATTATTATTATTATGGCATCATTAAACACCTGAACAAGATTGTTTGCATCCTCACCATGAGACCAACGTGGAGAACAGGGTGATTAAACCCCAGAAAGGCTCTTTGCCCAGCAGAGGGGTAACAGACGGAGGCAAACACGGGCTGAGCATCCCTGGCACGGGGCAGGACGGGGTCAGACTGGGCTGCTGCCTTTGCAGGAAGGGTGGGGGGGACTGGTTTTGCCCTCCTCTCTCAAGGGGGGACGTGGGTCTGCATTTTTCATGGCTATTTTTCCACGTGGCCAAGTTCCTGAGCAGCCCGGGGGGTGTGAAAGAGGCAGGCACAGAGGGACACGCAGGCAGCCAGCCCAGCCCTCCTGCCCGCGCTGGGGGGGAAGTTTAATTATTCCCAAGGGTCAGGTAAAAAAAAAAAGAAAAAAAAGAAAAAAAAAAAAGGAAAGAAAAGGACAGTGTGTGCTGAGCTCTGCTCTTGAAAAGAGTCTCTCAGCGGCTTCCAAAAGTGCTGAGCCTGGCGTGTGTTTGTTTGCACACATGGGTCTCCATGGAAAAGCTCGTGAGCAGGGGAGGACGGCACCGACAGGGGCTGCATCCCACCCGTGGGGATCTCCCGGGGGCTCTGTGCCCTCCCTGTTCCTCCCCATCCCCAGTTTTGACCTCTTCATTCAGATATTAAAGCCACGACACGGCTCCTGTTCCATTTAAGGGGGCTGCGGATATCCAGGGGGGACACCTCCACTGGTGGAAGGGATGGTGACCCCCGCTGGACCATGGGGACAGGATGCTGGTCCCCAGCTGTGGGTAGAGGGATGTGTCCCCCTGAGATGGGATCCGGGTGACTTTGAGGACGGCCACACGTGTGAATGCTCCAGTTTTAATCCCAGACGGGTCTGGCACGGAGCACGTGTAATAATTAACACATTGTGAATCCCGACAGTCCTTGGGCAGAACGAGGAGAGCGTGGAGCTTAGCGTCGCGTTAATTAACGCGGCATTTAAAACGGCTTTCCTGGGCTCCCCTGTGGGCAACGGGGGAGCAAGGGGTGCTTTGCCTCCCGGCGCTGGGCATCCCAGGTCGTGCGGGGCATTTGCCTTGAGGAACCCGGATCATAGTGAGTGCAGCCAAACTCCAGCATCGCGGCCAGGCCCCCTGGGGACGGAGCTCGATGGGATGAGGAGGGGTCAGAGGAGTCCACCAGCATCTCCAGGACCCTGCTTGCATCCCTCTCGCAGCCCTTCCGAAGCGGGGAGAGCCTTGGGCCACACACTGACCAAACTCACCCCAAGCCGTAACCATGAGGGGCACTGCCTGGCCCTTGTTTATACCCTGCGGGGTAGATTTAGGAAGCAGAGGTTGTTATTGTTTCTGCTAATTGGCTGTTCAAAGCAGCCACTGTTTGCACAGAGTGACCTGAGGCATTCCCACTCCTGTTTGTAGCTCCATCTGGGAAGGTGCCAAGAGCTCCCCAGGTCCCTTAGTTGATCTGTAGGTGTCATCCTCCGTACCCTTCAAGTCAAGCTTTTGGAGCAGATATTTTTGATAAATTTATTCCTACCAAGGCACTTAATTTGTCTATGAAGGTCACGGGCTGGTCTCCATCCTGCCTGTTGATGGCTCCAGGGGAAGAGGAGGGGAGCAGAGACTATCATCTCCCCTGGCCCATCTCAGGGCACAACCCCTTTCAACCCACATCACCTTGTGACCCTACCAGCCTAAATTCTGCCCCTCAGGGTACTCCCAGGGACCCCATCCTTAGGGCTGGGTAAACCAGGGGATAATGGTACCGTTATTTCAGAGGGCTGGACCAGTCCTGACCGCCAGCCCCTGCCTCTCGCTGCCAAACACTCCCTTCCCCTTTTCCCAGGGGTAACACCATGCTCTCTGCGTGCTTATTCCTCTCACTAGAAATCCGTTTTCTTAGACAAAAAAAAGAAAAAAAAAAAAAAGAAAGCAATAAAATATATAATGTCACAGGTTAAAAGGGATTAGGTGGATGGACTCATCTCATTACTCCCACAAACCCATCAGCAGGAGCTGGAGCCTGAATGTGCAAACAGCACAGAGCCCTAAATATCCTAATGTATTTTAGAATGGTCATTTCCAATTAGCACTTGAATCCAACACCCTACTTAGCCTAATTAGAGACATAACAAAAAGCTGTTGGAGTCACACGCGTATTGAATATGCAGATCTCTAGCATCTAGTGCTGCCCTTCTCTGAAGAGCAGCAAGCAAAGCCTCTTGGCATCCAGACGAAAACTGGGTCCCAGCACGGATGGAAACTGGTCCCATGAAGCCAATGTGTTGAAAATCCGCACCATTAACTCCATTAAAGTGCTTAAAATGTAAATCTGAAAGGTTTTGATGAGAGTTATGTTACTGGGAGAAAAGAAGGCAAACCCATGGAATAGGAGATATTTTGCCTATTTTTTTGCATATCTAATGCAGATCTTACAGTCTAATTTAAGCCAAGACACAGAAGGAAGGTAGATGAGGAGGAGGCATTGGGGGAGAATCATAGAATGGTTTGGGTCAGAAAGGACCTTTAAAGGCCATCTCATCCCACTCCCTGCATCTTCTACTAGATCAGGATGCTTGCTCAGAGCCCCGTCCATCCTGACCTTGAATCTTTCCAGGGATGGGGCTTCCACAGCTTCTCTGGGCAACCTGGGCCAGTGTCTCACCACCCTCAGCATCAAAAATGTCTTCATTATGCCTAGCCTAAATCTACCCTCTTTCAGTTTAAAACTGTTACCCCTCATCTTGTTGCATCAGGCCCTGCTGAAACATTTGTCCTCATCTTACCGTCTCTAGGTGGACCTGCTGTGGCACGGGGTTGGACTAGATGATCTCCAGAGGACCCTTCCAACCCCATATGATTCTGTGATCCCGTGACCTTTCCTATGAGCCCCTCTGAAGTTCTGGGAGGAACCCAGCCGCACAGGTAGGTCTTTGAGAGCTGGGGACACGAGGGTTAAAAGCACCATGTGGCTCTGCCGCTCAGCCAGGCGAGACAAAACAGGCGTAATTTCTAAACCTCGTTTATTTTTTTATTTTATTTTATTATTATTTTTTTTTTTAAGACGAAGCCAGCACACTCCCCAGCTCGCACCCATGGCTGGAAAAACCCTCTCCGCTTCGTTTGCACGCGCCTGGTTTGGGGAGACGGACTCATCCCAAGCGCTGGGAGGGTTTGGTGGGGGAGGAGGAGGAGGAGGAGGGGGTGCTGCCGGCTCCATGGAAACCCAGCCAGCATCCGGGATTGGCGGGGGCCGTATCCAGGCTCGGTGGCGGCAGCGATGCTGCCCAAAGTACCAGGGCTGTTAATATTTAATGCGGCGCGGGGACGTGGTAAAACCTAGCAACCCCGCGGCAGCGGTTATGCAATTCTCCATTAATAGCTCAAAGGGATTCAGCGGCGTCTTAATCATGTTCCCTCCCCCTCCCCCTCACTCTAGGTTTCTCTCTGTGAGGTGGTGGCTGCTTGTTGGGTTTTTTTTTGTTTGGTTGGTTTTGTTGTTTTTGTTTTTGTTTTTTTTTCCCCTTTGCTGTCGGTAAACCTTAAAGTGAGAGGAAACAAAGAGATTGTTATTACATAATGTGGATTTACAGCCAAGTCGTGCTCCTGCTGTTTGGGAAACATTTGGGGGACCAAGGCGAAAGCTAAGAAGGAGCCGTGTGATAGGGTCCTATTTTTCTTTTCTTCTCCTTTCTCCCCATTTCTAACTTCCCAGCTAAATACATTTAATTTGCTCCAAGATCTGTTGGACCTCACGTATTAACGAGCCATTAAGCAGGATCTTTGGCAGCGATAATTGTGTTGCACAGGTATAGAAGTGGCCTGGATTATGCATTGTCACGATTGCCTCAGTTCTCAAAGAAGATACGAGGTTCCTTGAGGGCCGGGAGTTTGGTTCAGGAACCACGTGGGATTTGTGCCCTCTTCATCACCACCAGGTAACGGTGGTCCACCTCCTTCTGCAGTGACCTGCAGCACATGGAGGTGGCTGTGGGGGGCAACACGAGCATCTCTAAGCCCTTGGAGCACCTTGCAGCATCACCCACACCATTCCCCACGGCAGTCTTGGGGGACCAGGATGGCTGGGTTGCCATCAAGCCAACAACAGCTGCACCACAGGAGTGCTCTTGCTCTTGCTGTTTATTCTCACATCTGCTGGCGCAGCGCAGCAGAAGCTGGATGATTGCAACTTGCGTCACAGCGTCTCTCAGGAGACATCTCCTTGCATTTAGGATTGGTTTTGTTTTAGCGTTCCCAAAGAGGGTTTTGAGCATCGAGGTGTTTCTGCAGTCAGGGGGCTGTCCCACGTGAAAAAGCAGGGAACGGAGGGTCTGGTGCACCTCATCGGAGAGACTCAGCCTTTCACAGGACAGGTCTGAAGCTCTGGGTTAAAGCTGTGGGTTTAGGCCAGTGCTAGGGAACCCTGGTTTTGGGGGGAAAGATGCGTTTTAGCCAGGCTTCACACGGGTTGCTGCAGTGGCACCTGGAGGACCATGGTCACTTATGGCTCTCCTGCAGGTTGGCCCACCAGGGGCAGGTCAGAGCCCCGTGTTTCCCACTGGCAAGCCCTCACACACCTCCTTCTGCTCCTCAGTTCTCTGAGAGTAAGATGGAATCAGTATTTCTTTATTTCTTAGCTCTGTTGTGAGGATACATGCAAGCCTACGAGCTACTCCGTGTATAATAACACCTAAAGGTCCCCCAAATTAATTCCAAACACTGCCAGAGCCCAATCCTCAACTCCAAGGAGTACAACTGCACTTTTCTTGCTGCTTAGTGTTTTTCCTGCATGGAAGAGGGGCCTTCCCTTAGCCCCTCAGCCAAAATTCTTGGAAAGGTCTTGAAACGGGATAATGTATGTTGTCTAGATCCTTTGTCTCTTTTCGGCGTTCACGAGCTAACCACCCTTGGAAAACAAGCCATAAATCAATGGAAAGCCTAACCTACAGTTGGCCAATCTGAAAAGCAGACTCTGCCCCAGGAATGCAACCGCAGCTGGCTAAAACAAGGAGGATAGAGGAAAAAAAAAATAAAAATACAAAAACCCCAATTCTATCTTGCACTTTGTAATTCAGCAGAGCCATCAGGCACGTGGGGGTCCCCCACAAGCTTCACCACCACCTGAAGTCCACAGTCTCCTCCCAGGTGCACTTGGGCTCAGCTGGAGGGAATCAGGGCAGCTCAGGCTTCTCCTATTAAGGGGCTGAGGGTTGTTTTGCTTTTCCTCTCTTACCCTGCAGTCTCCCAGCAGAACTAGGGCTCTTCTAGCTTTTTCTTCGGGGAACACTACTAGTCTTTGCTTTTTGGGGCATTAAGACAGTCTATGTGACTGCTTTTAGAAAGACAAGAAAGCCCAGGGTTTTGTTGGGTGAGTCTTATGCAGATGGTGGTCCTGTGGGGTCTTCAGCAATCCCACCAGCCCAGGATGGTGATGGGGAGGAGGGTTATGGGGAAGGGATGGGTCTGTGTGAGGGCACTAGCCCACCCTAAGGGGCAGCATGTTGAATAACACAAGAATAGCCCCTGGTATTGAGGTGTATCTTCAAGGAGGTTGAGTGTTGGTCCCTTAGAGCAGTCTGTTATTTTCCTGCATCCTTGGATGAAGAACTGCCCAGCATTGGCATGAAATGGAGGAAGAAGAGCCAGAGGAACAGTGGTCTTCAGGGACACAACATGCTCTTCACACAAACAGGTAAGTTTTAAGGACTGTGAGACTCTAGATCCTCTGTGATGCTCAAAGTGCTTCCATGAGCAATGTAGCAATAAGAAAGAATTGTCTTTTTCAAATGCAACTATGTCCTCAGTGAGGTTAATGTATTAAATAGGGACTAGTCCTCAAGAAAAAAAAAAAAAACTTGCCTCAAAAGAACAAGAATAGGCAGAAATAAGGAAAGAAGCCCAATGAGGTTGCAAACTCAATCTGAATTTAAGGGCTCTGACCACAAAGCAGTACGGAAAAGCAGCAGGAGACTCATTAACAGTCTGTCTGTAGTCCCTAATGGGTGACTAAGGAGGAAACTTTGCTGCAAAGCGATGCTGGTATTGCTTCGGGACTTCTGATTTTTCAATCAGGGCTCTCAGGCCCTCATAAATCAAAATCAGAGCAGCCCAAGCTGTGGGATACCTGTTCCCAGCTCAGGCCGGCTGGAAACGAAGCCAAAGCCAACAAGTCCCCCAGACTGGGGGCTGTGGGGGCCGTCTGGAGGAAGCGGCGATGGCCAATGCTGCAGGCTGCCCCGCCGAGTTCTTTAGGTATTTAGGCAGAAGAAGAAAACCCACCCCCTTCTCCCCTCTCTTTCTCTAAAACTAACCCTCACTCAGCTAGAGAAGCAGCCTGTATTTTTAATACTTTTTTTTTTTTTACACTTCATTACTGAGGGCCTCGAGCAAACGATGTCATCGGTGATGACATAACACATAGAAGTAGTCACAGGGCACTACAAGTGAAGGGGAAATTAAGCTATTTAGCACGTGGATGGGGAGATGTGTGTTTGGGTTGGGGCAGGGTTGGGGTTTTTTTTAATTAGAAACTGGAGAAAAGCGCTTTGCCTCTGATGGAGTAAGTGCCAGAGCAACTTTATCCGGCCACAGACTGTGAAGGGCAGCGCAGGGGAAGCTGATGTTGGAGGAGAAGCAGAGGGGATGAGTGGGCAGAGCCTGGTTCCTGTGTAAAGATTCTATGGCCAGAGCTGAAAAGCAACCAGATGCTGAAATCCAACCAGTTTTGTGTTGTTTCTTTGCCCAGGGAGGTCGTGGATGCCCCATCCCTGGAGGGGTCCAAGGCCAGGCTGGATGGGGCTTTGAGCAACCTGGTCTGGTGGGAGGTGTCCCTGCCCAGGGCAGGGGGGTTGGAACTGGGTGATCTTTAAGGTCCCTTCCAACCCAAATGATTCTATGATTCTATGACTTCTGCCGTGCTGTCCAGATTATTATCTTGCCCAAACTGTTATTTTGGCTTCATCCATTTTTTCCCCTCCGTTTTTTCCCCCCAATTGTTATGGCGTTTTGACTTCTGGTTAATAGAAATGGTTAAATTGTTTATTCTACCAGAACTTGATTTGCAGAAAAAAATCTTGGGCTTTTTTTTTTTTTTGGTGTGTGTTGCATGTGACTGGCGAAGCAATCGTGGTGCCCGCTGCTGTGGTGAATATTTGGAAATACTCTTTAACTGTTTTATGCAAATGGAGCTTACCCTGTGCCTTCTCCTGAATTACTGAACTCTGTGTAACTAAACCCAAAATGACTGGCCCGTGACCATCTGGCATCTCAGCCTTTTTGCTCTGTTTCCTGATCCGAGTGGTGGAAAGTGTTGTTGATTTTGGGTTTCTTATTTTTTTTTTTTTTTTACATGGTGGGTAAGGTTGGAGATAACAGCAGCATGGCTTTTCCTATGCTTTATGAAATTATTTCTCATTCCTCAGTCTGTGGGGACTCGCAGACCTTTTCAAAAGTAAGGGAGGAGCAGCCTCACCAAACCAGGAATGAGGTGCTGTTCCCATCAAGGAAAAAAACGCCCTGACCACATCTGAGAGTGGAAATGCAAGGGCTTGGCTGGTTGTGCTCGTTGTACCCCGTGGAAGGGGTGATGCAAACCGTAGGGACCTCATGTATCTTTTTTTTCTTCCATTTCTTCACTGTCATTTTCTTTGGAGGCATGTCAGTGCTCTGGATCTCGCCTTGTTTTCAGTAACACTATAGAAGAAATAACACTATAGAACTTCGTTGCCTTGCTGAGGTGTGGGGAAGACCTTTTTCTCCTCAGTGGGATACAAAGCCTAGATGAAAAAAAATTCCTACGTACTCAGCTAAGGGCTTGGAAAAGAGCTGTGGCTTTTAGCAGGCTTTGAGAGAGAGAGCATTCCCATTTCGCGTCATCCTCTACCATGCTTTCCAGCTGAAAGGGTGCCATTCTCAAAAATAGGCCCTTGAAAGCTTTTTTAGGCCCTTCCAACATGTCTTGGAAGACAGAGAAAGCTGGAAAGGGAAGAGTTAGAGGTCAGTTAAAACTTTCCATAGCAGCGATGCTGCAGCCCACAGCTGATGGAGACTGAAAGACCTCTTCTTGTCTGGAAGTAGAACGTGACCGACTCATTCCCCACCTCTTCCTCAGTTCCTCAGCTGGCCTCATAACTGTTTAAGCTTCAACATCCATTGTAGAATATGATGGTAAAAAAGCTTCCAAAGCCTGCGTGTGGTTAGTTCTGGATGTTGCTCTGCAATGCCATGTGGTGGTGGTGGTGGAGATCAGGGATCAGTGGTGGGGTTGGCATGGAGGCTGGTTGCAGCCCTGCTCAGGAAAGAGAGGGGCTTGGATGTGCACGAGTGAGTGTAAAGACATCCCACTGGATCACCATGAAAGCCCATTTATATCCTGTCTTTATTCAGTGGCCAATGCTGGGTGGCTTGGGAAGAGTATTAGGACAAGGAGATAGTGGTCAAATGGTATCTTCCCAGCTGCCACTAATCTGTGACATTTGATTTTAATTGTCCTCAGTGGACCTTTTTTTTCAAGAATTCCACAGCTTTTTGAACTCGTTGATATTTCTGGTATCCACAACATCTTGCAGCAATCATGGATGATTTACACAGCATTAATGCACATGAATAGAGAGAGAGGCTGATTACATTTGGGTAACGTTGAGCAAGTTCTTGCAAATGCCTTTCCACCTTAACATGAGAGCAGACATCACATGGTATCTGGCTGGACTCCAAGACAAATAAATGATGCTGATGTTCAGAAAGGAAACGCTGTTGTCCTTAAATAGTCAAGCATTGTTCTCAGACTTCCTGCAATAATCTCAGCCTTTTTACCCTAGAAAGATTCCTGACTCTGTGAGTCCTGAGACTTCTCTGGTGTCTGCCTTCTGAGTATTTGTAGCATTTGTGACTTTTGTCCTTCTTTTTTTTTTTTTCTTCTTTGAACAATCCTGCACGTAGCATTTGGTGGCATTGGAGGGTATGAAATGCAACCTCCTGGATAGAACATCCATCAGGTGATATGTGTTTATAAAGCTTGTTGTTGTCAGTCTGGTTGTTGCCTGGGGGACACGTGAACCAGAGAGAAGCTACCCCAGTGATGAGGCACATGGTGACTGATGGGGTGAGGAGGATAACTGGGGACTTCTCTATTTAGTGGCCGAGCGTGCACAGCAGCTCACAAAGACAGCAGCTACTTTGGGGGGAAAATTCATGGTGATAAAACCCTGAGAGAGAGAGGGAAGTGTGACTGAGACGGCAGAGTAGCCCAAAACCCATGAGGTGATGTCCAGTGTGGCTGGGCATGGAGACTTGGGCTGAAAGAGATCTGAAAGCTGCTCAAAAGCTTTGGAGTGATATAAAATAGAGAATATTGCGGTGGGGAGAGGATGGGGCCAGCAGGTCTCATCCCTGATGAAAAGCTATTGCCAGCAAAGCGGGAGGCTGAACTATGGCAGGAGACACCACCATGGGAGGTGGTGAGCTGGGACCCGGCCAGAGGGACCATCCAACACCACGGCAGTGGGCGTGTGCCAAAAGTGTTGGTTGTTCTCTAGAGCTACCTATGAAAGAGGAGAAAAAAAAAAACTTGTAGGACATTAGTCCTCATGGGAGCAGGGCAGTTTGTCTATTTATTGCTCCAAGGTCTGATCACAAATGAAAACTGTGATAGATCCAGTTCTGGAGCTTGCAGGCACAAAGGAGAACAAGCAGGAATCCTATGTTCCACCCTGGCATCTACACACTTCTCCTGGGAATTGTTTCATTTTTTTCCCTGTCTTATTATCCTTTTCCCATCTAGCTCTTACTCTTCTGTAAATTAGTGACTGGCATAAAAAAGGGGATGTGATGGACTCACCCCAGTCACCCCAATTTAACTTTAAAAGGCTCCCCTCCACTTTAATGGGGTTGTGATGGGACATGGGCATGCAGAGCTTCTCCCCAGTGCCTGGCCAACTTGGGCTTTAAATCCACATGATGTGGGTGCTGGGAGCAGCCCAGGACCACAGTGTCTCTTGAAGAAGAGGAGTTGATCTTGCATTTCATCTTTGCTGAGGAGTATTGGCCCAGGCCACTTGGGCTGTGAGAAGTCAGCAGCTTCACCTGGCTCTTCTCCCCCAGGTTTTGAAGAACACATTGGGACATCCTCATGTGGAGTCCACTGGCACGGCCCTGGACTCCTGCAGTGGTGGATAAAGATGGTCGTGTGCCACTAATAAATTGAAGCATCCCCCACCAAAATACATCACAGGGTTTGGAGGCCAATTTGACATCTCTGCTGATGGGTTGTCCAATCTGCATGTCTTATTTAAGTTACGCTTACAAATACGCCGTGACCTACCAACGCTTCAGTAATGGGTTTGAGCCAGGAATGAGTTGTGCTTCACTGAAGTAATTATTTATTCACTTAATAGGGACTGATGGCTTTGCTCAGCTGGGAGCTGTATATAATTAAAACCATGGTCCCTGCCCCAAGAGGTTTCCAGTCTGAAAGATGAAGCAAGGGCTGTGCCAGAAGAAGTTGTGGGAATCCCATGTGCCTGTAGCGGAAGTTCAGAAAACTACATTTTTTTATTTTTTTTTTAAAAAGCGAGCTCTTTGTATACAACAGGAGACACAGACCATGTGTGTATCTAACACAGATTCTTGTTCGTGTGGCTGCTGCAGGTCAGGGGGCCTCCTGAAAGCTGCAAGATAAACTCAAACTTGCAGAAAAAGAAAATAATAAACAAAAATACACTTTAACCCTGAAACTATGCTCAGTGTGACCTCAGGACGCACATTGCCCAAACTGGACCTTAAACCCAGCCCAGTTTGGGAGGTGGTGCCCATTCCCCCTCTGCAGGCACCATGCCCCAGGGCAGAACAGTGTTGATCAAAGGGACCTGGGCTAAAGAAATACCTAACGTACAGCTGTTTTGCAGCTGGAAGGAACATAGTCTCCCCCCAGACCTGAAGAAGGGCTTATATGCCTGAAAGCTTGGCGGCTGTTTTTTTCACTAATTATACAATTTGGCTTAATAAAAGCTATTACCTCCCCATACAAATCCTGTGTCTCTCCGAATAGGTTGGCACTCTTCCTAATAGAACCAGAAACTGCTTCTTAAACAGAAGTTTGACCGTTATTGTTATTAAAATAGAAAAGGAAATGGAGGCTCGCTCACAACAAAGTGATATTTATTGCTCCGTTTAATTGCTTAATGTAAAGCGCATGGCTGGGGCTTTGAAGGGGCTGATTTGCAGTTTGGTCACCCTTTGAAACGGAGCCATGAAATTGTGAAATTGCATGTTGAAACCCAAGGATTGGGATGGCTCGGGCAGCATGGGAGAGGAGTAGGAGTCGTTAGCGAAGCCTGAAGGGAGCCTGGTGGCTCTATAGCTCAAGCTTTGGGTCACACATCCAGGTTTTATGGCATTAACACTGATAGGGGACAGTTCAAACACGTATTTTTCTTCCCGGACCCTCCCCAGCAAGTGCTGAACCCAGTGTTTCCCACGAGTGATTCGGGGAGGAGCGGGAGCTGCCCCTTTCTGAGGTCTGTCAACATGCAATAAATCTAGGGTGACAGCAGTGAAACATTTTATTATTTTTTTTTTGCATGCCTGGAAAGCCACTTTTATCAGTGGTAATACTGATGGCATGACTTCGGGGCGGGGGGGGGAGAGGTTTGACTCCTGGGTGCTCCTGGCCCCTGGAGAGGAGGGAATTCACCTCCATCCTCCCCAGAAGCTGGAGCTCATGCCAAAGACCCCCCTGCAAACCTAAACCCCATCCCTCCAACAAAAGCCACTCCAAAGTCCTTTTCCTATGAATGAGGGTGAGCGTTTTCCCGAAAAGATGCCCTGAATGTCACC
The DNA here is from genome assembly GCA_026546715.1 of Gallinago undulata. Taxonomy (NCBI): domain Eukaryota; kingdom Metazoa; phylum Chordata; class Aves; order Charadriiformes; family Scolopacidae; genus Gallinago; species Gallinago undulata. The sequence goes on from JAOTQQ010000052.1 coordinate 2,545,745, forward strand.
CCATCCCGGCACAGCTCCTCCGCAGCCGGGACCCCGGGGCTCTCCGAGAGGTCTGACTTAAGTGGCATCTTGTTTTTCATCACGTAACCGTGAGGCTCCGAGCTATTCCCACAGCACTCTCGGTAATCAGCCCTGGTATGTTGAAAGGCATATTTGTCATGTCTCAGCCGGTCTCTCGGAGAAACAGTCACAGGTCAGGTTAGTTACCTAATTTATGTGTCAGGGGGCTGCAGGAATGAATCAACAGCATTTTTTTTTTTTTTTGTATTTTTCCAGTCAGTAGCTTGATATTCCCGGCATGTTGAACCCTAGGAGTTCCCTTGCTTTTGTGATCATTTGCAATCCCTCCTTATTTGGCTGATGGCACACAGCAATTCAAGCAGAAAAATGTGCTGCCAGCGTGGCGAGCCAACCTCTCCCTGGTAGATGACACTCTTCAAAGCAGCTCGCTTGTGCAAAGCCCACGGGTGCAAGAACATCCGTGTACACCTCGGGTGCTCTCAGGTGGGAGGACAGGCTGAGAGAGTTGGGGTTTTTCAGCCTGGAGAAGGCTCCAGGGAGACCTTAGAGCCCCTTCCAGTCCCTAAAGGGGCTCCAGGAGAGATGGGGAGGGACTCTTGA
>JAOTQQ010000052.1:2546924-2561672 GCA_026546715.1 Gallinago undulata
CCCATCCCTGGAGGGGTTCAAGGCCAGGCTGGATGGGGCTTGGAGCAACCTGGTCTGGTGGGAGGTGTCCATGGCAGGGGTTTGGAACTGGATGATCTTTAAGGTCCCTTCCAACCCAAACCATTCTATGATTCTACATGAGCACACTGCTGTTGCACACGCAAATCCGTGCAAATACCGTGGTGCAAGTCCTTCAGTGCAAATGTGACTTGTGCACATGCAAAATGCCTAGAAACATAATTTTCCAGACCTGGGCTTCCCTCCCCGGCCATCCTCATCCCAGTGGAGCTCATAAGGGATGGCTGAAATGACAGCAGAGAGCCGGGGTACACCACCTCCAGCCCCAGCTACGTGGACATTCCCACTGGGACCAAACACCATCCCATCCAAGAGATTTCAGGCAGGTCGTTTTCCAGCACGTGAATCTGTGTTTGTTTATTTCTGTTTGGCCCTATGTGTTGGGGAAGATGGAAATGGCTCCTGATGGGAGCAACATCTGAAACCAAAAAGCAGTAGCTGGCTGTGCCGTTCCCTAAACTCCGCGGGATCTGATGGTGGGAGAAGCAGGTGGAGGAGGAGCCCTGGGGAAGGGGACCCTCGCTGCAGCGTGGGGAGCGGAGAGCAAACGCCTCCACGCTCTCAGGGCTGAAAAAAATGGTCTTCCCAGTCTTGGGGTTGTGGGGATGATGGAGGGGGATAAACCACACGGCAAGGAGAGGGCTGTGCCCCCGTGGGAAACGCGGCCAGGTGGGGAGGGAAGGAATAAATCCTGGGAGGCGCAGCTTCCCATCACGGGGAAACACAGAGGAGCAAATTATTAGCTTGGGTTTTGTTGGTTGGGCTTTTTTTAGGTTTTTTTTTTTTTCTGCAACATGAAAGACGGGCCATTAGCTGCCTCTGGAAAATACTTTCCAAAACCCTTTTGTGCAGCAGTTTCTCTGCTTCAGAAGAGCTCTCCCAGCCCCCCAGGCGACGTAGGGGAACGCCCCACGGCCAGGGCTGGAGAGGTTTGAACTTGAACTCGTTTATTGAGCTTTGACTTTTCTCTCGCTGGAGTCCCTGGACTCTAGCCCAAACCTCAAAGGGAAGTCAGAGCCAAATATTTTTGAGGTTGGTAATGAGATACCAAGGCCTTACTTAAAAAAAAGAGTTCTGTCCCAAATTCCCCCGCAGTGGGATGGATGCTGGATGCTCCATGGGCACAGGAGAGCTGTGCTTGGGGGTTGTGGTGTTGCCAGCTGGTCCATGCTCAGCATCTTCTCCTGGTATCTCATGATACCACCATAGCTGAGCCAAGCACTCACTCTTTTCACCGTAAAACAAACATTTTGAACATTTCAGTCATCTTACACCCCCTGCTCGGGGTTAATTGCGACAGATCACGTCTTTCCCTTCCCATAAATTCCTGCCTGGCTGCTGTAGAATCCCGCTTTCCAGCAGCCTGAAAAACACAGCGTGACCTGCAAAGGCTCTGCCAGGGCACAAACCCGCTTCAGTGCCTGCTTATGGCCATGGCAGTACCGAGCAGACCCTGCTCGGGCAGAGGAATTTAACCTAAGCCACCCATCAGCCTTGCCCTCCCACCAGGATCTGGCCCTATGTCGCTTTCTCTACGTAATTATATTGGTTTTGTGTGCGGCTTCCTTACTGGTATCATTCTTGCGTTGTATTTTAATGAAATGGAGCAACCCTGTGAAATCAAGGATAAATGTTTTGAGATCTTCAGGCTCTGGTGTAAAGCAGTGTTATTATTTTTCCCAGGGAGGCTGCAGATTTTTATGATATATTTTATACACCCCACCCCGTACAGCAAGGGAAAGGGTTAATTGCTTTGGTTCCCCCCCTGACACTTATGGCTAATGCCAGTCAGATCTGGAAGGATAAGAATAAAATATGATTGAAACCTCTGGCTCTTTAAAAAAAAAAAAAAAAAGCATATGTTTTAATTAAATTGAGAACTAGCTGGTTAATCAGCACAAGGACTAATGGTCTGATTAGCAAGAAACGCCTGGTGGAAAACAGACCGTCTCATCAGCTGGGCTGGAGGGAGAACCATGAGCTGGGGATAAAGCCCTGGGCTGGGGGAGCTTTGGTGTTGGCAAAGGTCACCCAGGCTCCATCTGAGGACCCCCAGGGAGGAGACACATCCTTGAGGCCCAGACCCAATGGGCACGTCTTGGTCTCAAGGATGTGTCTCCTCCCTGGGAGTCCTCAAATGGAGCTGTCTCCCCTTCAATGTGTCCCTGTCCAGGGCCCAGCCATGGAAACCTTCTTCTAAGAGCATTGCAGAGGACCAGGGGATGCCAGGGGGACAAATGAAACCTCTCCGCCCAATTACCTTTGAGAAGAAGAGAGTACAAGGATGGGAGGAGAGAGGATTGCAAAATCAATTTGAAATTTATTGTGTCGGGGGAAGAAAAAAAAAAAAACCTGAAAAAAACCACCCAAGGAATAAACTTTTAAAATTAAAAAATCAATGGAGAAATGTCCTTCTGGCCGCCCCTTCCCCCACTGTGCAAAGCACAGGCTTCCTCCTGATTAAAGCTCAGCCTGGAGCGGTTTCGGTGGCAGGAGGCCAGGAGAAAGCTTAAGGTGCTCTCTGCAGCTTTAAGGTGGAGCTTCTTACATCGCCTTCCCCAGCAGCCCCAGGTCTGGCCACGCAGCAGCAGCCTCTTCTTTATACCCTGGTCATGCCCAGGCTCTGGTTTACACCATCCCAGGAGCAAAGTCAGGGTCTTGGTTTGCTGTCCAGAGGAGCTCTGGTGGGGTTTTGTTTTGCTTGCAGTCACCTCTGTCAAGTTTTTCCTAAAAAAAAAAATAAAAATAAATAATTAAATTAACTACAAGGCAAGAGGGAAGGGATGCAGGAATCAGCCCTGCCCCATCGCTGGGGAGATGTGGGTAGGATGCTCCTACTGAGCAATGCCCACACACAGTGATTCGGGACCAAACCCTGCAGGACCTTTGTCCGTGGTGGCCTCTGACAGCTTTCCCCAAGGATTGGCAATCCCTTGTGGTGGTCCTGCTGCTTCCCGGAGATGCAATCGGTGCTACAGTATGAACAGCCCAAAAAAACACCTGGATGAGGAGTGTTCGTGGACCCATGAGAAGGCATGAGGCCATGCCAACATCTGGACAGGACGAGAAGCAGGAAAGGGGTCAGCCCCATCATGAAGGACTTGCTCCCGAGGGTGGGATGAACATGGTCAACCCATGCAGAGAGCCTGTTCCAAACCCCAGCGTTGAAGCTATGATGATGCACTTTCTCCACGTAAGAAGATGCTTGGCGTGAGGTGACAGGTCTGGTGCCCATCAGAAATGCTTTATCCCAGCCCCATCTTTACCCAGGGAGGGAGGCAGCACTGAAGACCCTCAGCCCAAAACCACACAGGCCCATCTACAAAGGAAACTTGGCTGCAATTCTGGGGGGGAAGGCTCAGCCGTGGCCACACAACTACGGCCCTAAGGAGACACCACAACAGGCAATAAAGCTGGGAATGCTTATTCACATCTCATCACCTGAAATCCTTTGGAGCCGGAGCCCGGCGGAGAGTTGAGATACAAAAACCAGACAGATTTTAAAAAGGCACAGCCCCATCTACGAACCCCCCAAAATACGCAAAGAAACCCATTTATTTGAGCCTTAAGTGCCACCTCCTCCCCAGTGAAAGGTGTCGTGCTGGCAGTGTGGTGTGATCTCCCATGGGAATCTAAACACCTGGGATTTCAGACCCAACCAGGTCGTAGGATGGCATGTACTGTTTTTTTAAACTGTGCCTGCTGTAGAATTTTCTGGGGGTTCAGTTTAAACGCGCTGTGGGGGAGCCAGGTGAAAACCACCGAGCAGCTCTCAAGAAGCCCCAGGTCCCTCTGCACGGAGCTGTCGTCGAGGCTGGAGAGCTGCCAAGAGCAGAATCTATAAATCACAAACCGACCCCCCCCCCTATTCCTGTTCCTAAATCACAATTGTTTTAAAAAGAAAACATATTGGTTCTTTTAATTTGCCTTTTGGAGTCTGCGCCTTCAGGCTTTTCTAAAACGCGAGGACTAGAAACTTCTCGTTTCTCAGTGAAAGCTGAGAGCCTCACTTAATTGCTTGCATCCAAGAGCCGCAGCTTTATGAAAAAAATTCCAAATATCAGAAGATCAGTAATAAAAATCACAGGGGCTGGCAGCGCTGAGATTCCAGTTAGATGCAGGATATTCCTTTTATAAGGATCCAAGAAGAGTATGCACTGCTGGGATGCTGGTCTGCTACAAGAGCAACAAATATAATGAATTTTGGTGAACTGACGCAGAAAAAGACCTGAAGTCTGTGTTCCTTGGCCAGGGCGATCGGCTCTTTTGGACAGGCAGCCACCGTGTCAGCGGTAACAGACGCCGGGGTTCAGCTGGGAACGGGGCAAAGGTGGCCGGCTCTTGCACAAGGGTTTTGGCAAGGGCAAGAGCAAAGCACCTGGCCAAGGGCGAGCGGGGAGGTGCCAAGGAGAGTCTGTAAAGCAATGCTGGGGCTCAGCCAACCCATCAGAGAAGCATCCTGGTGAAACTGGGTGATATATGAGACCTTTCCTCGTTCAGGTCCCAGCTTGCACCCCTGTCAAAGCAGCTTTGTTGACCTGGGCTGGTCTCCAGGCGTTGGGTTTAATGTTGCAGCCCTGACCATGAGAAGCATCTCGCCTTGAGGTTTCTCCTTGGGCTTTCAGTGCCCTCCATGACAGCGCAGTTTCTTCTGGGTTTCCTTCAGTGGCCACATCCTCCTATCCGGGCTTGGCGTCCCAACAGCACAAGCACCCTGGGGACCACCACTAGCCTTGATGACCTCAGGAAGGGGACACAAGGAGGATAAGCCACTGCCAGCGGTGCCCTCTGCTAGGGCATCTCCCTGGAGAGTGTCCCCACTGCCCCTGGAGGGGACAAGGACATCCTGCATGGACAAAGCAAAGCATCTTCACGTGGCCCAAACCCAAAGGGACCACAGGAGCTGAATCCTTCTCCCCGTGGCCAAACATCCCCAGCCATGGGCCACCGCCTGTGCAGACACCACGAGGACTATCTTTGCCTTCACAGAGAACATCTCTTGTCGCTATTCATGGAAATGATGAGATAATGGCCTGAAATCTTGGTTCCTCTAACGTAATTGAAAATGGAGCTAAACTGCAACTCTAAAAAGGGAGACTAAATTAGGTTGCAGAAGAGAAAAGGATATTTGACAGCAGGAGCAGGCTCTGGAAATGCAGTCATTGTTTCTACTTATGGGTTTTGAAATGTAAATAATTTAACACCCAGCTAAGCAGAGGAAAATCTGCTATTTTTGGTTTATTCTGAACAAAGACAGCTGTGTATTCTAAAGCATACAGTTTAGCATTTAAAAAAAAAAAAAATTAATACAGAAATAATGCTGGTGAGAATGTCTTTAGGTATTTAGGACCCAGCACCGTCCGGGGTCTGGGCTGGCCGTGCCTTGCCTTCCACTGGTACCTTTGCAGCAACCTCCAGCCTTACCAGGTCGTGGCAATAAACCCATAAATACACGATTTGGATGGTCTACTTCTAGGGATTCATTAAAAATGTCAGCTGAGGGATGAAAGCATGGGGAGAGGTTGGAAAGGCAGTGTTTGGGTCTTCAGTGAGATGGCACCAGGGTTCTCATGGCCACGCTGGCTCCCGGTCAGGTGTTAGATTCGGATCCAGAGCGAGATGGATCCTGCTCTCGTTAGCGAGATTCCCATGGCAGCAGCTGTCTTCAATCCAAAGTAGCACGGAGAACCGGATTGCCATTCAAATCCGGGTCCCCATTAAAATAACGAGCTATTGCAGACGTACAGGCACATCCCCGGGAGCTGAGGATGAAGCCTCTGCCTTCAGAGACCTTAACTGAGTTATTGTGCTTTTGGTAATTAGCGCAATCAGCCCTGATTTGTATTTCTGCTCTCCCAGCTCTCTCAAATACACTTTTTTTTTTTTTTTCTTTTTTTTTAATAACTTGTTGGGAGAAAGGGTTAAATACCTCCCGGGTGTATAAAAACCTTCTGCAAATGTCACTGCCTTCCCAGCCGTGCTTGCTGCCTGCTGATAGACCTGGCAATGGTTTGATGAGATTTTGGTGGGATTTGCTCCTGGGTTTGTGCTGGCTGAAACCAGACATGAAGATGAAACCCCATCCACCACAATAACAGGAGTAACTGCAGTATTAAGAGGTATTGCTGCTCTTTCTTTAGCGTTCATGGGGTCTGGCCACATGAGACAGAATATTGTAACTGAGGCTCCTGAGATGGGAAATGTTTGCAGCTCAGGAACATACTGCTGGGTCTCTCCTCCTGGTCCAGACACTGCAGAGAGGAGACAGAGGGTCAGGGAGGAATTTTTTTCCCCAGCACAAGAGCCAAGTTGCCCATGCCAAGAAGGGCTGCAGCTTTGTGGACTGATGCACATCCACCTGCCTACATTCCTGCAAAGGAGGACTGGTCTCACCTGGAGCTCCTTCTTCCTCCATCTCCATCTTATCCTCATCCCTTTCGCATGACCGTGACCATCTCCATCCCCTCCCTATACTTTCCCCATAATCCATGCCCATTCCATCCCTATCCCATCCCCATCCTATCTCCTTCCCCATGCCCTCTCCCATCCCATCCTATCTCCATTCCCACACCCATACCCATCCCTGGCCAGCGGTGGTGGTGCAATCCAAGCTCTCCCAACCACAGTGAGAAGACCACAACAAGACATCACAAGCCTGGTTGGGGAGGAGAACCATGCACCGTCACCTGCCTTGGAAACACGGGTGCATGTCTCAGCCAGCTGTGCACATCTGGGATGAGTCGTGCGGCATCTCTTCTGCCACAGATGGAAAGCCAGATAAACTCCTTTAGAGAGATATATCTGTGTATCTTGGGCAGCCAGGGTTTCCTGCCCAGAGTGGAAACTCTCCTTGCCACTGCCAGGCTGCCCAGCTGTAAACACATGATGGAGCTGGAGGGCAAAACACGTTGGTGCTGAGTCTTCTTGGAAAACCTGGCCCTGGGTGTGGGGAGCACCTGGAAATCTTCCTCCCAGCTCTTATCTTAATCCAGCCCCACGGGCCCTGCTAAAGCTCATTGAAATTCAGGGGGAGTCTTCCTATTGAGTTCAGCCAGCTTTGAATAAGGTTGTTTTTCTCTTCAGTGGGTTTTTTGGTAGTTTTGTTGTTGTTGTTGGTTGGTTGGTTTTTTTTTTAAACCTATGCTCACTCTGGGGGAAAATGTATTTAAGCACAGAAGGGCTGCGTTTGCAGCCGCGCTGCTGTCATCTCCCCAGCGGCGATGCAGCTCCGTGAAGGGCTTCGTTCCCCCAGGGAGGTGGTTGCGGGGCTTGGCCTCCACTGCAAAAGGGGTCAAGCCCATTTTGCCTTGCTCCAACTCCATGCAGACGTCGTGGGTCCCACTGGGCTCACGCAGAGTCAAATATTGCTCAGGCTGCACTTGGTTTGCATGTGGGAGAGAGGTAGTCGGTGAAAGAGCTGGGCTGACATCCCCAGGACAAGATTCTCCTTGGTTTGGGGGTGGATCTGATCTCCTTTCTATGTGTGCTTTTCCTCCATATACCAAAATAGTAAGTTAGGTCCTAAATAAAGTGCCTGATCCAGGGAACTCGAAGCCCCTCTTGAAGAAGAGTGGTTATTCCCAATTTACTGATGGAAAGAAGACTTATCCAGGGTTGCACACAGCATTGATGGTCAAGCTGGGAACACGTGTCCATTAACGCTGCTTGGTTCTCCCTCCCCAGGGCCACCATGTCCCATTGTCACTGGTGGCATTCATCCAGCATAAACGCTGCTGAACCTCCTTTTATTGCAGACCATCTCCCCTTCCACATGACTGCTGTGACTGTCATGAAGTCCTTTTTGGTTTTGGTGACAGTGCACAAAGATTTGGCTGTTCTTAGCCGAGAACTATAGTCGGGGAAGCCGTAAAAGGCTCCAGCACCTGATGCCCTGTAGCACGGTTTCTGGGAGAGAAGTCCTGGTTCCCACAACCTTCCCCTGACTTCCCTGGGGTTTGTGGTGGAAGGTCCGTGGAGGAGCCACAAAGCAAAAAACCTTCACCGCTTCTCCCACACCACGCGGAAGGATTTATCAACCTTGCCTGCTTTGCCCCGGGAGCTGTTTAGACTAGACGTGCGAGCTTTGAGGAGTGTTCACTGCTTTTTTTTTTCTTTTTTTTTTTTTTTTGTCCAACCCCCCCCTTCCTTTCCCGCTGAGTATCTCTCCATCTCCCATCCCTCCTCGGCGGCGATGCTGCCTCTCCCGCCTGCAAACACAAAGGCAAGTGAGTCAGCACAGGGAACACCAAGTGCTCCAGATATGAAGCAGATGGGATTGAAAGAGTCTGGTACAAATTGTCTTTTTTTTTTTTTTTTTTTTTTTTTAAAAAAAAAAAAAAAACCACCATTGAAACTCTCTTACCCCCATCCCCACCAAGGGCTGAAAATGAAGTGTTCACAGTCCAGGATTTTGTAGTATCAACCATAGGTGTGACTTTACCCCACGTTATTAATAAAAGACGGTGAATTTTGCAAATGGTTTGGTAGGCGAATATTGCAAATATGTGCCTAGATGCTAGAATTAATTCACTGGGGGAATATCGCTCCTTTCTTTGTGCTCCACCTTTCTTTGAACGTTCATAGAGTGCACCGTGCCGGAATTAATGTCTGTAGAAATTGACTTCTGTAACAGGATGAAAATCGATAGAAAAATTCAGTTTTTCTTTTCAAGCAGAATCAGATGAACATTTTGAGCTAAAGTAACAGAGTATGTCATGGGTTGAAGGGAAATGGTCAATCAAAATTATCCAAAATCCATGCTTTGACATTTTTCATTGTAGTGAACTGATCAGATTTTGCTAAATCCTGTTTCCTGTGTCTATGAATCACGACACATAAGTTTTCATTTTCAGTTACTTCTATATTTAATGGATGGGGGGGATTGTCCTACGGGGCCTTTGGGGACATTGGCAGCCAGACGCATTTGTTCCTCTTTCCCTGCAGGAGAAACTTCTTATTTTTCCTATTTCTGGTGATACTCATTCACAAGACTTGTATAATGCGCCGTGGGCTGGAGGCTCTTTTTCCCTTATATGAGATTTGCTCAGGGTAAAATTTTAGATTTTGCAGTTACGTTTCTTGCTAGATAAATGTATTTTAATGGAAAATTCCCAAACTGCTCTTCCGTTGCGATGTTTGCAGAAACACAAATCACTGTTCAGGGAACGTGCTTTTTAAGTACACGCTGGTGGTTTTGTATTTCAGCCATATTTTGACACCTGAGCCAGGAGATAAATCCCGTGTCCTGTGACTGGCATCAGCTAGTTCAGAAAAGTAATACTGAAAAATCAGAATCAATCACACCGAGCGTAACGAGTTAAAAACATTTCAAATAATGGCCAACTCTGGCAAAGCAACAACCTGCTCGTGGAGACTCCGCAAGGAGGAGGGAAAAAAAAGCTCTAAATACATTGGATAAATTATTTGTTGCAAATTATTTCTTCAGCTCTAATTAGTAATCTTCATTTAACACAGTAGGCCTCTAATGACCTGCTTGACAACTATGATGTCTGATAGGCAGTGGGGATTTGCATGAAAATGAGTTTTGTTTTCTCCCATCCCAGCCATGAAACCACAACAGTGAGGATGCTCTGCTTTACCGCGCAAAAGGGGAATAACCAGGCACCCCAGCTCTGGCTGAAAGGAGATAATTCAGCTATATTTGGGGAAATAGGAAAAAAAAAAAAAAAACCAAACCAGAAGGCACTAATTCAAACAAAAAATAATAGCAGCCAGCACACAAACAAGCCTAATCAGATATGGTTGCTAAGTGGAGTCATGTGAATAGCAGATGATGGAGCAAAAGCTGAAGACACAGCTCTCAATGAAAACATGGTGACCCAGCTCTAATGGGCATCATGGTGTTGTTTCCTCTGATTGAATAATCTTTTTTTTTTTTTCCCCTTTTTATAGCGAGGGTTTTTAAATGTTGGACCTGTTTCAAGTGTGTTATCATCTCCTGTCTGCTGATAATTGACGGGCTTTGGATCTTTCCCTGGCTTGTATATCCTGAATCCAGACAGATTCAAGCAGGAGACGGTGCTCTTGCCAGCCATGGGCAGCTCAAATAAGGTTAAAAAAGAGCAAGAGAAAATCAGGAAAAGCCAACAAGTCTGATATCCCTCCTGCAGCTATAAGGGTTTCCTTTCACTGGGATTTGCAGTATTTTTTTGGTGATTTCAGCACTGTTATTCCCACCCCGGTTCAGCACATCTTGTGCTTTGACAGCTCGCTGCACCTGGAAATTATTACTTGATAAAAACTGGCAACTTCTCTCATTTTGGAAGGTTGGTGGGGTTGGTGGTTTTTTTTTTTTGGAAACTGGGCTTTATTCTTACTTGCCTTCTGGTCTGCGGCTGGTTTAAAGGGAGGCGAAAGTGGATGTAAACGTAAGGTGCGAGAAGCACCATAACACCCCCTGCGTGTTGATGGACCCGGGTCTTAAGGTTTGTATTTTTGGGTGCCTACACCAAGTCTGTCGTCACACATGGGAGCTGTGTCCATTTGTTTGGTGGTAAACATGAACACCACAGCTTAAATTGCCGCAATAAATTAGTGAGCGAGTGCACCTTCAAAGGGGCAGCAGAAAAAGCAGTTTTCCAGGGGTGGGAGTCAGGAAGCAAAGTCTTCGTAGCTCTGGTTCCAAGGGGCAAGGGCTGCCCGGGGTTCGCAGCGTTTGGCTGGTTGGCCATGGCAACCTCTGGCTTCCACGTGCCCAAAAATGCAGAAGCTGAAGGATTAGACATGGCTGCACTTTTAACGATTTATTGAATTCTTTTGTGTGCTGGCTGTTTGGGTTTCTTTTTTAGGGTCAGGAGGTGCTGTTATAAAATGCTCTGTAAAAAAAAAACAGATGTGTAAATCTATTAGCTTTCAAATTGTGTATTTTATGAGTTGGAGAAAACCTACTCAGCCTCCATGGGCTCCCCGATGCCAGCCCAAACTCACGGCCCTCATGCTCACCCCACGCAGGTGCTCAGCCCTTCAGAACTCCCCCATCACCTCTGTGGGAGCTCTGATCAAGGTGGGGCAAAGCCTGGGGTCCCCTGGCCAAGCCGGTTAGGAGGGGACACATCACAGCTCCCTGCTTTTCAGTCCCCAGGGATCCCCTGCCAAGGGACCAGGGAAGATCTGCTCCATCCATCTCAAGGAGAGGAGAAAAAGCAATTTCTATAAGTAGTTGCCCCCAGAGGGGAGCAGCCATGGGGTGGCTGAGGAAGGGGTGGAGAGCAGCAGAGCACAGCAGCTTGGGGCAGACGGTGCAGGAGGAGAAGGGGCCAAGAAAGTCCTTTCTAGGGAGTTTCCATAAACGTCTGCGACGTGTAAAGCCAAGCCGGGACGCGTGCCCACGGCCCCATGGATAGACCCCGACTAAATCTCCTCCTAATCTCCTCCAGGCTTAGCTGGGCTGATCCGGGCTGCAGCATCTGACAGCTTTTCTCCCGAGAGCCAGCAGAAACAGGGATGTCCGTGGGCTCTCCAAGCCTGGGGCTGCTCCGCATCCCCCCTGGTGTCCCCTGGGCAGAGGCTGAAGCAGGGAGCGGCGTTGACCGAAATAGTCCCATGTACCTAGAAAGTGATGGTGGCCGGGGTCTGAACCTGGCTCCCCGCAGTCCAGGGCAGGTCTCTGGTGGTTTAAAAAAAGAAACAGGCTGAGAGTGCGGGCCAAGTCCTCTGTTGGCATCAACGGCCAGAGTCCCACTGAGCAGAGTTCCATCTATTTATACCGGTGAAGAATTTGGCCCACGAGATGGAAGAAATCCTGGACTCCTCTCTGGCTCTCTAAGTTTCTGCCCTGTGGAGTCACAGGACTGTGTGTCCACAGAAAGGAAGGCTAAAGGAGCTTTTTCACTAACATTGTTCTGTGAAAAATTGCGGATACAGGGAAAGCCTAACTTTTCACAGGAACACACCCATCCTGATTGAACTTTCTTTGGAAACAGTTCCTCAGCGGGCTCGGGCTGTAAAATTCTCCCCCCAGCAGAATTTGCACCCCGCCGCTGCAAACAGCTGAGTTCAAACCAGGCTGAGCACCAGGGATGGGAAAAAGATGGGGAGGCAAGAAACCCAAATTCCAGTTCTCGCTCCGCCTGTGGGACTTTCACCCGGCAGGGAAGCAGCTCAGCAAAAAGCAATTTGCTGGTCCAGGGTGTTCCTCTCGCTGGGAGGGTGGAGAAGAGATTTGGTTTTGCTTGTTTGTTTTAGAAAAGCTTTGAAAAGCTTTGGCTTCCTCTCAAATCCAGGGGAAGAGCTGCAAAAATCTCAAAAATTAAAAAAAAAAAAAAAAAAAAAAAAAAGAAGAAGAAGAAACCAAACCAAAAAAACAACCCTTCATGGGTTTTGAAAGCTCTGCCCTGTTCCAGAAGGGGCTGTTAATTGTAGAGCGTTTCAATTGCAGAAGTCTGACTGTTGAGTAGCAGGGTCTCCCAGCTGTGCAGGGCTTTTGTAAGTTGCTCTCGACGTCGCAGAAGCTCGGTATATATATTTAGCATTGCTCTGAATCTTTATTGCCACTGGTTGTAAATACGTCTATATGTGTCTTTCATTGCAGAGACCCCTACGAGCATCTAGGAACCCAGAACTTCCCTCCCACACCCCAGCCAGCAAAATTAGATTATATCCTGATTGCATAATTACTGCATAACAAGGTTTGCTCAGCCTCTCAGTGCACAATGCCTGTTTTCATAGCATTTTAATATGAGCGACATAATAGGCACCAGCTTGAATAGCCGCATGCCAACGAGGCATCGCATTCCCTGAACCAGCTTGAGTCTGTAAAATCTGGTCCAGCTGCTCAGCAGACAGAAGGGTGACAGGCGCTGGGCCAGGAACCAGGGCGGGCAGGGGGAAACGCTCCCCTTCCCCAGCCTGAGGTGGGCTGGTGGGCGCATAAATCTGATTTATTTCTTCACAAGCCGGTTACATCAAGGCCGTGTCCTTCGCCTGTGTTTTTGCCCGCACCAGCATTGGTAGATCTGGGCTGATAACCATCCCAGTAACGTTGCTCCAGCTACTGCTGCTCTGGTCTTCCCTCTCTGCTCTGATGTAAAATGGCTCAAATCCTGCACAAGGCTCGCTTTTCTAATAAGTTAGGCATCAAATTTGCGGGTGTGTTCAGCCCTGGCTTCGTCCTGAGTGGTATGGAACTGGAACAGCCTGTAAACAGCAATTTGCTCATCTTTTAAGTTTTATCGTTGAGGCGATGGGTTTTTACTTGGATGGTTGAAGACCAACCCACTCTCTTCGCACAAAATGTTTTGCCGGCTCCAACAATAACTGCAAATCGTTCTTTCTGCTTTGCATTTATTTGCAATTAAAATAAATGGACCAAATGCTACCAGATGAAATGAGCATGACATTTCTGGTTGACTTACTCACGGTCCCAACAGGTCCCATCGTCTGGTGATTGCCACGTGTCCTCTCTACGCATCACATCCTGCTAAAGTTTTTGACTCTTCTTTCATAAAACACATGAGCTTCATGGCAGGGGATGTGTGGAAGTTGACCATCTTTAAGGTCCCTTCCAACTCTAACATTCTATGATTCCGTGACTTACTGTATCTTGTTCTCAAGCCAGGGTCTGGGAGGAGCACGTTGACAGTACATGGTTGTTATAGGAGGGTGGTGCCCAGTTCTGCACAGACGGGTTTATTCTTGGGGCCTTGTGAAGAAGCAGAGCCAGGACAGGTAGATATCTCCCTGTGGTGGTAGAGTTGTCCTCAAGTATTGGTAGACTTGTCTCCCTGTGATGGTAGTGTTGTCCCCAAGTGTTGGTAGAGTTGTCTCCCTGTGATGGTAGAGTTTTCTCCCTGTTATAGTAGAGTTGTCCCCAAGTATTGGTAGAGTTATCTCCCTGTGATGGTAGAGTTGTCCCCGAGGGCTGGTAGAGTTGTCTCCCTGTGACAGTAGAGATGTCCCCAAGTATCGGTAGACTTGTCCCCCTATGACGGTAGAGTTGTCCCCAAGCATTAGGCTGTTCAAAGAGAATGGCCCAAGTGAGGACTATGGGCCTGGGCCTACTTAAGGCTGAAGACTATGGGCCAGGGCTTATTTAAGGTAATTTTTCTAAGGGTCAACATAAATAAAAATAAAGTGAAGAATAAAAATATAACACATAAAGTGAAGAATTCTGAGAATCTCTCAGGCTCATTAGCATCAGACGCATACGCTTTGGGGGAAGAGGTTCTCCCGTTCTCAGCCTTCCATTTTGCTCCGTCTCCTCTAACCCATGGCTCAAAGTCATTGCCCTTATTTTGTCACCCCACGGTGCTGTGACTTGTCCCTCTGGCTTGGCGAGTGCCCCGGGGAAGTGCCCAGGAATAGCTCTGCTCCCAGCGCCGGCCGGGCTGAGGGCACGGGCAGCTCGGGGTGACACATACACCCCTGCAGGCCAGAGAAACCCACCTCCCTCCCTCCGAGCTATTTTCTGTTGGTTGGTAAAACCAGCAGAGAGCTAATCGGAGAAAGGCTTTTTAAGTCTGAAGTGTACTAAGGAAAGCACTCGGGCTATTAGGAAGCAACTGCCCTCGTTAAAGTTACTAGGCCCCTTTCTCTTAATAGGCTGCTGCTAGCACAGCAACCACGGCCAGGATGGGAGGAGAGGCTGAGGGATTTGGGTCTTTTTAGTCTGGAGAAGAGAAGGCTGAGGGGGGATCTGATCAACACCTATAA
>JAOTQQ010000052.1:2561772-2573220 GCA_026546715.1 Gallinago undulata
CCAGAGAGGTGGTGGAGTCTCCATCTCTGGAGACATTCAAACCCCACCTGGACACGTTCCTGTGGGACCTGCTCTGGCAGGGGGTTGAATTGGATGATCTCCAGAGGTACCTTCCAATCTCGTATGATTCTGTGATTCTCTGATTCTATGACACACTCCGGAGCCAGGGTTTTTGCCCTTTCATCACCTCTAAATCATATTTTGCTAGGGAAGTGTCACTGGTGTCAGCAGGACTGCTGGGGGATGTTAGTGATGGAGCAGATCTGGAAGCCTTTGATGCCTCTGGGAAGAGAGTACAAGAGAGGTACAGAGAAGCAGGTATCTCCCCATGCTTTCTAATGCACACCTGCCTTCCACAGGGCTTTGAGGCACTTGGGGAAGAGAAAGGGTCCATGAGCTGTTTTCCAGGCAGCGACGAGGGGTGGCCAGTCCTGCTGGCTCTGAAGATGGGCAATGTGGTGTGACTGGCATAAGAAGACAAATGACTTTTCGGAAAAGTTTGCCTTCTTTCTTTATGTAGATTGGGCTATTTTAAGTGTGGAAGGGATCATTTTTATCTTATGGAACTTACTGAACTTCACACATGGGTGTTGTTCTGTGTATCCTGAGGAGTCCGAGGATATTATTTGTTCATAAACTCGAGGTTTCTGACTGAAAAGGACTTGAGGCCCCCACTTGTTGGGGTAGCCCCTTTGTCACTGATGAAGGAGGAACCTGAACAACTGTGAAGCACAGAGGTTTCTCTTGCAAAAAATGCTGGTTCATGGGACATCAGTCGGGGCTACTGCTTGCCTTAGTGACGCTGGGTTGGGAAAAATCAGGAAATGGCATTTTCTACACCACCTTTGAACAGTTCTCCTGGAAAATATTGCCTGGGGAAAGGCCTTTGGAGAAGATGTGACATTTTTGCAAGGGTCCCAAAGGGCTGCAATGCTCAGCCCTCTCCGGGGGCCACCAAGTCACCCGTGGACCCCATGTCACCTCCTGCAGTGGCTGGGCACTCTCTGCACAGATTTCCAGAGACCAGGGCCATGGGGGGGGTAAGCGATTCTCTAACCAGATGGGTTATTTTTCATTTTTCTGAAACGAAATCAGCCCCAGCTCAGAAGGAAGCCGTCCACAGAACTGGAAGCAGAAGTTTAATCTCACTGCACCACGATTTCGCCGTTTCCTGTGTATTTTGGAGTCTATTAATGAACCCGAATCTTCCTGCATGGGAAAAGCAACCCTTGAGGTTCCTTCACATGCCAAAGAGGTTAAGCATGTGATGATGGTCAATCTGGTAGAGAACAGTTTCTGTTCTTTATTGTAAACTTCCTGGCTGCTGCAAGGCGAGGGGCTCCGGTATTCGGAAAGAAGCTGGACTTTCAGGTCACATAGGACATTGCAGGAAGTGTTTGTGTCTCGCCCCCCCAGACAGCAGCTCCACTTCTCAGCAGCTCAGCAGCAGTGCAAGAGCCCCAGATTTCAGATGTCAGGGAAGTCCTCCTTGTCTTATCACAGTTCACGAGATGCGGGAGATCACAGAGAAGAAGTCGGCCCCCATCGCGGTGGTCTTCACCAATCAGTAGCACAAGCAAGGGGCTGGTAGATGAAAGTGGGACTGTTGGAAACCCTTTCATTGTTCCCTGAAGGCTCGTGCTGTCTGAGGTCGGGGTGGAAATTTCTTTGGGTGTAGGGAGGCTGGGAAGGGAGTTGCTGACATCCAGCTGGGTCAGACTGGCGAGGCCTGTAGGTGGTCTCCTCTTATGTCAATATAATGGCTACCTCAAAGGCTTTTAAGCTGTCATTGATCTGCAAGATCACAAATTTGTCCAAAGCTTTTGCAAACTTGCAAGTTTTATAAAATGATAAAATATTACCCAGCTGGAGAAAAATTTTGGCTGGCATTCCCCCTTCCAGCTGTGCAGACCCCAGCACGAAAACCCCAGTCCTTTGGTCTGGAGAGGTTTTGATAAGTCTCTCTGCATCCATGGCAATAGAGAGGGGTGCTATTTCTCAAGCCACTCCAAGGTCAAGGACCGCCAACATCTGCTCGTTGGAGTCCTTCTTTCCGTCTCAAGGAAAACTTCTTCGACGCGATGATGTTAGGACTAAAGTATCCAGCTATAATTGATTAGCAGCTTTCAGGGGAAGGCTCGCAGAGCATTCTGAGAGCTCCAGGCTGAACGTGCAGCTGCACCGAGCCGCCCCAGGATGGCGAGCAGCGGAGGCACAGACAGTCAGCAAACACATGGGGCAGGAGAGGAAATGCCAGCGATTCCCGGGGCAGACGCCCGCTCCTGCCAAGTATGCCATCGGGCCTTTCATATCCCCACAGAGCAGGTATTTTTAAAAGTCTTTGCTAGACCTTAGGAAAAAAAAAAAAAAAAAAAAATCGGATTTTTAAGGTCTTTCTAGAGAGATGTCCCAAGCAGAAGACTGGCGTGTCCGTTGAGGTCGGCCTCCGGCGCGACGTGTCACCGGGTCAGCGTGATCTCAAACGAGCCAAGAGTTCCAGGCAAAGGGCGGTCACGGTGTTTTCGCCCCTCATCTATTTTTATCGGAACACGTGGGTTGGTTTTGAGCACCGGTGCATTTGGCACCCAGGAGCATCCAGCACGGAATCGCTCCCGGCTGCCCGCACGCCCCGTGGCCCCTCCGCGGCCAAGAGGGCAGGGGAGGACCCGCAGCGAAACGCAGGCCTCTCCCCTCAGAACACGGACGTTTTTGACAGGTTCCCGTCTCCCATCAGAAATGTTTTGATTTCGCTTCCCCTGCAGAACATAAACAGATTTTGAAACCTCAGAAGTTGCCATGAAACAAAGCCGTTGTTCCCCGGCCAGCTCTAATTATGGCTCTCAACCAGCCCTTGCCTATTGAAGTCAGGAATTACACAGGGGAGGGCTCTGGCTCTGCACAGATTTGTATGGAGAAATGCGATGTGCTAACTATCTTTTTGTGCAAAGTTAACTCTCAGAATTAAGGATTTTCGGGGTTTTCTGCAATCTCTTGGCCACCTGCAAAAAGCATCACGCGCAGTGTGACAATGGGGAGGGCTGGTGTGAACGTGGCATGAAATGTAAGTATGGCGATGGCCTCTCTTCTCTGATTTCCATCCCCAAGGGTGTGGGGATCTGAGTGCAGTCCTAGGGGAATGTTTCCTGCGTGGTCCAACATGGCACAGCCACCCCAAGGGCTGAGTAGAGCCCGGACCAACAGCATCCCCTTCCTCCTGAGGGCTGGGTGCTTCTTCACCCACACCCCTGTCCCCTAAATCCACAGGCTGAAGCTGTTAGAGTTGTCTTGGAGATTTTAATGCCAGCAGCCAAAAACAAAAAACCCCAAAAGAAGAAATGAGGTAGCCAATTCCCGTGGGCAGCTTTGAAAATATCAACCTCGTCAGCTTTGAAAATACCAACTTTTGTATTTCTGGGCAGCTCATGAGCTCAGAAGTGCCAACAAACTGGACAGAATTAGGGAAGAGCAAGAAAAATGGTGATGCGTTCGGGCAGAGGGGTTTGGCTATGGTGGGAGGAGACGCTGAGGGTTGCATGACCGTATTTGAAGAGAGGAATGTCCAAGGGGCAAGCGGGTGGTTGGACGGAGGTGGCTGTTGTTGAGCGAAGCCAAAGCCGACGTGGCAGCACACTAGGAAACCTTTCCTCACCCTGAACTTTGACCCATTGTGAAACCTTCCCTCTGGAGTTAGATGCTGGAAATCCCCGAGTTTGTGTCGATGATGGTGGCCAGAGCCTCTGGGGAGGCCCCAGGAGGATGCACCCCATGGTGAAATAAGGTTTTGGGGAGAGCTGGCTCATCTCAGCCTTGCACCCCAGGTTTTTCTGATGACATCAAAGCAACTCATCTTGCAGGGCTTGGCGTGGGTGGGGACGTGACCCACAGCCAGGTTTTGCTGAGGAAAAGCCAATTTTGCCAACAGTCACTTCAGTTACACCAGGTGTGCACAGCCCTATTGCATGTATGTGTGCTACAGCCCTGTGTTTTCCTTCAGGATCAGGGTTTCATCTAGGAGAAAAATCCTAATTTCACTGTCTGATACGGAATGAGCTGATGGCACTGCCAAGGATTTAGAAATATAGGAGTTCTTTCAAAATAATCAGTGCTGCTCTTGACCTGAATTCAGGCTCTTAGATTTTTCATCCACGCTCACCACGATTTTATTTTATCATCCCCGCCACTACAGGGATTTTTCTGCAGTGACTAATTTTGAAGAGGGTAGGCTCGCTGCATCAGAAATGCAAGGTTATCAGGAGAAATAGGTGCCCAAGGCACAAATCTTACAGCTGCGTGGGGGAAAACGACCACAGTCATCTGAATACAAAACAATTTGCATCCCATCTTTGTCTTAAAGCTTCTGCAAAAGGAAAACAATTGTGTTGTTTTTTTTAAAAAAAAAAAGGAAAAAAAAGTGTCTGAGGAGTAACATCATAAACCAAAAAAACTTCCAAGTTGCTGTTAAATTTCCTTTGTGGTGTCTGTAGCAATCCCTCAAAAGGGTTAGCTCTGAGTATTTCTTAATTTTGCAAGGATAACACAGGAAACGATTGCAACTGTGTTGGGTAAGTACACAGCTTGTTTTTTCAATGAATTCTTTGTGTATTTGATTTCCATTTATTCTTCTGCATTTTGGTGCACCAAGACAAATATTTCTGGTAGGAGCAAAGGAAGCGCTGAATTTTTTCCTCAGAGTTGACACTTTGACTAATTTCAGCCAGCTTTGAAGTTGGCTTGAAAAGGAGGGCCATCGTTTAGGAGGAAAATTGCCTGGTTTGTTCCACATTTTCCCAACATAATATTTCAAATTTAAAATCCCAATAACATTTAGAAGTTCAAACGTGTTTATCCGTGGCCTGTGCCCTGCAGTGCTCATCCCCTCCGCTGTTCAGGAAGGACAAGTGTTATGCGACGCGTCGAACCCATCATGACTCATCTCACATAGCTGAAATAACCTAAGAAATCATTGCAGACCATTTTTATTGCAAGAAAAAAAAAAAAAAGGGAATACTTCTCTGACAGAGGATAAATAAAGCTATCGTCTTTTGCCCACAGAAAATCTTCAAACAGGAAAAGAAGGGACTGTTTCATCTTGTGTCATTAATTGCTGTGATAATCTCATTGCCAAACCCTTTGGTATCTGAAAGCCTTTGCAATTGTCACCTTTAAAGTCACAAAAACAGGATCCTGCTCCTCCTGAAGCTCTTGATGTCCATCCTGACGGCTCTTAGGCTTCATTTTTTTGCATGTTTGTGGAGATTTGGGGAGTTTCCAACCCGGCGAGCGGCAGGGCTTGTTCATCTTAGGGCAGACGCTTCCAAAACGCAGTGGGAGCTGGGCACACATGTTTCCAATTATCATATAAGAAAAAAAATAAAATAAAATAAATTTTTAGAGGTTTCCAGATTTAGGTCTGTTTATAAAACTGGTTTCAGCTTTTAAGAATGTATTTCCTGGCTTTGAAGCTAAGAGGAGCCCCTTGACTTCATGGGACTTTGGATGGGATCCCTGACTGTTTCTGGAGCGTCTCAGAGCAGAGGCTGGTGCCCACAGCTCCATCCATGTTGTGCCTGAGATGTGGGGGTCTGTCACTGGCACACTCTGCCAGCCTCACCTCTGTAAGGGTTGTTTGGGTGGTTTTAATGTTGTCCCATAGGAAAAAAAAATCGTCGTACTATTTTCCAAGGAGCTCAGAAGGTCAACAGTATCCTGGGCTGCATCCAAAGCAATGTGGCCAGCAGGACAGGGGAGGTGATTCTGTCCCTCTGCTCTGGTGAGACCTCACCTGGAGTGCTGCGTCCAGCTTTGGAGTCCTCAGCGCAGGAAGGACATGGACCTGTTGGAGCGGGTCCACAGGAGGGCCATGAAGATGCTGGAGGATTGGAGTCCCTCTGCTGTGAGGACAGGCTGAGAGAGTTGAGGATGTTCATCCTGGAGAAGAGAAGGTTCCAGGGACACCTTAGAACCCCTTCCAGTCCCTAAAAGGAGGTTAACAGGAGAGATGGGGACAAACTTTTTATTAGGGCAATAGGACAAAGGGTAATGGTTTTAAATTAAAAGAGGTTTAGATTAAATTTAAGGAAGATATTTTTCATTCTGAGGGTGGTGCGACCCTGGCCCAGGTTGCCCAGAGAAGCTGTGGCTGCCCCATCCTTGGAGGGGTTCAAGGCCAGGCTGGATGGGGCTTGGAGCAACCTGGTCTGGTGGGAGGTGTCCCTGCCCAGGGCAGGGGGTGGCACTGGGTGATCTTTAAAAGTCCCTTCCAACCCAAACTATTCCATCCCATTCGACACAAAAAAGCACCACCTCAGTCAGTCCAGATACAGTCACTGGCAGTATTCATGTTCTAAATATCTATGCTGTCCTTTTTTTGCCCTCTTTGGTTTTTTGCTTCTTATATGAGCAGTGAGAACCAGCGTTATATTTTATTTTCCTTCACTTCAGCATTTGATCTACCTCCACAGAAAGCTGCAGCTATTCCATAAAATCAGTCACTGAAGTAAATAATAGCAATCTTACCCCATAAACCTGCTGAAACTGTTGAAATACGTTAAAATATTAGAGCAATCATTATTAATATAAATTACAAGAAAACAGAACATTAGCTGAATCTGTTACAAAAAAGGGATTTTTTTTTTCTGACTTGGTCTTAATTTCAAATAAATAACAGAAATATATTTTTTTCTGGGAACACAAAGGATAGTTTTTTAACATCATTCTATCAGAAATAATGTCCCTTTAGCTCTGTTCTCTGCCACGCACACTCAAAGTGTTCAGCCTCCAAAACACTGGTTTCTCTTCTTCAGATAGAGTGGGAAAGTACTGATAATGAACATTTCATAAAAGCACAGAGACCTTTATCAAAGGAAAAGATACATAATGCATTTTCAGCGTTGTTATTATTATTATTATTATTATAGTACTTGCCTTTACACAATTATTATTTGATGTTTAGGTTTGCTTGAGAGGAATATCTGAAAAAGATCTGCTAAGTCAAATCCGATGCTTTTAAAAGGCACTTAATGAATTTTTCTCACTGTGTTTACATGGAGAGGTTATTTATTTGTAGATCATTTGTCATTTTTTTGTGTGCAAAGTGTTTGGTTTTTTAATTCTATTAGTTAAATTACTTGAGCAGTGGTTATATGTTTTCCCATAGAGTCAGTCCTGCAGGAGCTCCCTGTCTGTTGATTTAGCACTTATG
Organism: Gallinago undulata; assembly: GCA_026546715.1. Lineage (NCBI taxonomy): Eukaryota > Metazoa > Chordata > Aves > Charadriiformes > Scolopacidae > Gallinago > Gallinago undulata. Next base: position 2,568,974 of record JAOTQQ010000052.1, read on the forward strand.
AAATTGGCCTGTTTGGCTTCCCTGGAGACCATTTTTTTCTTAATCGGTGGAAATGCAGATCCAGCCCTCACTGGACGTGCTCGATGTGTCCACACAGCCAAGGACATGGGCAGCCCCAGCCCCACTGTGGAACTGGCACAAATTGAGAGGTTTGGAGCATAGAGAGATCACAGAATCATAGAATGGTTTGGATTGGAAGGGAACTTAAAGATCATTTAGTTCCAACCCCCCTGCCCTGGGCAGGGACACCTCGCACCAGACCAGGTTGCTCAAAGCCCCATCCAGCCTGGCCTGGAACCCTTCCAGGGATGAGGGTGATGGGGGAGACGCTCCATGGGAACCAGGTTTTGACCTCTCCCATCCACAGGGGTCCTTCCTTTGGGATAAACCCACCATGGCTGGGTAGAGCCTGACCTCCCAAACCCCTTGTCACTGGGCTGTGTGAATCCAGACCCTGCTTTTTCACAATAAAATTAGAATTGAGACGGTGTAGGAACCAAATCTTTTTCTTTTTTTTCTTCCTTCTACTATTGACGGAAGTTTTTCCATTCCCTAATTTCCTGAGGAATTCCTGCAAGATTCCCTGAGAAATTACACACGGGAGGGGACAACCTGCTCTGGGTCAACTCAAACGCTTCGTCTCCGTGACACGGCAAATTTTCGTCTCCACTTCATCATGACACGAGGAGGTTGTCACAGCGCCCAGATCACTCTTCTTGCACCTTTCCTGTGCGATGGGAAGGTAAGAAATAGCAGCGCTGGGACGGGGAAGGGCTGTATCCCAAGCTTCTCCTGTCCTTCCCAACCCAGCACCCAGCTGGTCCATGGCCATCACTGCTGGGACAGGCAGTTTTTCACCTGGGGATTCACCTCAGGCTTCATCTACATCACCCCGGGAGTTTAATTTAATCGACAGAACATTAAACCTTGTCACGTTAGGATAAAAATAAACGGTATAGACCAAATTTCTGAAAATCGAGCAGAGGGAAGGAATTTTTTTAATTATTTTTTTTTTCCCCTTCAATGTCTCTTTTAGCTCTGCAAAGGCTGCCAGAGCCGGAGCAGCGGGCAACGCAGAAAATGACACTTTAAATTGAGGAGGTTATCACTTTTGGCTCTCTTTTCCCTCTCTTCCCCGGCCAGTCGGTGTGTGTCAGCACAACCCCATCTCTCATTAGGGACGAGGCAGGAGACGAGGCAGCACCTGGGCCATCTGACAGTCCAGGCCCTGGTTTTCACAAATCGCCTTCAGCTGCTCAACTTGTCAGACATTTTTGGGTAGAAAGAGCAAAAATGAGTAACGGAGGCGCCTGATGATAGCCATAAAATTCACCCAACCCCAAAAGGATGCATAGCTGCTCCGGAAACCCCAAACTGATATTTTAAGGCGTTTGCAGACTCCGGGGCCGAGGGGGTCACTGCCAGCGGTGATAAACTCCTGCGATCCGATGGCAGCGTACACCCAGCCCCACATCTCTTTTATTTGGGCGAGGGACGGAGGGAAAAAATTCCCTTTGTTTATTTTCACTCCCAACAACAGGGTCCGTGCAGAAACCCAACCAGTCAGGGCTGTTAAATCTTCATTTCATCACCGTTTTCTCAGGGGGCTGGCATAAGCGCGGTTTTCTGCGCCCCTCGGAGTTTCTTTGGGTGTTTTGAGAGGTTTTGAGGTTCCCCCGAGTTGTCATTGCATAGCTGTATTAGATAAAGGACTTAAAACTCTCCTCCCACACTCAAACCTCTAAAACTGGGTATGTGTGTCCTGGAAGCAGAAGGATGGTGTGACCCCCGAGGCACTGGTGATACCTGAGACACAGAGGAGGGATAGAAGAACCTCTTACAGCAGACGGGAGCCTGTTGGACCCGCACCAAGCTCTGCTCTCGGTTTCTCCACCAGTTCAGTTGGCGAGTGGTCACATCTCCAGCTGGAGCTCATGTAAAATGGAGACAGTGGAGCTCACCAGGTTCATAAACTGAGACCAGCACGAGGAGCTGTAAGACGAGGCTGCCCAAGCCAGAAACCTCATCCCCCAGTGCCCGACTTGGTCAGAACCTCGATGACCCTGAGACAGCTAAACCTCCATTTAATCATGAGACACTGGGTCCTTTCTTCGTCATCCCAGACAAACGGGCACGAGGAGTTTAACCCTGAGACGGGGTGAAAAATTTCTGCTTGCTGAGCTGACTGAAAGGCTGGGGACGTTGGAAGGGGGAGAGCCAGAGCTGTCACGGAGCAGTGAAAAACTAATGGCTTTTTAGTGCTTCTCATTTATTTTTTCCAGTTACTCGGAACACTTTCCCTTGAGGATTTTGTTTTCCTTTCTGCTTCATTGTGATTGCCTCTGATTGTTTCAAACTATTAGTGCTCAAAAATAAATCACGTTTATGTCTTTCAGGTGTTTTTCACAGGTGTTTTCATTCAAATCCATCTGGGGAACCCAACCTGAATAGGCTGACCTGACTGGGCAGTCTTGAGATGAAAGACAAGGAGCCATCCCTGCTTTTGCTGCACTCGCCGATGACCACCTCGTGCCCTTATTCCCTGAAAATAACAGAAACAATCCTAAAGGATTAGCAGCTGGAGCCCTCCTGCTCATTTATCAGAGGATGGCTGATGTTATTAGTGACAGCAGAGCAGTATTGGTTCATCTCCCATGGTTTATAGCCGATTACAGAAGGGGCAGCCCACAATCAGCCACCGTCGCCGTTCCACACTGACGACACCCTCACTGCCACCGATCAAAGGGAAACGCGAGGAGCCATCTCCCATGATCTGAAGAAAGCTTTTGACACCGTTAACTGCAGCACATTAATTAACAAACTTCAACACTGAAGCTCCTCTGATGCAGCTCTTGGAGGGAGGGGTTTCCAATCTGCCGTGCAGGAGGACAGGAGGGGTTGGTGATTGCTGTTGTTTGGGGAGGTTCGTTGTAGGTCCTTTGCCATCATGGAGATACAGCATCCAGATGCAGGACCAGCAGCTAGGATGGTGCTCCAGGGTGCCAGGAGGGGATGGAGCAGCTGCAGGCCTGGGCATCTCCCACCCAACCAGCCAAGCTCACCCTTGTGTTACCCCACAGTGGGGATTCTTGCCATGATTTGGCTCCTTGAGCTTGTAAGGAAAATTTAGGTTAGAGGAACCCATCCGCTAAAGGTCTGGCCAAGGGGACTGTCCTGCTCCCTCTTGCCCCACACCCCGATTTGGCTGTATCTATGGTTGTCACCAGTGTGATGCCACGGTCTTGGGCTCCTGCAGAAACCTGAACCCGGGGAAAACAGGGCGCCTGATGACAGCGATGTCACCTCAGCCCCAGTGCGGGGCGAAAGCAGGCCACGGAAAACGGGTCAGCTTCTTCTGGTGTAAAATCAGCACGCCTTTGGTGGAGCCAGTGGAGTTAAAAGAGTGCAAGAAAGACCAAAATTAGGTCAATCAGATGCACAGCTCCTTTTATGCAGCAATGTAACCCTCATTCTCCTTTCCTGCTACTCCTCAGCACAGTCAAGTAGGTCAGAAGTGTCTCCTGTCAGACAGCTGGATCCACGGAGGTAGCTCCAAAATATTCTCCAAAACAGCAGGAAATCAGGAAAAGGCATCCCTGACCCTGCCTCACATTGTGGTCTCTCTGGTCCCCTTTCTGAGCACCTGTCTGAGGTGGAAATTGGCTCTCAGGTAGATGAAGGGGGGAACTAAAGCACCTCTTGTAAAGCTCAGTCTTATTTCTAAATATCCCACCAACCGCACTCGCCTTCTGTGCAGGGCTGTGCCATAGGCTGTGCTTGAAGGGACATCACAGACACGGTGAGGAGCTGCTCCAGTGGTCCCCAGTAACCCCTCAGAGACCTGTAATGGTGTCCAGTTCCTGACCAGCAGCATGAGATCTGCAGCATAGAATCATATGCGATTCGAAGAGACCTCTGGAGATCACCTAGTCCAACCCCCCCTGACAGAGCAGGCCTACCTAGAGCAGGTTGCACAGGAACGTGTCCAGGTGGGGTTTGAATGTCTCCAGAGAAGGAGACTCCAACACCTCTCTGGGCAGCCTCTTCCAGGGCTCTACCACTCTCACAGTAAAGAAGTTCCTCCTCATGTTTAGGTGAAACTTCGTATGTACAACTTTGTGCGTGCGACCTCTTGTCCTGTCACTGGGCACCACTGAGAAAAGACCAGCTCCGTCCTCCTGACACCCTCCCTTTAAGTATTTATAGGTGTTGATCAGATCCCCCCTCAGCCTTCTCTTCTCCAGACT
>JAOTQQ010000052.1:2573320-2584127 GCA_026546715.1 Gallinago undulata
CCCCAGGATGCCATTGGCCTTCTTGGCCACAAGGGCCCATTGCTGGCTCATGGTCATCCTGTTGTCCACAAGAACTCGCAGGTCTTTCTCCTCAGAGCTGCTCTCCAGCAGGTGACCCCCAACCTGTCCTGGTGCAGGGGGTTATTTCTCCCCAGGTGCACCCAGTATCCCAGTACTGCTGGTGTTGGGGTGGGTTTTCCTTCCCCAGATAAGTGTTGGGCCTGTTGGCATAGACTAGTCCCACAGCAAGTGGGCCACTGGCTCCTCTGTTTCTCTTACACACAACCTTCTACACGCCTGGGACCAGGGAGATGAAAACAACCGCTTAACACCCACTGGAAAAAGAAGCATAATTGAAACAAACTGGAAATAAGATTATTAGTGAAGCAATCCAGCTTCCTATTTTCATTCACCAGGAGTGGTGCCAAAAGGTAATTCTGAAGCTGGGGAGAAACTCTGCGGAGAACGGTGGTGGAGTCAGCGGAGCAGCACGGGAAGCGCTAATGTGGGTGAGAAATGGTCCTGCATCACTGAACACGTTGTTCGAGCTATAATGATTTTTGTGATTCTGATGGAGGACTTTCTGCCTGAATCATAAAATAAATAAGGGTCCTGGAGCACCACGCTCTCGTACCGGCAGCCAAGGAGATGAAATCATGAGACACTGAAATCCAGAGCTGCTCCCAATTTTGGCAACTCGCCCTCCACGGTGAGGAATGAAAGCCCTGCGCCAAGTCAGTCACAAATTATAAACCATCCCAGAAACGGTGATTTCTTCTCCCCCCAGCCTTTCCCAATTTTCTCTTACCCTTCTCTTAAATTGCTCCACGTTTTGCGTTTGCCTCTTCTCCTACCTACGTGGAGTCTCTGGCTGGCTTCGGACCATCCGGACCATCTGCAGGAGGTGACTAAGGCGTGTGAGCACCAGTTCTCCCACCGGGTGCCTACGGAGCCAGGACGTGACAGGATGGGTAGGTAATCACTTATCACACCACCTACGGGGGACAGCGAAGCAGCAGCCAGGATTTGGTCCAACAGCAATAAAAAAAAAAAACAAACCCAAATAATACTAATTTCTGCAATTATTTACCACTCGCAGGCAAATTAGTCATCTCTTTGCCATACCTGAGAAAGCAGATGCCACAAAATACCTTCAGTGCCATCTAGCTACTAAGTTACAGGAAGAGATGAATTTGCAACCAGCGCTAATTGCCACCAGGCCCATCAGCGACTCGATGTCCTGTTGCACCAGCTGATGCTCTGCCCTCAGGGGGCTAATCAGGACGGTAATGAAAGCCACAAGGATCATTCACAACCGTAGAAAACTCTGCTTTAACTGGATGTTTATCTAAAGGACGGCAAACTCGAACTCCTCAGAAGGAAGGCTAAATAAATAAATAACGGAATACACGCACGCCAAACCCACAGGGTATTTCCTTCCACTTGTAAAGGCACTTTGGTGCTGCCAGTCTCTCTGAAAAAAGCTCAAGGAGGAACAACAGAGCTTTTTGCCTTCAGCTTTTCCTCATGAAGACGTAAAGAAGCAGTGAAACTATCTCCTTTGCTGTCTAATTGTCTTGGGGTTCATGCCACGTCCATCATGGAGATACCAGAACACCCTGGTCCCTGGTTGTCAGCTGTCTCCAGGACTGCCGGGCTTTTATTAGGAAATTCAACAGTTTTCAAAATTACTGCGGACCCCATTTTGCTGTTGGTGACTTCACTGACCATCTAGGATCTAGGCAGCCTCAGTGTATATTCACAACCACAACCAAATGTAGGTCCCAGCGGGCTGGGAAGTGGGTGGATAGCAAATAATACTGCTAACGCCTACCTTTCCCGGGATAACTCACACTGAACCATCACTGTGTGGAACTGAAAATTACGGAGTGGAAACGTGAGCTGAGGGAGCACGGCCGTCAGGATCTCAGCACCATGAGCAGTGGATGCAAGAGGCAGAGAAAAAAGCTGGTGTTTTCCTTTCTCCTCCCCGGCCCAGCCCCTGGACCGTTGCCACACAGTTCGGTACGTCCTGGACCATGAAAAAAGCTAAGAAAAGCAAAATACAATTAATTTCAAAAAGAGGTTGTTTTTATGACCTATTGTATTTGGTGAGATTATTCCATTTATGGTGTAATTAGTCCAGATAAAACCTGTCTAGAAATGACCTTATGGTCTGGGTATGATGCTGATAGAGGATACACACATGCTTATGCTCCCACGATGTCAAACAGCGATGCTTGGCCAAGGATCAGCTCCATGGATGGAGCCCACTCCGTAGGTCTGATCCTGCTCTGGGTGCACGCTCAGGAGAAGCAACCCACCTCAAATACTGTGTCCCATTTTGGGCCCCTCACTACAAAAAAGACATTGAGGAGCTGCAGCATGTCCAGAGAAGGGCACCGGAGCTGGTGAGGAGCGGCTCAGGGAGCTGGGGGTGTTCATCCTGGAGAAAAGGAGGCTGAGGGGAGACCTTCTCACTCTCTACAACTCCCTGAAAGGAGAGTGTAGCTAGGGGGGACTTGGTCTCTTTTCCTAAGTCACAGGCGATAGGACAAGATGGAACAGCCTCAAGTTGCTCCAGGGGAGGTTCAGATTGGACCTGAAGAAAAATTTTTTCACTGAAAGGGTTGTCAAGCATTGGAAGAGACTCCCCAGGGCAGTGGTGGAGTCACTGTCCCTGGAGGTATTTAAAAGCCAGGCAGACATGGTGCTGAGGGACATGGGTTAGTGGTGGTTTTTGTCAGCGTTCGGTTGATGGTTGGACTCGATGATCTGAAAGCTCCCTTCCAACTGAGACAATTCTACGATTCTATTCTAATGTGAAATCAGTCCCACCAAGAGTGCAAGGATAGTCCCTGGCTGTCATGGCAGCAATGTCAAACCTGCTGAGGGCACTGGGACACAGAACAGAAGACATCAGTGCCTGCTAGCCATGGTGAGAACTTTCATCTCCTGCTTGGAGGTTCTCACTACCTTAATGCTGGAGAGTTTACCCAGGTAAAACTAGATTATCTCCAGGAGGAAATAGCGTTGGCACTTTCAGGGAGCCCAGGTCAGCTTCTACTGGCTGACAATCTGTCTGCAGCGTCAAAGTCAGTGGAAAAGTATGAGCACATGAGCATATGAATAATTGAAATTAATGCTGAAAAGGATATTAATCTTCGCATGGATGGACCTCAGCAGCGAAGTGGGTCCTAAAAGGAGCATCTGTGTGATACCCACAAGGAGACTTTTTGTCACTACATAAAAGTTTTCACCACGAAAGGTAGATCCTCCTTGGCAAAAGCTGGCAGATCAAGCAGAGAAGGCTGCAGCCCCGAGGTGTCCCTCTGAGCTGGAATTACCATACAGACACTTAAATAAAAACGAGACCGGCGCTCGAACCTGACACCACATCTCCATCCAAGCTGTGCTGATTTACACCAGCCAAAAAAAGAGACCTGACCTGCGGGGCCAAATCTGGCCCGTGGCTATATCCAGGCAGCCGGGGTGATTTAAAAGCTCTGTCAGTGTCAGTCACCGATGGCTCTCACTGAAAGCCAGATTTATCTTGTAATCTGCACGAGAAGGCGTAAACTGCTACCGCCGCTCCCACGCAAAATAAATCAGCCCAACGCGGCCGAGAGCTGGTAACCGGGAGCGTCAGCCCTCGCTCTCCTGTCTCCCTGATTTATACGTCCTCACGCTGAAGTCAGCGGTGGCCAAACGCCAGCAGAGCCCTAACCCCTCTCACTGACACCTCGGGTTAATGTCTGAGGGGTGACTCCTGGAGCGAGGACGGCATCGGGGTTAGCTTGGGGACCTGCCTCCTCTGTGGGGTACGGCCAGGGTGGTTTGTAAGGTCTTTTGGAGGCAGGAACTGGCCTCTTGGTCAGGCTGATGCTCTACTTGGTGTAGAGTAGAGATGCTCTACTTGGTGCCAGAGTTTCCCTGTTTCTCCAGTGAGGAGCACAATGGAGCAGCACCACCACTGCTCCACCAGCAGAAGACCCTGCCCGGGGAGAAGACCCTGCTTTGCTCAGCAGAACGTGATGGAACGTGTGAGCACATGGGGTTAACACAACCTTTAGGCTCCAGGTTGTTTTAGGCATCCTCTGGTACTGAAACAGGCTGATGAAACTCAGGGAGAGGGCTAGCAGTATAACAACTGCCCAGATGGAGGCACAGGAAATATCTGCCTCTGATTCTTCACGCCCCTACAGTGAAATCATTATTTCAGCGTCTCTCCCCTTTGGGATTCTTCCTTATCACATAAAATGAAGGATAATAATTTCTTTCACACACTTCCACCTCCCCATCACTGCCCTGGAGCACTCACTTTGGAGACAAAGCAAAACCCACAGGACTTGGGTGAGTGTTGAAGCCCACTTAGGAGTATGACATTTTGGGGGCACATCAGCAAAACAGCAATTGCTGCCAGTCCAGTGCGTGGGCCATCACGAGGGGTGGCCCAGGAGCTGGAGACAAGGTGATGCTGGTCTCCTGGCCACATGAAGCGGGCTAGTAGCAGCCCATGAAAGTCCATGCCATTGAAACGAATCTTCAGGGGACGTGCTGGGGTCTGCGCATTCCTCGGGGCCGGATGAAGCCACAGGGGTTTGGCAGAGCAGCCCAGCTACGCCTGGTCCCTCCACAAAGAGCACTGGCAATTTCAGGGAGCTAAATAACATCCCGGTGCTGCCAAAAGCCACAGCGATTACCAACAGCGCAAGTAATCAAGTAAAAGCATTTTTCCACAGGCGAATGACCAGATTGTGAAGCACACGAAGTGTAGTAGCCAAAATTGATTGCAGCTCACATGGATAATTTCTACCGGAGTTACATTATTGTATTGAAACAGTAATGCATAATGTATGGCCGTGCATCTCGGCAATAAACATTTTACATTTAATTTCGAAATCTCTGAGTCATTATAAAAGTTCTCTCATTATGTTGCAGAGATCTTTGTGGAGTCAGCAATAGCAGAGTCTTTAAAAAAAAAAAAAAAAAAAGTTAATGATGAAGGTAATCAGAGGGATGCAAAATACCTGAGCTGGGAATGGGAACAGGAACCCTGCACCCCGTCCTGCGTGGGACACCACATCCTGGGGGGACCCGGCCACCCCCAATTTGGCACCCAAACCATTCTGCTGCACCGGGAGACTCAGGGAAGAGAAAAGGGGACAATTTCCCAGGGCAGTTCAGCCAACTTAAGGTTTAAATCACCTTACAGGGTTGCCTACATCTCTGCACCGGCTGCGGAGGAGATGGCAGGTGGGAAAGCCCCCAGAGGAGGCACATGGTGGGCAAGAACACCCCCAGGGGCCAGGAGCGGTGCAGAAAGCAGAGGAGCAGAGGTCTGGTGTGCACTGAAGACACGCTGTTGTGCAACAGGCTCGTAGCAGCAGAGGGAAAAAATCAGCGTGTCTGATCCTGAAGCTCTTGCACGGGTCTAACTCCCACGGGAGACAAATCCCTGTGCTGGCTGGCTTGCACCCGGGTGAAATTGCCAAACTGGGTGGAGAGTTGCACCCAAGGTGGTTCCCATTGGAACTTGCTGGGAGCTGTGGGCTCGTACCCACAGACACCCATAGTCACCGCGTTTTACAAGAGTTCTGCAGAAAAGTCATTCTCCTCCCTGAGCTCCTAGCTCCTTGGCAGTGCAAAAATAACCCTTCCCATCTCACAGAGGACTTTTTCCTACAGTTTTCCGTGGCTCCAGCGTGGGGACCAAGACCGCAAGGGAAGAGCCGAATGGATCTTACTGTTTGGGTCCTTCCTCCCAGCCCTTTGTGCTGGCGGCAGCTCGTGGAGTCTTCTCGCTGCTTCTCAGCGCGGTGGCTCAGCCGGACACGACAGCCACCTCACCCAAAACGTAACCCTCGGGGCTTGATTCAACGTGAAAACCGCCTCCGTCAGCCGGGGGACCCAGGGATGAGCAGCTCGTGTGATGGTTTTGTCCTCTGAAAAATTGAAAAAAAAAGGATGATCAAAATGCTGCTTGCAGGTCCGGCCGCAGAAGGTGGTCCGGCCGCGCCGCAGAGCGCTCTGCGGACCCGTAGGAAACCACAGGTCCCTGAAATGAGTGTGCATTTGTCAGGGTCAGCAAAAGCAGCCTACAGACATGAACTGTACTAGGTCTTATATTTATATATTCTGAAAATTGATTTTTTTTTCCCCTCCCTTCCCCCCCCCCCCCTCAGTTTTACATCCTTAAATTTTACTTGGTAATCTTTCTCCTCCACGGAGAAGAACGGGTTTAGAGGCTTTAGAATAATAAAAGCATAGAGGGAAAAAGAAAAGCGATGGGGTTTGCAGGTACCGTGCAGCGCTGCACAAGGGCAATTTGGGGGGGACAAGTGCTATTTCCAGCTCGGATGCTGCTCTGCTGTGGGACCTCCTCCTCCATCACTTCTGCTTCCATCTACACGGAGGGGCTCACGCTGCTGCCTCCTCCACGGAGGCACTTACTGTCCATCAAAGTACCGCACACAGCACAAAAGAGGCATTTTCATTATCTAAACATTAGCTGATTTAATATTTGTTGTTCTCGGATTCTTGTCCAACAGCCCTTGCAGCTTTCCATATAAAGACAAAAAAAAAAATCAATCAATATTTAGCACAACCACAGCGTGCTATTAATTCCTCCCTGAGAGGGGATTTTATCAAAGCTGAATTACAGGAAAAAAAAACCTGCGGAAATTATAGTGATTCCAGATTTTAGTGGATATTACTGGAAAACAGAGTGGCCCTATGGACTGCCCACCTACCATCAGTTACTAGTAACACAACACACTTCACTCCTGAGATGCACACTTCGATTTGGGTCAAAAATAAATAAAGGAAGGCAAGAAAAGCACAGTGATTATTTGTGTATGGCTGATGGGCACACCTGCTGACTCAGCAAGAAAGGCAAAGCAGCAGGGTCAGTCCGGTTCAGCCCCAGCACAAGGGGCTGTGGCTTTGCCCCCCCATCCTGGTCTGGGTTGGAAGGGAGCTTAAAGATCTTTGAGTTCCGACCCCCTGCCCTGGGAAGGGACACCTCCCACCAGACCAGGGTGCTCAAAGCCCCATCCAGCCTGGCCTAGAAGCCATTACTCTTTGTCCTATCACTATGGCCCCTCATAAAGACTGCCCTCCCCATCTTACTTGTAGCCCTTTTAGGTACCAGAAGGCTGCTATAAGGTCTCCCCAGAACCTTCTCTTCTCCAGAATGAACAACCCCAACTCTCTCAGCCTGTCTTCGTAGGAGATGTCTTCCAGCCCTTGGATCAACTTCATGGATCAACTTCATGGCCTACTCTGGACCCTACCTTAGCTAGAAGATGGGGATAATGATGCTTCACATGCTTAAGATGAATGAAGGATGCTCTCACCACAACTGCCCTGAGCAAACAAACAACCTCACCCCACTCATGCAGGGTCTGCTCAGCTGAGAGGGGAGGCTTTGCTGTCACTAATTATGATCCCAATTAACACAGTATGAGAATCAGCTGGAAGCTGTTTGGCCATGGCAGAAAAGGTGGTGTTGAATAAACAAGCTGAGTGACGAGGCTTTCTCTCCCACCCAGGAGATTACTCCAGTGGGTCCTGCACCACCTCACCTTCCTGCTTTACTTATTCCGTGAAGTATAAAACCATGTGGAAGATGTTTAAGGTTATCTGAATGTTGAAGTAAGCTAATCCCTCCCAAACGAACGATCTACTTCTGACTCATTTCTAAGAAACTTGGGGCTCCTGTGACCAAGCTTCCTTCCCAGCCTTCGGTGAATTTTAAATTATAAACTGAGAGGACATAATTTTCAGGGAAAGACGCCTCCTGCGCATTTTGTGGGTTTGATTTAGCAGCAGGAATATGATACTGAAATATTTGAATCCATAACAATTAATGGTTATATTCTGGGGTTTACGGCCGTATCACAGTTCCCACCACGGGTCCCCCTTCGGTTTTTTGCACTGTTAACAAACACAAAGGTTGTGTATTTTTACACCCAGTAATTGCCTCCACGTCCGTGCTAACTTTACAGAGACGTGCTGTTTTTCAAGTTCCACGAAAGGCCTTGACCTATAAAATTCAATTTCAAATGGTAAAAATTCCCTGGCCGCCGTAGACGCTGGTGACAAACTAATGTGTTATGTTCCATAACGGTCTGTTTTGAGTACTGGCTTGACCTGTAAGTGTTCTGTATACAGCCTGACTAAAATGGGTTTTATTATTTTCCATTAGTGCCTGCCGCAAGAAAATCAACCGGCGGTCCACAGGGGAAATAAAAGTATTTTCCTCCTCTAGATAGCATCTGCTGCAAATGTAAACGAACCCTTTCCCAGCCCCCTCTTCCCTTCGGTTTCCTTCCAGCCCTCTGATGTGATCAAATTTCCCAAGATTCGTGCTTTGGTTGCAATCCCCAAGGGAGGGCGAGGGCAGGAGATGCTCCCCGGCCCCCCCCGCCATGGTTTGGTGATGCTCCATCAAACCTCTGGCCCGGGAGCTGGTCAAGGAGATGCACTGTCGTGTTCAATCCCTGCAGTGCAGGAGTGGGGCCGGACGGCATTTCCCATATTTGAATTCAGATTCACCAAGATGAGGAACCTTCTGTTTTTCTCCACACTACACACGGCCATGCAGGCACACACACACTGAGTAACGCCCATCGCGATGTTGGGCAGACCCTTGTGTCATGGAATCATAGAATCATAGCATTGCCTGGGTTGGAAGGGACATTTCAGATCATTGAGTCCAATCATCAACCCAACACTGACAAAACCACCACTGACCCATGTCCCTCAGCACCACGTCTACACATCTTTTCAATACCTCCAGGAATGGTGACTCCACCACCTCCCTGGGAGCCTGTTCCAGTGCCGGATAATGTAAAAATTTCCATAATATCCAGCTTAAATCTCCCCTGGAGCAACCTGGGGCTGTTTCCTCTTGTCTTATTGCTTGTTCCTTGGGAGAAGAGACCAACTCCCCCCTGGCTACACCTTTCTTTCAGGGAGCCATGGAGAGCAAGGTCTCCCCTCAGCCTCTTTTTCTGCAGGCTGAACACCCCCAGCTCCCTCAGCTGCTCCTCACAAGGCTTGTTCTGCAGACCCCTCACCAGCTCCATTGCCCTTCTCTGGACACACTCCAGCCCCTCAGTGTCTTTCCCACAGTGAGGGGCCCAAATTTTTTAAAATATAGCTCCAGCAGGAACCTGGGGCTGTTCAAAGTGATGACCAATATGTCCTTATGTCCTACAATTCACATTAATTCTCACAGTTAGCTGCGTTCTTCGACACATGAACCGACTGTCACACAAGCCTGTCTCTTTGTGCAGGCACCATGGGACGGTGCTGATGGCACTCCTTTTCCTCACCTGCACTAGGGCATCGTGGTGTCACAGAATGTCCCCCACACTCTCCCAACAGGGCCACCCACCATCTACAGCCCAGCCCTGCCTGGTGTTGCCTTCCCATCCCAGGCTCTTCTTCCACATGTCTTCTTCTGCCCCTCCCCAGAGACAGCTTCCCAGCAGTGCCCATCAAGCTCGTTTGCCCACTTTTCATTTCCCAAAACTTTTTTTTTTTATTTAAGGCAAATTATTCAGTTTAAAAAAATCCCCCTGCATTATAACCTGTCTCACGTCATCTTGTCTCAGTAAAACAATGACATTTTCCCCTCTTTGATGCTCAGATCTAGCTCCGCGGGAAATTTTACTACCGTGACTCTTTCATCTCTCTCCTGGTTTGAAGATAAATGATCCTTGGACTCTTCTGGACCTGCATAAATCACAAAAGCAATCTACTAAGAGAGCTGCCTGTGGCACCAACTTCAGTTGGAATTGAAAAGGACAGTAAAAAATATCCATAGTGCTTACACAAGGAGTAACAGAGATGGTGTAATCCAAGCAACGTCTTCTCCTTTGGGTAAGCAGAGCCACGGCACGGAGAAGAGGATGATGGTTGGACCATGGCACTGGGGGATGACAGCCCTGGGAGGCCAGCCTCTGAGGCATTGAGTGTCCCCAGAGAGAAACCACAACACTGGGTGACTTCTGAGGAGATGGGTCTCGCTCCCAAAGACAAACAGGTCCTGGTGCATCCTCCTGGGCCACTGAATTTAGTCCCAGGTGTCAGATTTGTGTGACATTATCCCTTTCCTAACTGCATCCAGCTCTGCCTGCAGCTTGGGGTGGGGAGAATTGTCCTCCACTTCAATCTCTGAACAGGACACTGGGGCCAGAATGTGGCCACTCAAGTCTGGATTTAGGAGAGGCAAAATGATTTCAGCCTTTGCTGGGGTTTTCTATGCAGAAAACTATGGAGAAAAGCAAAAGCTGCTGCTGTGTTGGTAGCATCATCTTTTCTATTCTAAGAAAAACTTCCCCTGAAGGTCTGATGTGATGGAGATGACAACCAAAGCACCCGAAACCTGGCTCAGGAGTGGGGTGACAGCCTCTAGGCAAGACATGTCCTGCTTGAAAACTCCATGCGAAATCACGGGGGAAGAAGGGCAGTGCATGGCCTGGGGAAAAGCTGGTGGTTGATCTCACATCTCTTTGCTCAAGGCTGATTTGGGGTTGTTCAGCCTGGAGAAGAGAAGATTCTGGGGAGACCTTATAGCAGCTTTCTAGTATCTGAAGAGGACCTACAGGAAAGCTGGAGAAGAACTTTTTTTTAAGGGCATGTAGTGATATGATAAAGGTTAATGGCTTCAAAATGGAAAAGGAGAGATTTAGATTAGATATTAGGAAGAAATTTTTCATTCTGAGGGTGGTGAGACACTGGAACAGGTTGCCCAGAGAAGCTGTGGCTGCCCCATCCCTGGAGGGGTTCAAGGCCA
>JAOTQQ010000052.1:2584329-2604300 GCA_026546715.1 Gallinago undulata
GAGGGACGGTGTACACCGTCCCTCGGTCCCCGTCCCAGGGTGCTGGCAGGTTGCAGCTGCAGAAAACGCTGCTCCAGCAGCAAAGCAAATGCTCCTGGGTGACACATGCTTTTCCGTGGGAGGGGGTGTGGGCTGCAGAGCTATTTTGGTGCCTCCCCTCGCTTTCACCCCATCGCAACCGGATACCGCAAGCCCCGTCAGCCCTCATCGGTATCGCTAATGTAAAGAGCACCGTGTGCTTGCAGGCAAAGAGAGAGAGGATTTCTCACTTGGTTTTGTTTCTTTTTTTTTTTTTTTCCTCTTAAGCGAATTTTTAAAGCCTTATTTGCCAATTAGCTGCATCGCTCGTTGCTCCTCCTAATTTGGGAACATCTGCCGAGGCGATTCACGCTGTGCCGCTCCTCGTTAACGAAGGTATTTTCTTGAATCCGGATTCAACGCAGATCCCTGTGGCACTCCGCTCCTTCCAGCCTGACACAGCACTTCGTGATCCCGTTTCCAGTCATGAGATCCCAATCCACGCCAAAATCACTTCAGTACCTACACATGGCTAGCTATTAAAAATGTCTTTTCACAGTAAAGCATCACCACCCACTACAGTGACTACCAAACCGATGAGTTAGCAAGCACCTTTGACATGTAGGATGAAGCCCATGTGATGGCTGGGACATGGGGACACCTGGCTGTCCTGGTTTCAGCTGGGATAGAGTTAATTTAATTCTAGTATTTGCTGCGTTTCAGATTTGGTATGGGAGGAATGCCAATAATGCATACTGGTTTAGTTGTTGCTAGGTGATGTTTATACTCTTCAGGGACTTTTTTTAGCTTTCCATAGAAGCTGAGAAGGAGCAAAGACAGAAGAATGGAATGGCCAATGGAATACTCTGTTCCATAGACATCACAGTCTATGAATGGGGGTTGGCCAAGGGTGTGGGAAACCATGATCAATTCTTAGGAAAGACCGGGCAACCAATTCACCAGCTGGTGAGGGTGACTTGTGTTGTATTACTTTATCCTGTATATTCTTTCACCATTTATTATTGTTATTTTCTCATCTGCTCTACTCAACTCCAACCACCTTCATTTACGAGGCAGAGAAACAGGAGACAGTATGTACCACAAGAGCTGGTTTTTGGAATAATTCTCCTTTTTTCCATCACGGATCTGTAAACAGTAGCAACATCTCACTCTGAGGTCTAAGCGCTTCTCCTGAGACAATCAAATCAATAACTCAACGCTCTTCATGCAAGTTTAGGGATTCCCACACTGGGGTATCTTTACCAAAGTGTGTGGAAATCAGGCAAAAAATATACACTTCTCTTTGTGCTGGTGCTGTAGAAATTGAGAGCAGACGGCGACCTGCTGCAAATCAGTGGATCTGATAAGATCTGCCCTCTGTGAAGTGGATTGAGCTTCTCTGGCAGAAGAATATAATAAATCCACCAGTCCATGCCCACAGGCAAAAGATAAATACAGAAGCTACATATATGAGCCACGGGCAGCAGATCCCTCCTTGCCTGTGCTTTCTCCAGAGCAGGACGTATGAGGGTCTTTGAATCTTTTGGTGGCTTCACAGTATGAAATCTTTAGGTCCTGAAAAAAAAAAGCGTGGTGCAATGCAGAGGAGAGAACTGTAAACTGGCATAACCAGCCCGTAGATACATCTTGTATCGTTGACATCAGTTTTCACCCAGAAGAGGGGGAAAAAATGGAAAGTCAAAATCTTCCATGAGCCTCCCGCGGTGGTCGGACCATCGCAGTGGTTGACTGAGAGCTGCCCATGAGGTGCCATGAGAAGGGCCAGTGGGACAGGGATGTTAATCTAGAGCAAGCCATCAGAGTCCTGTGCTCGGATGTGTTTCACATACCAAATGCATTGATTCGGCAGAAATTTCCTTTTTCTTCGGGCGAATTTCAATGAGGAAAATGCTGCTGGGCTTCAGGGCTCACGGGATTGAGTGCTGGGGGAGGCCAACACCAGCTCAGAGGGTTAGGTAGGTGTTTTCAGAGCTGGGGGACTACAGACCCAGCCTTCATCCCACAATCTGTTGTGTGTTTGTGATTTATCTAGCAAATCTCTGTGGGCTTTAGGGTGCAGTTTTATTAAAATGTCCTTTTTTCCCTGACTCAAGAGGATGGTTACAAAACATACTAAAATTTGTTTTTCACTCTTTAGGGCTTCCAGAACTTCATGCTCATCTATCTTACGTTATTTTTCTTTCTATTTGTGGTTTTGAGGTCACGGCTCCAGAAATGTTAACTCTTTGAGCGAAGTTCAGAGCCAAAACCAAATTCTTCTTGGAGAAAATAAATAGCGAAATTGCTGCTGGTGCCTCCCAGCTGAAAAACATGGAAATGAGTACATGTAACTGATCTATCTCTCTGATCAAAAGGTACCTCAGCAAAGCTATGTACTCATGGAAAATGTTGCATGATAGCGTTGGGTGGACAGAGCAAACAAACACAAACTTTCCCACAAATATTTGCTTGTCTTAAATTAATCTGCTTGGCTCTGTTCATGGCTCTCCAGAGTTTATTTTCCACAAATATTCTAACAAGAGTTTGTTGGCCAGAATACACATGGAAACCACTCAAGGTAATATCTGAGGAAACTTCTTTTGAAGGTCTGTCCCTAAAACCCTGCTATTTTCATGACTTTGGACTTAGCAGCCCCAAGGAAAGGGCAGCATTCCCCTTGGAGGAGGCCAGGCATGGGGATGTGGCTCTGAGTCATCAGTCGGATCCTCGTTCCCCCTCTGCTCTTGGGAAGGTGATGATTAACCAGTGACAGCTGGATAACTGAGACTGCATTTCCATGGTCGGAGGAGAACTCTAGAAATGCTCTTCCCTGCTCCCTGCCTTTGCGTTAGGTGATCTCCACTCCTCCCTCTTCCCTGGATGCAGATGACAGCTCAGCATTGAAGTCCCAGGTGGTGTTGCAACCACGGGACACAGCAAGGGTCCTGGACATGCAGGGTGTATGGCTTGGCTGCACCCCAGTTTTGCCACCCCTGGTTTTGGCAGAAAGAAAGCAGTGTGCAGCCTGGCGGGGAGCTCCTAGTCCCTTCCCTTCCCTTCTCTTCCCTTCCAGACACTTAGGAGACCAAGCTCCTGCTGGAGCAGCTGCAACATGAATCCTCCAAGCAGTTTATATATAGCTTGAGAGAACCAAACAGCATTATTTCAAGTTCATGAACTTAAAATACTCTCCATGTTCCTCGTAGCCACCACAAGGCAGCTCAAGCCTGAATTGCGAATCCAAGACTGGGGGCACCTTCTCTCTTGGGAGCTTGAGCCCCCGGGGCAGCCCCATGGCACACATACCTCGTACTGCAAATCCAGGCTGCTGGGGCTGCCTCTGCCAGCTCACTGGCAGCTTCAGGTCTGGCTTCATTTGGATTCAGGAGAAAATCCCTGCAACTCTCCTCAAAGCCAAAGGGAAGAGCGCTCTGGAGAGATCAAAGCATTTCATTTTTATTGAGACTCATTTATTTTCTATTATTGTAATATATAATAAACAATAAAATTGGAAGGCATTCCAGAGTGAAAATAAATACATATTTCACAGTGTTTCCTGTTTTCTTTTGCCTTTTTCTTTTTTTTTTAACCTGGTTACCCTCTGGAGCAGTGCGCATGATTTTGAGAGCATTTTGATGGAAGGAGGTATTTCATTGTCAAAGAGTTTCAAGGTCTATTACCAGTACTTAGTACTTATTCAGGTGTCTTAACCAGAGGTTCTCAAAGCACATTATGAAAGTTTGTCACCAGTCCTATTCTAGACTGATCTGTTGAAAGCTGGGATGGAAAGTCTTAGATTTTAATTCTAAATCACTGTTGGCAATAGGCCTCTGTGAGTTACCCTTGTACAGTCAGGAAATGAAACAATTTCTCCTGATGTACATCAAAATTGGGCAGCACGAGGGGGCTAAAGCCCCCCGGACACAACAGAGCACTGTGCCAGGAGTCAAAAGGTTCTTCTGACACCGCCTTCCCTTGGGGCCATTTTTTTCCTCCTCCTTTAGGATGCCGGGTGTGTTTGGACTGGAATCCCTCTGGGAGAAGCACGGTGACCACCCCCTGCCATTGCCACTCATGCTACAGGGTGCAAGAGCTGAGCAAATCATCTCAACAGGAGATGTGACAAGGTGGAAGCAAAAAATCACATGCATTTTTTTTGCGGAAATGCTGCTTGAAAGCATTTTAACAACTCTTTTGGGTTTTACCTTTTTTTTTTTTTAACAAAAAAAATGAAATGGTGCAAAAATTACTCACTGGACTTAGAGAAAAGAATGACTCTTGCAAAACACGATCACAAAGCAAGTCATGATATTAGCAACCACCCCTTCGATGTCATGGCTACGTAGGCATTGAATGGGGGAGGCAGAAGGGTTTGTTTGTAAAGGAAACCGATTTTTCATAGGTTACTCCCTCCACAGCAGGAGAGCACAGCCGGAGAGGAGCTGCCTACCCTTCCGGCAGCAATAATGCAATTACGCTATTCACAGCGAGAGAGAAAAAAACACCGGCCGATTTTCTTTGCATCATAATCTGTTAACCTCCGAATTAACCTTGCTGGACACAGATCTGTTACCTTTTACCATGCTTCTCCAATTAAACTATTGAAGTCGGGGACAGAAATAACTATCCACAGCTGTTATGAATTGATACGTTCCCTGACGATGCTTGGTGCTGCCTGCAGAAAAAAAAAAAAAAAGAGAAAATTTATTTTATTCTTTGCCATGAATGCCATGAAGCTAACCTTTTTTTTTTTTTTTTTAAAACTATTTTTAATATTATTTCGTTGCAAAACAATGGTATGAGACTGCTCTGCTTTGCTTGGAATGGAAGGCAGCCAGGCTACTTGAGTACACTCTGCAATGGTAACTTCATACCTGGTATTTTTGTTTTAGGAAAAGGAAGGGTGGAGGGGGGTGGCAGGGCTGCGTGGCTGCAAGCGCACCGCATCACACCAGAGCGTGGGTCACACTTCCAGAGCTACCAGGGAGCTGCAGACCTTTAGATGTCCCCTGCCCAGCTGGTAAGGATGGAAAGAGATAAATCCACTTGAGGCCAACATGCCGAAAACGCCTGCTCACACGCAGCGGCAGCTGTGGTTTTAGTGAGCGCTCGGAACGGAAATCCCCAAATCTGCCAAGGGCAGAAAACCAGCAAAATCCCCAAATCTGCAAAGAAGCCACCTCTGCAAACTGTGTTATGAAGGACAGGAAGGACATGGACCTATGGGAACAGGCCCAGCGGAGGGTCACGAAAATGCTCAGAGGGCTGGAGCACCTCTGCTATCAGGACAGGCTGAGAGAGCTGGGGTTGTTCAGCCTGGAGAAGAGAAGGCTCTGGGGAGACCTTACAGCAGCCTTCCAGTACCTGAAGGTGGCTACAGGAGAGCTGGGAGGGAGTTTTGATCAGGGAATATAGTGATAGGATGAGGGGTAATGGTTTTACATTGAAAGAGGGGAAATTTAGTTTAGATACTAGGAAGAAATTTTTCACTCTGAGGGTGATGAGACACTGGAACAGGTTGCCCAGAGAAGCTGTGGAGGCCCCATCCCTGGAGGGGTTTAAGGCCAGGCTGGATGGGGCTTTGAGCAACCTGGTCTGGTGGGAGGTGTCCCTGCCCAGGGCAGGGGGGTGGAACTGGATGATCTTTAAGGTCCCTTCCAACTCTAACTATTCTATGATTCTATGAACGTACCAAGTAAACATAGATCTTTAGAAACACATTAGGTGAGGTCTCTTCCATCTTTCCCACACCTGCGTAGGTCTCCTGAGGGCTGCCCATCACAGCTGAAGGGCATTTAAGCGCTGGTTGAATTTCACATCTGCAAAGTGGCCTGTGTCCCTGTCCCCTCTGGGTGGGAGCCACCAGGCACACAGCTGCTTTGCCACACCAGTCACAATCCTCCACCCATAGAATGGGCTGCTGTGTAATACTGGTGGGGCTTGGTTTTCGTTTCCATAAAGTCCAATGTCGCCTTGATTTGGAACAAAGGGAAGCATTGAGTGTCTCCAAAAGCTCCAAATAACTTGTGCTTTCTCATCTTATGCCCCCTGCTCCGTGCATTACTCTTTTGCTCGCCTTCCCTCACCCTGCATCTAGAGGAGAGCTGACAAGTTGCACCATCAGCAGCCAAGCAAGGTCTAAGCCACAAGGAAGGATCTGAGTCATCTCCCCGAGAGAGTATTTTAGCCATACATCATCGTTTGTTTTCAGGCAAACCAGTACAATTATGCAACATAAATTCTTTTAAAGCATTTGGGACTTCAGTTCAATTTAAAATCCTGTAGGTTTTATGGCCAGAGTGAGCGATTGCTAAGCGTGTGCATAGAAATGAAGACTTGGGAAGAGGCATGTGGGGAGGATTAAAGGGCATGTGGAGCGGAGCCTCGTGCAGACGCTGGGTGAGCTCCAGCCAGGTCCTGAGAGAGGATGGGAGATCTGAGGAGCCCACAGGAAAAGGTGGGTTATGGTATTTCTGGCTCAGGAGCCCAGGGTTGCTCTCCCAGTGTGGTGAGTGTTTTCTGTGAGCCCAAGGGCTGACTGCGATCTCCTGCGACTGCGTTTCCCTGGGCTCCAGAAGAGCCAGGTGACTTTGCCCAGATTAACTCCTGATTTACGCTGGTTTAAAAGGGGATGAAAATCTGACCTATTTAAAAACAAGACTCAGTTAGAAGAGGAATAGAGGGAGACATTAAAATCTCTCCAGCCTGAATGTTTTATCGCTCCAGGAAAGTGTTGAGGCAGAGGTGTAAGGCTGCCTGTTGGCCCTGGGGCAGGGAGGATGGCCAGGGTGGGGACACAGCCCTGGCACCTTGAGCCCACTTGACTCCCTGACTCTGTCCCAGAGTTGCCTTGGGGCTGCAGGGGAATCACAGCCGTGGCTGAGATGCTTTTACCACCATCTTCTACATCCTTCCCTCCCAAGGAAGGGGAATGCATGTGGATTTTGTCCCTTAGACCTCACCAGCTGACAAAGGCCCCCTGTCTTACCTTCCTTTGCTTTAATTAAGAGATGGAAACTGGGAGGAAGCACAGCCTTGGCACTCATCAGCACTGCCCGCTGTGGTGGAAAACACACACAGTTATTAAAACATTACCAGGAGCAGTAATTCAGTGCTTGCAAAGAAAAACAAATTATAAACAATATTTTTTTTTTTATCATCATCATCATCTTCATCACCACTGCTATTTAAAGCCCTAGTGCTCGCTCTCGTGCTGTTACATGAGACTCGGCCACCGCTGCACAAACAAGGTCTCGGTCCTTGGGAACTGCAGACCCCAGCGAGGGAACCGGGAATGAGAGATGCAACGAGCAGAAAGCGAAGAAACAGACCCCAAAGCTCGGCTTAATGTGCTTTCTTTGAAAAGTGCTCCCGTGATTTTGGGAAATAAATCAGAGTTTACAATGCCAGCTACCTATTTATTCGTTTCTCCTTCTGTATAAAGGTGTGGAATCTATAGTTTTATTTTATTCTTTCTCTTTTTTTTTTTTTTTTTAATGGGAATACACAGACAGATTTGTATCTCCACATTCATTTTTTTTACTTACACAGACGTAAACTCCACTAAAGCTGGGGGAATTATTGACAACTCATCCTGAGGCAACCCAAGGCCAGACTCCGACCTATTGATTTCCCTGAGATTGCCCAGGACGTATGGAGTTCATTGCAGAATACAGCCTTTGTTTGTTTTGTTTATTACTCAATATATAACAATGTGGAATAAAGAACAATGCCGAACGGCAGAAATGCCTGAGGATTTCTCTTTAATTGAAATCAGGGCTGGGAACATCCTTGTAAATCAAGAGCAGCCAGCCTTTGAGAAAACTCACTGCTTTTGCAAAGTTTACTTTCAAACGGGATTTAGCTTTAACTCTTTGTCTCTCACAGCAGCTCAGCTAAATAATTTCTAACCATTTCTCCAAAGTGGCTACGTGCTGCTCAGCAAGTCTGAAAACTTCCAGGCACAACAGATGCCAGGCAGGATTCTTATTTATACTGAAGCTGCAAACAGTAGTTGAAAAAAATCAAATACACGTAATTATTAGCGACATGGCTGCTATCAGTCCAAATCCACGCTTTTAAAAAGCTGGATGCTCTTCAGGATCAAGATTTTGGTTCGGTCCATTAACAACCTAGGGGCTCTCCTTGTAAAATTATGACCTAGATCTCAATTTTACTTAAGTTTAATGTTGCTTTAGATTAAGTTATAATTCAGAGCCCTATAATTGCAACACAGAGTGCAGGCCAGAGAGAGCATTTCACTTCATCAGCAATTTGGCTCCAGCTACAGCCCCTCTCTGAGAGAGCTTCAGCCTCCCGGTCCACGGGTGCCAACCACAGTAAGCAGAAGAAACATTTAAACTCTGATGTCCTAATTAAAGTCCGCTCGTTTCCCACATCGGAGCTCCTTCTGCATTATGAAACATTCAAACCACAGCGTTTTCTGCTCGGCTCAAGATTTCACAATGGGACTTTCCTTCTTCAGCTGTATTTTTCCAAACTCACATTTGCAGAGGGCTCTCATTCCAGTGCGTTTATTGGATTGAGATGTCTCGTAATTATTTGTAACAAAAGGGTTTGTCCTTCCAGCCTATTGTAAATGGGCAGCACACTGAAGGCTGTTAGCGGCAGCAGGCTGCAAGAGGATCAGGCTATTAAGATTAATGCAAAAAATTTGAATTCTTCCATCCCCTCCCTCCAGTAGCCCATCTGTGTGTGTGTGTGAGTGTGTGTGCATGTGGCTGGGAAGAAAAAAGAAAGGGCTCCTGTGCTCCAGGATAATAGTGAGCACTGCTGAAGAGGAAAAAGGAAAACACTGTTTATCCCTAGCAGGAAGATAATTGATCTATAGTCTGCACACAACTGGTCTCAAAGCAGCCAGTAGCTACACAGAAGGGACTGGAGCTAAGCAGAGCCCAGACCAGCCTGTCAAACAAAAGCTTTATAGGGACACCAGGGAGAACAAAAGTAGCACATTTCATTCCTTCATAATAAATCTTCCATCTTTATTGTGCGGAGATGTTTTTTTTGCTCCTGAGCACACTGTGTTTTGGAGCGGGGCTCGCCCCCGCCACCCCCACCGAATGGCTTTGACGGGGACCTGGAGCATCCAGCTGGAGCCGAGCTGCTTTACTGGGATTTGGGGGGTTATTCTGGCTGGGCACAGCCAGGCCCAACAGTTCCCTGCATCCTCAGACAGTGGCAACTCTCGGGCTCCAGCTCTATCACTCTCTATTTTATGTGCGCGAAAGGTAATAAAATAACCATTTCTAAATTTAACTAGCATTACATAATGCAGCTATTTATTATGTAAAGCTGCTGTTTACAATGCCCAGAATATTGATCACTATAAAAAATGCAATGCAGCTAGAGCTCGTATAAATTCATGCTACTGTTTTCCTTTCTTTTTGTTTAAAGGATCAATCAAAGGTCTAATTTGTTCTGGTGAATTCACCTCTGCAAAGCAAGCGAAGCGCCAGGCAGAGCGTTGTTTAGTGTCGTTCAGGCTCACACACAGCACTCAGCTCAGAATCTGGCAGAGGATATGGAAAGATGACAATTTGTTCATTATCCGAACCATTGGAAAAGGCAAATAAAGCCCACTAACCTGCTTTATTTCAAATCAGGTCAATTTATTATTTTATTTTTTTTTCTCAGCTCTAAAGCAGCATTGGCAACCACGTAAGAATTCCAGCGTTATGACTGTGTATCATCATTATCACCTACAGTAGATTATGAATAGGCATTTTCTTACAATAGCACATGAAGTCTGTGAAAATGAAAGGTGTTTTCCTATCCTTTAGGCCTTTTGGGGGTAGAAAGAGGGATGGAAAAAGAGAATTAAATATTAACAGAGCGAACAGATCACTAAGCAAAAAACAATTAAATAGCACAGCATCCTTTCAACAATAACACCAAATCATGATGCAACCGCCGAGCGTGGGGTGACATACTAATCACGGATTAAAGGGACTGATTTGTGTCTCATGAGTATTCATGGGCAAAACCTGATACGTGCAAGCTGATCTCGGGGAAATATGTTTTGCGGGAAACATGAGGTTATACCAGTGTCTGAGCAAAACGATGATGGCTTTTCTTGAGTGTGCCTTAGGGAGAAAGGAAATGTTTACATTTTTATCTGCTACTTTCTTTTCTTTTTTTTTTTTTTTTTTTGTAGAGTTGTTTTCCTCCTCTCTACCAAATGAGACACAGTTTTTTTCCCGACCTACCTGCCCATCCTTGCACTTGCCTGGACAAATATGGGTGATCATAAAAAACCACTCCCACCATTTGATGTCACCCAGAAAATCAAAGGTTATAATGAAGCACAGAGCATGCCATCGTGGGCAATATTCCTCTAATGGCATCCAGTAGATGGTTTCCAAAGATGAATCACCCCTATAAACAGAGAAGGAGAGGGTGTAAATCCAGCCCCGTAGCAGGTGTGCTGTCGGCAATTGCCTGTGGCTCCTCACACAGGGAAGGGGCCATGGGACAGCAAACGGAAAAATGTCCTACCTCAGTGGGGGCATCTTTTCTGGACCCTTAAGAATCGCCTGGCTCGACTTTGACGCAAAGATCGCTGTTAGTCATAGAGTACCACAACACCTTTTCTCTTCCAGTTACCTTCAGCTCAGGATGTAGGAAAATTAAAAACACTATTGGGTCAAACTATGGTCTCTGGGAGAAATTTCCCTTAGAGACCAAAGAAGGCCTCAAGAAACCAATGAGTCCAACTAGTCCCATAATGAGAAAAGGTCAAATATACCAAATAGCTTTCTCTCTACTCACTCCACGAGGGTGAAGAAGGTGACAGCCCATCATGGAAAGCTACACAGCTCCACAGCTCTTCCAGGATCAGTCCTGTCTCCTGCTCCTACCGCTCCTGAGTGACTTCAGCATCACTAAGGAGGCCATTGCTGGGTATCCTGAGGCATCTGGCTTACGTAGCTCCAGCCCCAGTAGAGCAGTCTGGTTTCTTTTCCCCATTACACAGTTTGGAAAGTCCCAATTCCTCTGTCTACACCCTCATCTCTGCCACCGATCAACATCATCAGTGCAGGACTGTTTGTTAAGATTGAGCTTGTTCTTCTCAATCAGCCTCTGAGCAGTTGTCCTCCTTTCAGCAGAGTGAAAAATCCAGCAGCTAAGGCAGTACACTTTTATAATCTTAATGGAGCTCGTACTTTAAAGTTTAAAGGAGCTTAAACACTGGGAAAGCCCCTGTGGAAAATCCAGTGTTTTCATATGCAAGTCAGGTTTTGGGTTGTGTATTAGCTGTTGTTCTTTTCAGTAGCCGGTGTTTCATTTCTGTTCAGAAGCAAATGTTAAAAAGCGAGCGAGCAATTTATAACGAAATAATCAATGCTGGTGGTGAATTCGCTGGTGCCTGCGCACTTAGCCCTGCCTATGATCAGAAATTTCTCTTGGGGGCAGCATTTCTTACAGAGATGGATGGATTTATTTTCCATCTTCAAAATGTTTACGAGCACATCTAGATCTCCTGTTCCAGCCGTACCGCTGGTTGAGGGCCGGGAGCTCCCCCCCGACTAATGCCAGCAGGGGAAAGTAGAAGCACTGGGGGGTGGAAAAGCAACCCAAAGGTCCCTTTGCCTGAACCCCCCCCATTTAGCAGCCTGGGATGGAGCATTCATCAGAAACTTGCTGTCCACCCAATCTACCCTCCATGGGGCTTCAGACCCTCTCTGTCCTCCCAGGGTGGGTTTCATGGGAGCACCAAAGCTCAGGCTGCCTGCAGTGACACCAAGCACCAGGAGATAACTAACACTGGTGACTGTCTGAAGGTGTGTCCCCACAGCAAGATGAAGCATATGGAGCTGAGTTCAGGCTGCTGAGAACCTTAAGTCACCTAACGTCTGCCCACACTTCTCTGTCTCTCACTCTCAGCCTTTAAGGGGCTTGTTTTACTGGTGTGGGGGACAGACAAGTCTGCTGGTGAGAAAGGAGGCTGGGGACCACGCCAAGGTGACGGAGAAAATGCAGCCAAGTCATGCTCTCCATAGGTCAGATGCAGGAGGCTGCCCCACACACGCGCCAGGAGGTTACGGAGCTATAAATGTTTAATTACTTTCCCCGCATCAGTCCCGGTAGGTGAATGAAGCCCTGCAAGGTGGATGGGAGAAGCAGATGCAGCGTTTGCTTTAACGCTGGGGACTACGGGCTCTCAAACCCTGCTGGTTTCTCAGGAGGGTACATCCAAACTAGGTGAAAAATATAGCTGAGGATGGCTAATTAACTGCAGGGCTGTTCGCAGCCCATGAGGATTCAACTCTCCAGTGAACTAAATGCAAAGAATATGGCTAAGGTTCAGAATCTTGGAAAGAAAGTGTTGATGAGCAAAGAACTGAAGAAACTAAGCGGTGCTTTGTGAGAGAGATGAGAGTTAAGAGCAGAAGGGTGTTCCTGCAGGGAATAGTCCCAGAAACCTGGGTGATTACACAGCACAAAAAAAAACGAGGAGCTTTACATCAACAGAACTTCACAAAACTTGCCAGGCAGGTTGTCAGGAGTTCAGTATTTATCAAAAAAGCCATGGGGACACTTGCACTTATAGCTTAGTCTAATCACGGGAGCTCCAAAATAGACGCTTCTGAAAGCAGGCAGAGATAAACCCAGGCCATTTCGGGAAACTGTCCCCTTCTTTTTTTTTCCCTTTCGTTAGCCCCAGACCATCTGGAAACTGAGCTGACTGATTTTTTCATCTTGCTTATGCGACCGTAAATCAGAAGCAAATTTAGCAAAGGCAAGAAGGTGATGTGGGTGTAGTGGGCTGGAATGCCTGAGAACCCTCTTTATTGTTATTATTAAGCTATAACTGCGTGTGGGACTATAAATCAGCCCACCCTGCTGATAATGGAGTGTAGGTAGCACCACGCTTTCCTAACCAGCCCGAGACTGGTTGGGTTTTGTGGCAACCCACACTAGCGAGTGCCTGAGCTCCTCCTCTGTTAGCAAGAGCCTCTTTCCTTCCCGTCACTGGTGTGACTGGGCCGCTAAAACCCCTCTGCTTTCTTCCCCGAGGCCCAGATCTTTGTCCCTACCTGTGTTTTGCAGCCCTTCTCTGAGCAGACAGTCCATTCTGCAGGCTTTTGGGCTTGTTAAGCACAGCAGCTTTCCACAGGGAGGAACAGAAGACCTTCCTGCAGAAATGAAGCATAACAAAGCGTCGTCCTCCTGAATTTATGCAGGAGGTGGCTGGTTGCCTTTATGCACCATCCCCACGTTTTGGAGAATGAGACTCTTACTGCAGAGACGTGCACTTCTGTTTGGTGCTCTGGAAGATGCTTCTGGCCTTATATTCCTCTCCCATCCATCCATCATAGGGCAATTGCCTGTCTTTTGTTTTCTTGCCGTGAATCTCCCCGTTCCTCTCTGCACGACCCTTCCTGCTCATGTGAACAGCATCAGGGGTCTAACCTGGGGTATCCCAGTGCCAAAACCATGAGGCTGAGGTGACCAATCGAAGTCCCACCTGTGGTAAACAGGTAGTGGGCTTACAAACATCTCTGCGTGGGGCTTAAGGACAACTCTGCATTGGGGAGGGTGAGACAAGATGCCAGACAGAGAGGGGCATGCTCAGCTTCCTGGGGCCACCCCAGAGCCACGAAACCATCTATGGCTTCTTACAGGATGCTCCTGGGAGGACCTCAGAAGCAGGGATCAGACCTGGTATGTCTGGGTGTTAGAGAAAGGTCATCCTGCAGCCTCCACGTGTGTTGTAAGTGGATTGTCATGGCTTCACGCTGTCTGCCTTCTCATCCTTCATTTCAAATGCCAGGGCACTGTTTTCCGACTGCAATACTCTGTCGGGTCTTTGCGGAAGGGAGAACAGGTCCTTATCTTTAGTATCATAAAAAAAAGAGCTACAGAAAACATCTTGAAGGGTGTCTAGCCCTCCCCCTCTCAGCCTACACGAATAAACATCCTCGCTTAGGTGTGCCTTTTACCATATTAATAGCTACTTCCCTTTCCGTAATCACTGGGTTATTGCCACAGAAATTGCAGCAACGCTAATAGCCAGTGACCCACAAATTCGATACACCACCAAAGGTCACGGAGTTATCTCACGCAAAGAACTTTCTTTTGATGAATTGGTACCATTCCCTGGAACATTCTTGCAGTAATTTTAAGAGTCATAACATCTTACCACGTGCTGCTTCAACTTTTTTGACACGAAGCTAAAAATAGCGAGCGCTGCAAAGCCTGGGAGAACAGCATCTCAAGTTCAGATCTGAGCTGAAAATCCCCAGCGTTTCAGGATGTTCGCGTGAGCGTTTTGATTTCAACACACCATAAAGACAAGGTTAAACCGAGAAGTTTGGATGTGAGTCCAGAGCAGGAAGGGGACAGGTACAAAAAAAAAACAAACCCACCCTGTGTGCCTGCCTTCATCCTATTTCTATTTAAAGAACCGCAGTATCAAACGCCTGGCAACTGATTCGAAGGCAGAGGCCATTTCAAAATGATCAGTGATTATAAGCAGATGCTGCTTAGGCTCCTGCTGCTGTGCTCTTTGCTGTCTGCCACCGTGTCACCACACAGGTGTAAGTCCCCCGTCTCAGGCCTTGCTCACCCCACTACACAATGTGTAATGCTGCTCA
Organism: Gallinago undulata; assembly: GCA_026546715.1. Taxonomy (NCBI): domain Eukaryota; kingdom Metazoa; phylum Chordata; class Aves; order Charadriiformes; family Scolopacidae; genus Gallinago; species Gallinago undulata. The sequence continues at coordinate 2,598,969 of JAOTQQ010000052.1, forward strand.
CTCAGCAGACAAAAAGGAGGGCGACACTGGTCGCTTCGTTTTCGCCAAGCACTTTGAGACCGTTGGATGGAAGATGCCATTACTTTCATTACTGGTGGGGTCGATTTGCTGGCTACTTCACTGCCCTACTGGGAAGGCAGAGACCTGGGGAGGTTTTGAGCTCAGAGGAAAGAAGCGCTGAGCAGCTGTGTGCCAGGAGGCCTGATGAGCAAGGGAGGGTGTGAGCTCTGCGTCCCGTGACACCACGGAAGGCCAAGCCAGGCTTTACAGCCTTTCCTGCACTGCTTGGGTAAGCGAAAGGATCCCTGCGCTTTTTATACAGCCGATCGCTGAGAAAACGTGGAAGCTTGGATCATTTTAGCTTGTGTTTCCATAACTCCCTTCCGACACACATCCCCTGTTCTTCGATTTGGCCTGGATAATCTGACACAGTGGGTTGTCCCAGCCCCCCAGGAGAGGGGGTGACTGCATTCGAAGCAGGGAGGAGGAGGAGGAGGAGGCTCTGCCCGGTTTGGGTTTCGGAGGATGAATGCCAGCTTGCAATCCCGTGGGCTGTTCCGGTTATCAGGCAGGGCACCACTCCACTGGCAACTCCCCCATCTCGAGCTGGAGCGAGCAATGGGACGTGTTAAGTAACCCACAGTGTGGGAAGGGTGAACACCCTGCCATTTGCTGGTTATTTATACACCCAGACTGGCTTTCTCTGCCTGCCTATTTCCCTTCTTTTTTTTTTAAAGGGGATTGTGAAAATTCAAAAGGGTTTGTTTTTTTTTTTGAAACTATCATCTTTTCCTTCACCTGTAGGTGGCCAAGGGCATTTCTTCTGTAGCCCCCATCGTTCCCACTGACACCTCCAAGATACACATCCCTGCTGAAGATGTGGTGAGGCAGAACCTCCACCACCAGTCCATGAGGTGGAGGAAGATGGGATGAACGGGAGGACCACAGCCACAGAAGTGCCAGGGAGTCCAGCCAGGGGAGAGCAGCAGAGCGTTCAGGCTTTTCTCAAGGGTTGAAGAGCTAAGGCTGGAAAATCAATCCTTTCACTAAGGCTTTGAGACCTCACATGCTGTGAAACCCAGGTGCAGATGTTATTCATCAGGCTTGGACTGGACCAGCATATCTGCTGCTCCACATTTCTTACCATCCACTGCTAGGTCTGATCTGCACAGCCAGCGTGGATCCCAGTCTTTACATCCAGGGCAAGCTCACTGTGATGTTTTGGGGTAATTCAACCCAAACTCGTGTTGGGTTTGCTGGGCTGTAGACAGGAAGAAAGATTATCAAAACACAGTTGGTCTTCCACCTGTTTGCCCACCCTTCCTTTTAGAACAGGGATTTTCACTGAATTTCACTGAATTATTAGAGTCGGAATATTATCCCGCAAACACCATAGGAGAAATAACAGCAGAGTGAAGCTTAACACCACCCTGGTCCCACTGTTAGACGCAGGGTACATATGCAGGCTGCTCCTTTCTGCCACAGAAAGCTCCCAGTCAAAACCAGTAAAACGTAGAAGAAAATATTTTACACTTGTGCAGTCTTGTGTGCCAGGAGCTCTCGGTGTCGTACCCACAACGATGCCTCAGGCCTCGCAGAGCTCCTTTGGGGTGGATTAGCACAATCACACACTTTTGGGATAGTTTTTTCTAACACTATGTTAGAACCAGTTAACACCAAAAATCATTAATTCCAGTGTGTTCTGCTGCATGCTAACTGGATCAGCTCATCTGTGGGTCCTTTTCCTGACTGCCCAACAACAGCACGAAGCAGCAGATGCTCCCTGAAGCTATTCCCCAAATGCTGAAAAACACCGGGATTCTGCAGGGACTCGCATGGCAGAAATTGCTCAGTGGGCTGAGTCGAGAAGCTGGAGAACCTGATAAATTCCCGATTTCTGCTTACTTTCCCCTGAGGACCTATACAATGGGAAAAGTGCCCTCCTGTGTGATTTTTCTGCCAGTGGTGGCCCCACTGGAGGGGGACCTGTGTCCTGCCACAGGCTCCCGTGGCTCCATGTCACCAGAGGGCATGACTGAGGCTTGCAGAGCCCAAACTCAGGTTGGGTTACCCCAAGAATAAACAGGGGAATTTCACGGATTTCATTGCAGACCCTATAATGAGCCTAAAGGCACCACCCTACGAGTACCCTTTCTGCGTCAAGAGCAGCAGAAACCAAGATCGTGCAGGCATCGGGGTTGGTATGGAGCAGAGATGGGAGCTGCACCTCCTGATTCTCCTCATTGCCACGTGGCCATTGTCCTTCCGCAGGCCCAGCAGCCTAGGAGTGATTAAAATTTAAAAATAAATAAATAAATAAATGAACAAAATAAATGCCTAAATAAACATGGATCCTCTCAATGCAAATTAAGGCCATATTGCAGGAGAAATTGAATCCAAAGAATGCAAACAGCCAAACAAACAAACAAACAAGCAACAAAAGAAAACCAATTATTTTTTAGGGGGGAATCACAAATGAGTAAACAAAACAACGAATGCCTCTGGCCTCCGGCATCCGTGCACTGGAACTACCACAACTCCCTGGGAGCAAGGCCCGGACTTCCTTTTGGAGTCACTCCTGCCTCATCCCAATGCCCCTCTACCCTGTGGCTTCTTTATCTCAGATTAAAATGATTTAATTGTGACACTCGGGTATGTCTGGTGGGCCTGACGCTGTTGGTGGATTATTATTTTTTGTTATAGCCATACGTTAGACAAACTCCCAGAAAGATGAGGATATTTCTTTTTTCATTCTTCTCGTAGCATCCGCTTTAGAAGAAATTAATTTCTCCCCCCCTCCTTCATTGCCCGTGCCATCTTACAAGATTTCCCTGCGTCGTTTGAAAACTAGCGTAGACTGTTGGTCTATTGTGAGAAACCACAGGGAGGTTGTAAGCTGTCGCATCACAGTTACCAGCTTTAGCTTCACCAGGATGAAAATAGACAATAGCGAGAGGAAGGGGGTTTTGGAGATCTCCAGCTCACTGTTTCCAATTAGGAAGCGAGTTCTCCTCGTTCCACCACTGCAGCACATCTTTGTTAGTAGCACAAATTTTTCAAACCCTTGCTCAGGCTCTGATTCATAGAATCATAGAGTGGGTTGGGTTGGAAGGGACCTTAAGGATCATCCAGTTCCAACCCCCTGCCATGGGCAGGGATACCTCCCACTAGACCACGTTGCTAAAAGCCCCATCCAGCCTGGTCCTGAACACCCTCATGGAGTTCTTCTCTGGGCAACCTGTTCCAGCGTCTCACCACCCTCACAGTAAAGAATTTCTTCCTACTAACTCATCTGAATCTCCTCTCTTTCAGTTTAAAACCGTTCCCCCTCATCCTATGGCTCCCCACCCTGATCAAGAGCCCCTCTCCAGCTTTCCTGGAGCCCCTTTAGGGACTGGAAGGGGCTCTAAGGTCTCCCGGGAGCCTTCTCTTCTCCAAGCTGACCCCCCTCAACTCTCTCAGCCTGTCCTCCCAACAGAGGGGCTCCAGCCCTCCCAGCATCTTCAAGGAAACCTCCCCATTCAGCAAAGCACTTCAGCGTATGTCCCAGCCCTGCTGAAGTCAAGGAGGTTGATCCATGAGGATCACAAGCTGCTCAGCCTTCCCCAAACCAGTGTCCCCCAGCCTGTGGGATGGGACAGGGAGGGTAGAGGGTGTCCCCGAGTCCCCACTGTGCGGCCTCAGGGCTCCCTCACACCACCTCCGCAGCCACAAGACCTGACTCCTTGTGTCATGTCTCCTCAGACTTTTCTTCAAGCTCAGTTTAAGCATCATCCGTCCAGATGCTTTTGTCACCTCATTAACCGAAAGGGCAGTATGGTCTGATTCTATCCAACAGTGCTGTAATGAAACAGGCAGCAGTAAATTTACTATCTACCCCACTTCTTGGCTAATTTTATGGACTTTAACCAGGGATTATTCAAGCTTTCTGGCCAAGCACTACTCCACGTCAGCGCGGGTGGCAGGATCTGTCCCTCATTTATTGTCCTTCCTCGTTTATTGCCTTTGTTTCTCTTTTCACAGATTAATTACAAACATCTCACTCTGTGGAGTGAACTCCCACTGTATGGCAGTTGTGTGATCTCAGCGCCATGAATTATAGATGCCTGACATATCACACCAAGCTATTATGATTTTTTTTTCTTTTTTTTTTCTTTTCCACAAGCAAGCAATGAATTATGAAGAAGATCTATTAAATTTATAATATTCTCTACCTTTGGTATAGGAATGGGAAGGCACAGCCTGACGATGCCTTCATGTCGCCCTCTCCTTCCCCTCTGGGCTCGGGCAGAGCAAACACAGGGCGCAATATGGACTGTTTTTAGGGAAAAATGATTGATGTTGTAGAGATGTCAGCCCAGTGTCCCTCTTGTTAGTCACAGGAGTGGCTTTATTGGGCTTGCTGGGGGCTACCATGGGCCCAGGACCCCCTGGGCAAGGGGGTGTGGGTGACACGGCCACCAGCACCACGACCCCTGCCAGCTTCCCTCGGCTGGTTTGATGGGACAGTGGAGGGCAGGAAGGTGGTGTGATGGAGAAGCAGAGGGAGACTTCAACGGGTGGCAAATACTGGGGGCCGCAGGAGAAGAGTCTTGTGGACATCAAGGGACAGGAGTGGCGGCCCTCAGCCACCTCCCCTCAGCACCCTCCCTGCAGCCATTTTCCCTCAGGGATTCCTCCTCAGCCATCTCCCCTCTCTCCCCTCAGCGACCTTCCCCCAACCCTTTCCCCTCAGGAGTCTCCCCTCAGCCATTTCCCCTCAGGGGTCCCTCCTCAGCCTCCTCTCAAAGGTCTCCCCCTCAGCCATTTTCTCCTCTCCAGGCTTCTCCCCTCAGCCATTTCCCCCCCCTCCTGGGTCTCTCTCCTCAGCCATTTTCTGTCCCCCCAGGGGCTCTCCCTTCAGCCATTTTCCCTCACCAAGGGCTTTCCCTTCACCCCCCTGGGGTCTCTCCCCTCAGCCATGTCCCCCTCAGGCCCTCTCCTCAGCTGTTTCCTCCCTGCCAAAAAGGGGTTTCTCCTCAGCCATTTTCTCCCCTCAGGCCTCTTCCCTCAGCCATTTCCCCCCCAACAAGGGCTTTCCCCTCAGCTGTGTCCCCCCAGGGTCACTCCCCTCAGCCATTTTCTGCCCCAAGGCTCTCCCCTCAACCATGTGTCCCCCGGAGTCTTTCCCCTCAGCCATTTTCTACCCCCCCCATGGTCTCTCCCCTCAGCCATTTCCCCCCCAACCAAGCGCTGTCCCCTCAACCCCCTAGGCTCTCCCCTCAGCCATGTACCCCCAGGGTCACTCCCCTCAGCCATTTTCCCTCCCAGGGTGTTCTCCTCAGCCACAGCC